>JARKHS020003089.1:0-473207 GCA_030143305.2 Amblyomma americanum
ATAATGCAACATAAACGTTTTTTCTTCATCATGGTGCCTTTTGCGTTTCGTCTCCAGTGGAACGCGGCCGCCGCAGTCGGGTTATAATTAAAGGGTTTCTGGGGAAAGGAAATGGCGCAGAATCTTTCACATCTTGGCGGACACCTGAACCGCCCCGTAAGGGAAATGATAAAGGTGGGAATGAGAGGAGAAAGGAAGAGGTGCCGTAGTGCAGGGCTCCAGAAAAAAACTGAACACTGCAGCGGCTGCATTGGAGAAATGGGAAACATGCGCGTTTGCTGCGACGTTGCTTGCTCGTAGTGAACTTGGGTAATTGTTTAGTGTTCTTTAGTAGCTCCCAGTTCACTTTGGTAACTTATTAGGGCTCTTTAGTGTCTTCTAGTTCACTTTGGTGGCCCCTTAGACCTCTTTCGTAGCTCGTAGACTTCTTTGATGACTCCTTAGATGACTTTGGTTGTTGTTAATCTAGCAAATCTACCAAAGCTGTTATTCTACATTCCTAGACTACTTACCCACTCCTTTACAATCTAACCGCCAATCTTCGACCTCTGATGCTACCACTCGACGCCGCAGCGTTCACTGGGTGACCAACCACTCGCGATCTACCATTATTTAACTGCCACCTACCAGGGTGGCAGGGTGGGAGCGCTGCCTATACAGTGTGTGGAACGGGCTCAATGTTACACACGCCAAGCCGCATCCGTGGGAACCTTGAGCGTCCTTACTGCGCCGTTGCCATAGCAGCGCATCACGTGACATCGCGGCGCCGCTGAGCCGAGTATTCGCTGCACCGCGGCGGCCGTGTTTCGATGGAGGCGAAACGCAGAAGTCGCCTGTGTGCTGCGCGATGTCAGTGCATGTGAAAGATCTACAGGTGGTCGAAATTAACCCGGAAACCTCCACCACGGACAACGGCGTCCCCCATAGCCCACGTGTCACTTCAGGACGCTAAACCCCACAATTCATAATCTTACAGCACCTTGAACATTGTGTTATTAGTATTTACTGACCCGCTAGATGCTCAACAGCTTCTCATTACATACATGGCAACAGAAAAATAGAGTTTCGTCTCACAGGTTATTCGAGTATTGCCTGTTAGCGATGTTACATCTGGTACAAATTTCGACATTTCCCATTGTCCTTTCTAATCCCGCGGAGGTTTTCTGCGCTAAAGAATTTTATCTCACACAGTTTCTGCGACCGAGCCGGAATGGTACTTTAGCGCACACGAAGGTGCAGAGTTGCTTGAATATTCTGCTAGGTAACCGCACCTCTTGTATGCCGAATGATAAGAGTGGAAGAAAAAGTGCAACAGAATTCACCTTGGGGCTCGGAAACGCCCTTAGGGCAGAGGTAAGGATGCATGATGACTGATCTAGGTGGGAAGAACACGAACATATTAGGCAGAGGAAATCGGTGCCATCTGGTTCAGCGTTAAGAAACTACAGTGTAATAACAGAGCTCCTAAAAATAAAATGCTGCGAGAAAGTGCATTCTGCTAATGAATTCAAAAATTGAAAAACATTCCTCATGCTCTGATAGTTTTGAATACAGTCCTTGCGCTAATAAGAATAAAGGACACTTTCCCTTTGAAAGGATGATTACGTTTTTAGTATTCGTTCCCTTGAGCAATAGCATTCAATCGAAAAATTGTTTCAGGTGTTACTGAAGGCAGGAAACTCCTAGAAACCTCAGGAACTATCTATTCAAGCCCTGACGTGATAGGTCTAGTCTCTCTAGACTTCAAAGCGAAGTTCATTTGTCATGGCCTTGAAGTAACAGTGAAAGAGTTTTGGGTATTGCTGTACAAACTCCTAGTTTGATGCAGGTAGCCTAGTGAGAATTTGCCCTCGAGGTGTTTCGAAGTATTGTTCAGCTTCAAGAATTATTGCACATGCCTGGAGTACAACTTATTGGACATACGAACTTGTTTAGCTGCCTATTTCCTAGATATTTAAAAAATCTGTGCTGTTTTTTGGGTGCTATACTATTTCTGACGTTCTGCCTCAAAAGAAAATGTTCTTGTATTGGCATTTGAGCTTAGGCATACATAGGTTCAGCATTTAGCTGCACAGCAAATTGTTCATATGGTCTTGCACAAAGTTCCGTTATACCACCTGTGCAGACAGAATGGATCAGCCGCATTCACCACTGCTTTCTGCTGCCGCATATGCACTTATCGCTGAGTTGAAGCCACATATTGCGCTCAAAGCTCAAACTTTACAACCCACCCAGTTACGACAGCGTGCGATCTGAGAGGCGGACATGCGCGGAGGCGATGAGGCTCAGAAAGGTAATCGAAGCCATGCCTGGACAGAAGCAGGCAGGAAATAAATCACCTACAAGCGCAAAAGGTTTATTCTATTCAGCAAGTTACAAATCGCAGATAGGCGTCGCTTCAAGTTCTGAGGCGAAAGAAAACGTGTGAGGAAATCAGAGAAGGAATGGCCGGAAGTCATGGGTCGGCTTCGTGTCCCCCTAGCGCTGGTCGTGGGGACGTCGGGGTCGCAAGCAGTGGCCGCACTCTGGACGTGCTGGATCTGTTCGGGCTGTAGAGAAAAACACATAAACAACGCCATCAAGCTCCTCGCTATTAGTGCAGATAGTTTGCGTCTGCATTGCATAGTGTGTGTGTTTGGTTCTAGCTAGTCCTTGACCAATTCTCAGCTAGGAGACTTCCAGAAGCTATACGTTAGAATACCGGAAACCCCTTTCGGGCGATCATGTAAATTTTCAGTGCAACAAAGTTGGACTTTTTATCATGCGCCATTGTTTTTTCATTAAGTTCCCCACATAAATTGTGTTTGTTTGGCATTCGTTCTGCAGTTGAAGAATTAACAGCAGATAAGGACGAAGAACGTTAAGCGCCTAATATGTTATTTCCTAAACTTTTTTCCAGCGCCCAGCATAACACAAATTCTCATATTTAATATTTGAAGGTACTGACAAAACGAAAACGCCCCTTTTTCAGGTCAACCGATTACGTACTTTGAATTTTAAACACCACGATATATCAATAAAGGCATATTTTTCTGTAGTAAATCTACGATCATTTTCACACACTTTTCGTCTTCCGATTTCGGGCGTTGCGTAAGTGCCCAATTTGCAGAGCTAGCATGATTATATTCAACACTCAATTACAGAAACTGTAGGGATCATTGGCAGCGCTGACCGATTTAAGTGAAAGAGTAATTTGCCTCGCTGGGAAATTACGGGAAAAAATTTCGTAGGAGTCGACTTACGGCGAAGAACTTGAACATGGCTCCCTCCTATTTTATGAAAGAAAAAGCGCGAAAAAAAGTTAGTGGCCGTATATATTAATCCAAACTTACGATACTTCAAGCTTCAAGGAAGGCGACATGTCGAGTTACTACTGCAGCATAAATCGGCTTGATTAAGGAAGAACTACACAAGTGTCATAGAAAAAGAGCAGTATGCTGGACCAACGAATGCATAACGTGACACATGCCGCGACACTTGCCCAAACGTAGCCTTTTTTCTAATACTATGCGGATTTAACAAGGAAGTAGGCAGGGGAAATGGTTATGCTGATTCCATGTAACTCTTTTAGTTTATTTTAATTATCAATGCCTTGAGTAAAAAGCAGCTTGCGCATTATTTTTTTCTATTTATTCCGCGTACACAGTCGTAACAATACATCACTGCACTCCGATAAATGGCACTTGCAGAGTTACAAAAATGTAATGAAAAAGAGGGAGACGGCGGTATTTCCTATAGCTTGAGATTTCCTCAGTTGTACGTGATAAAGTGCTTCCATCCTCCAGCCTACCTCATGGCGAATTTTGAAGTGCGCCGATTATGCCGGTGGACAGCAAAGCATAAAGCAACGTTCTTAGTCTCGAACTAAAACCAGAAATGAAAGCATGTTTTCTGGCACTTACCAGGTCCTTTCCTTCGCACATCTTACGTATGAGACACGAGCGGTCGCTGCAGCCCAGCTTCTGCACAGCGGTGTCAAATGCTGCGTTGGTCTGAAATAATAAGAAAACTCAAATGCATGGCAAGAAAAGGAAAACAAGAATATGCGGCACGGATTCTAGAGAAGCCACGCCAGAAATTGAACCATGCAGGGAATTAGGGACAAGCGCATCTAGTTCCATTGGCTGCCACCACGTGACTTAACCATGGCTTCGAGCACACAAAAATAGCGCGCTAACATCATCTGTGACTAAGAAGGTGAGAGAATGACCGAATGGCTGCAGAACTGAACATGGTGCATATGGTTAAATCGTCATGACCTGAATGTTATTTGCGCTTGGCGGAATTTCTAAAAGGCTTTCGTTTTCTTTTGTTTGACCATTGTTAGCCAAGTTTAACCTACTGCAGGATTGAGGCCTCATCCGTTTATCTAAAACTGCCACAGCCCTGCGTATGCGTTTCAATTTGCTAATGTCATCCTGCGATCTCTTTTTAAGAACTCATATGTCTCCGAGAATTGAACATGTTGATGATTAAGTCGATATTCTAACGTCAGGTTTACCCACAGCCCAACAGAACATCATGCGTATAGGGCTTAGATGAAATTTATATATATATAATTCGAATATATATAAAATTATACCATTCGCCCTTAAAAAAATATTTCTACACCTATGTGCTTTTGCGTTCATATTTATGTCTTTAATAGCGGTCTTGCCAAATTGGGGAGTTGCTGCACAAATTAGGTGCAGAACTTGCCGCTGGCTGAGAACATATTTCACGATAAAAGTAAAAAAAGGCTTACCCTTAATTTATACAGTCATTAATAGTGCCATTGTCATGGTGTCGAGTTTTTCGACAATGCTATGTGTTCCTTGGTGGCTTTTTAGGATTGTATGTGGATCCTTGGTGGATTTTTAGGATTTTTAGGATTGTAATTTTCTTACCTACCGAGAACGTGACCGTTGCCCTCGAAAAGTGACAGTGCAGATCACACTTGAAAACGGCTGAGACCGACCTGCTCGAAATGTCGCCACTACTCAATAAAACGCTCCAAACTCACCGGTTGAGGAATTTGGTTCCTAATGCATTCAAGTTCCGTGGCCAGCACCTGGTCGTTCTTCGCTGTAAGTGGAAATTAAAGGGAAGAAAACAGGGGGATGATCGCAACAGCTGACACAAGACCATTTGGAATGCGCCACATCTTTATGTGCTGCTGAACTGCGAACGTACCTGCAGGCAATTAAATAATCAACGAAAAACCTCAGCAAAAGTTCGTTAACTTGCTAGTTTATGCTGATGCCTGAGGCTTGAAAACGATGGAACGATGAGATTATAGGTAAAAGTTGACAAATAGTGAGAAAAAAAACAAACAAACCAAGTCTGCTTTTTAACACTGGCACTAATTATACTCTACAAAATTTATGATTTTTTTCTCCGCTACAGCGTGAACACTATCAATAGAACGCACTACGAAACATTCACCTCAACGGTTGTCGAAACCGAGCAAGCTGAACGCATCTCAGCAAACCGATAGAGAAAATCAGTTACATCTACTAAAATGCCGAAAGGTACAATACGAAAAGCACAGCGAATAGCGTAGTCACTGCAGTTCCATCGTCTTATCTGCACACACAAAAAAAAACATAAACAGCACTCAGGGTAGAGCAGCAGATGACTGCCTATGAAAAAGAGTCTTTAACTTGGTTTCTAAAGCTTCAGATCTGAGTTTCGCAGGTCGTGGAGGTACTACCGAGCAACTGAACGCCGTCAAGAACATAAAGCAAAGTTTATCAGCAGTCAGGCAAGCCATTTCACGCCGCAGGTCACACTCCTTAAGGACAAATTCGCGCTATAAGTCAAGTTCGAAATTTACGTGCTGAAGCAGAACTTACTGCAAAGCTCGATGTGATGAACCGGAGCTGCAGCCACGATGGCAGCCATGAGCAGGCAGGAGGCGAAGACAGAGTTCATGGTGAGGGTTCACTGAGGAAATGCTCTACCGCTATAGCAAGGTTGCTTCGATCTGTACTGTCAGAGAGCATCCAGCAGATCTCTATATATACCCACCTTCCACGCCTGCTGCCTGAACAAAGTAGCGGATACACATGGTGTGCGAAGGGAAAGCAAAAACAATGTAGAAAAGGCAGTGTACTGGTGTGAGACTTCGCCCTCCACTCATTTGCCGGACTGTTGCACCCGCCGTGGGAAGGGAGCCCCGGTGGTGCATTTCAATGTCGTGCCGGCTACTAAGGCCCACCTAAGCGACATTCCGATAAAAAAAACAGCGGTTCCGCAAAGTGATGCAACGTCCAGAAGGGAGTAAGCTTGGGCATTTTGGTGGCTCATACCTAAAACGAAATATAAAAAGAAAGCGCTCATGAGCGCTTCTTCGTGCTTTCTCATTCTCCGGTCTTCTTCTGTGCGGTAATGTTTCTTTCTAAGGATGCAATACCTGCCGACGGGATAGTGCTCGCTTGCTTTTGCGCATCTGTACCGGCTAATGGTGCACTACGGTTTCTCGCATCGTGGTTGCGGTTGGTGCTTAGGGTGGCGCTCTTAGCCGAGAAGTTTTAATTTAGAGAAAAATCAGCTCTCTCAAAGCAAACGGCTGTTAAATGACTCGCAGCAAATGGTGTCTGCGTGGCTCCTGAACGAGCTCTTGACACCGCCGGACACATGTATCATGTGAAACAGCTGGTTGTTACATCGCGATAGGCAGACGAGAGCAGGAAATGTGTTAGTTGTTGCGTCGTACCCCATCGGTGACTTAGTGCGGGGTTCGATCCTTCGTGCCGCCGGGTATCCACCATACCTAGAGGTGGTACGTGGGTATAGCAAGCTTTACCCTGGCATGGAGCTCAGCTTAGTGTGAAATGCTTGAGAAATGGGTCATTGATCCCACTTCGAATAGACGAAAAACACGTTATGCCATGGTTCTTTTTACCCGCCGCGGTGGCTCTGAGGTTAGGGCGCTCCTCTACTCAGCCGGAACCCTGGCGCGGCGGCCGCGTTTCGATGGAGGCGAAACGCAAAAGACGCCCGTGTGCTGTGCGATGTCAGTGCACGTTAAAGATCCCCAGGTGGTCGAAATTATTCCGGAGCCCTCCACTATGGCACCTATTTCTTCCTTTCTTCTTTCATTCCCTCCTTTGTCCCTTCCCTTACGGGCGGTTCAGGTGTCCGCCAATATATGAGACAGATACTGCGCTATTTCCTTTCCCCAAAACCCAATTATTATTATTACTCCCTTCCCCAACAACCAATTATTATTATTATTCATTGCGCTCTTTGATCACCGATGCCGTTGCGATTGAAAACTCTACCATGATCAGGTTAGTTGTGGCAGTAGCGTGGTTTCGCCACTTCGCTCAGTGAGTGTGTTATGCATAGGGCCTGCGCCGAGGATGGAGTTCGCGGGGAATAAGCGCTTTGCGTCCTTTTGAGCATTTTATGGATTTAAAGTGCAAGCATGTAAATTTAAAATATTACTATGAATTGCACTACGTTTTGGTTTGTTCGTTCAAAACAAAAAATAGCAACGAGAAGAAGGCAGACTGACAGCCTGGCTGAGACAAAGGTTGGAGCTACGGTTAACTTCTTCTTAGGCGTCCTGTGTCGATTCTACGCGTGTCTAAACTCCGACACGCTGCTATCGCGGCATTTTCTTCCCATCTAAAGTCCTCATTGTGTGGACAAGGCGAAAATCAGCGCCCAAATTTCCAACTCGTGTACCATAAGCGCGGAAGTTGACCCGACATCTGGCACTGATTGCACGCCCTCCTTCACAGGAGTTAATAATTGTACTTGATAAATAATTAGCATCCCTTCATTATCCAACCTGATATCTGCGGTAAGAGCCCCCTTTAAGGTCGTAAAGGAGCAGGAGAGAACATCAACGTCGCATGACTGTCTTCGGCTTAGGAGCCGCACTTTAACAGGGGCGGGATGCTCGCGAAAATTTGCAAATAAATCAGCTTTAAAACTCCAGGAATACATGTAACTCAGGGTACAGCTTCGCGTATCGGCTTTACACTTAACTTCAGTGTAATTGACCTGGGAGTATTTGACGGTGTCTGTGTGTTAATGTTGGATATATTTTATTTACAAGTTTTAATCGCAATTTCTTTTCATTATTAAAAAAAGCAATTTTACTGTGTTGCAGTTTTTTGATTAAAAAAAAAAGACTTGAGCCACACTGCGCAGGACGATTTCGCATTATTAGTCGGTATTGGGAGCAACACGTGCGAGTGTATTAACTGCTGACAGTTTATGGATCGGCTTAAGAGGCATCATGTAGGGCCCAGCCATTCTGCATTTGCTGTTGCCCATTGGTTGCACCTGTTCGCGAATTTCTCATTAATAAGAAATGTACTTCCTCTCACGTAATTGAATTTCCTATGTATTCACTAGTTCCAGGATGTAAACCTTCTCTTCAGTTGGCAAAGAGAAATAGAAGCGCATTTTTTGAAACGTTAATCCGACTGCCTGCCTCTTAACGAGTCAAAGAATTACTCAACAGACGGAATTAGGAACTTAGTATTAGCTTCCTAGCAAGCGCATTAAAAAAATCCGGATCAGACAATACCAATATTTCGTGTCTTCTTTCTGTTTTCTTCACATCATTAATGTCAGCAGTGAGTGACGTGGAAGAGTGAGGTCGTTCTACGCCCCACGCATATGAGCAGCTACTGAGAATGACCTCGGCTGGCTAAAATATGTAGCACGGAAAGCTGAAGTGATGTCAGCATATTCAACCTCGAAGTCAATGCATACTCATGACACCCGGTCTCAAAAACAAGTGCAAAACCAGGAGACGGCCTTGTTAGATTTGGTCTCAAGCATTCAAGCAATGAAAGAAAAGCATTGCCTTCTAGTGGCTGCGTTGTTTTGCTTCGCTTTGTCGCCCCCCCCCCCCCCACCACCCCAATGGATGCACTAAAAAAAGGACTGCTTATCCGGTATTGCTGGTTTATGCGGCATTATTGGCGGTTATGCGTGATGCAGAAAGGTGATGTCAAGCATGCTCTGCCCGAGCTGGAGAACTTTTTTCACGCCACACCGCATCGGTAACGGGCATGCCCGCTTTCTGTTTCATCTTCTGTTCCTTCCTTCTTAAGTCTGATGTACAAGTTACGTGTCTTTTCCCTTCGAAGCGCTGATTATTATCTCTTTGGGGAAAATTTTTCAAATTTCAGGAGTTTCAGCAGTATACTAAGATTACGCAAAAAAAATTCCACCTTCCTTGATGATTTATTATGAAATATCTCTCCGATTTTCATTTGGCTTCACTGTTACTCAACTCTCCTTTTAATGTCTCAATGATGTTTTTTTTTACTGATTTCGGTCGTAAGAAGTTGTGTCGGTAAATCAGCTCTGTTTAATGTCTTTTAAAGTGATTATGATTGTAAAACAAGGAAATGCCCAAAAGCACTCACCAGAGCCATGCCAGAGCTAAAAAAAATGCACAGGTGTCCATCTTACCAGAAAAATAGATTGTTCTTCATTCCTGGCGTGCCTGGCATGACATGATTCTACAGAAAATTTTGCACACTTCCGCACATGTTTATATCGCCGTAATTTGGGGCAATTGTGCATTGTATAGGAGATTTTAAACGGTTATTCGAATGCGTCCAGGACTACTGGACGCGACACCTTGAAGACGTTGTTTACTTTGTTTAGGCCACAGAGGCGATGGATAGCTTCAAGTGTGCGACGGACCAGTAAGAACGCATAAACAGTCCTTGTCTTTGTGAATAATGCCGGGAGCGCTACAAAGCGAAGCAAAACAGCGCAGCCACTAAGAGGCAATGCTTTTCTTTCATTTATTGAAAGCCTCAGACCAAATCTAACAACGCCGTCCCTTTGTTTACACAATTTGTTTGTTGGGACCAGACGTGAAATTAGGTATGCATGCATGTCGAGGTTGAATACGCTGGCATTATTTCAGCTTTCCCTGCTACATATTTGAGCCACCCAGCACAGTTTTTAGGAGCTGTTCATATGCACAGCACGTAGAACGTCTCGTATTGTGTTTATCATTACGTGGGTTTCTTTTCATACGGACGAATTCGACAGTGATAGGTATTGTTACAGTATGTAGTTAACCTCCTCACATACGCACAGCCTCATTCACTTGCCATAGTAAACGACGATTAGGCAAAAGCACGCTCCTGTTCCCGCCCAACAGATCCACGTTATGTTAAAGGAAATAATGAAGGTGTTCGTAAGGAATTTCAATGACTCAAGTGAATCTGTGACCAAAGAGTGGCATGGCACAACGTGTTTTGGGAAAGATCCCTTTTCGAAGCATTTCACCGCAAACAAGCCGAGCACCAGGCTAGGGGAAAGCTTATACCCACTATATTACCCGTGGGTACTCGGCGGTACTGGGTATTGAACCCCGCACTTCCCGCAAATGAGGCGAATCCTCTAACTACTAGGCCACTGCTGCGGTAAAGGACCTAATAGCCTGCCGTATTTATCTGCAATTTATACGTAACGACGTGCTAGTAAAGAAATAATTGAAATTCTTACAGCTGATTCTCACTGTACGACGAGCTCATTTTTAACGGGATGATTCTCTTGTTTCGTTGTTTTTTTTTCTGTTCTCCTCAGTTCCAAATCTTTTGAATGGTTTTTTTTTGTCTTATCAGGGAATAATCGACAAGATTTGCAGGTGGTTGACACCAAAGCTCATTATCACGAACCTTCATCTTTCATGCACCCGTGATGATCTTTGGGTAATGAGCGCTGTGATATAATTAACGGAGTGTATCTAAAAAGAAGTTCCATTTTCGCTCACATTGAAGCATGCGGAAATCATACCACATAAAGTAGGAGAATTTTGCAGAACCAAGCAGTTTGGGAAGAGGAAAGAAAGCCGTTATCAAGACTGCCACAACGCGTGGCCCCCTTACGGCACCCTGGTAAAGTGCGAGGTTGTTAAAAAATGTACCGCTTGTCCTGTGTCGCATTGAATTCGTGATTCCCGAAGTTGGCATGGCGAAGGGCCTCAGATTCTCCTAGAGGTTGTATTGTACAGGGGCTGGCACCAAAGCTTTAGGCGAAAGCTCTGAAATTCGACATAAGCGGTGCAGAAAACTACGCCTGGTGATCACCGGAGAAGCTGGAACAATACAAAGAGAAAGAAAAGAAGGCTACTCTGATGGCACTCATGTATAGATAATAAAGACGCTCTTTCATTAATTCGAGTAGATTTAGACCATTCGCCATTCTTAACCTGTGGACGAAGCGGCTTGTAAAGAGGTCTGCCAAACGCTTACAGACATCCTCGTTAACACCAAGCTAGTTTATTATGAAGAGTGTACGCTTCAGAATTCTAGTTCTTGCTTCGCGCTGCATTAGGAGATTAGGTATTAGGATGCTTTGCTCCATTTATGATAACGCACAGGAACGCTGCTGTAGGCTAAACGCTCGCTAGATAAACCTTTATAAGGGTTTCGCTGTCGAAGCATGCGCCATGTTATTCTGGCCACCAGTGGGCACCATAAAGCGCCACATGAAGCTGTCGCGGTTGTGCCGGCACCTGTGGCTTCAGCGACCGGAGTTCCATGTTGGGTGTTTGTCGGCTGGACCCCAGCTGCAGCTTGCCAGATGGCGAAGCGCGTGTTTGTGCATCAGTCATGTCGGCTGAGCGACCCGCGCATTCACTGATGGAGATACAGACTCGACACGCTTATCTAGCTGGCATTATCGGATAAAAACCACCCTAGTGAGTATATGAGTATGTTGAGGCAGTATCTGTTAGCTTCTCTGACTATTTACATAAATTTAATGACCTAATTCTCCTATTACGTCCTTTACTTCCCGGAATATTGAGTGCATTTTGTTCTTTATTTCGGCCACTATATAGGCAGTGTGAAATTATTTGTCTGTGCGAGATAGGCGAGAAAAGCCTCAGAACAGTTTGCCGAACGTGAATATAGGTAAACTAGGGGGCAGAGGTGGGAAACCTCAAGAGGTTTTGACCTGATGAGGTCGGCTTCAAGCTCAAAATTTCCGTACCTTCCCGGAGTGAACGAAGGTTGAGTCAGCCAATCGAACCTCAACATGACGCAGGAGTTTGAAGGTGTGTGAGGCCGGCATTCGCTGAGGTCGTTTTGTGGGGTCTAGGATTCTTCGACGCCGGTTACTGCCGAGAGCCCTGCTTACAAAGCGGTGTTCAAGCAGAATGGTTATGTACTGAAAGCTTCTTCAAGGAGGCGCATGTTGGTGGTGTGGCACAATAAAGAAAAAGATACAGCAGTCTCATGTACAAAAGAAAGTCACTGATACGTAGAAATAAACACAACGTGACCTTGTTTCTGCTCTCTCATTGGTCGTTAATTATTGTTCGATGAAGAGCACGGATGGCTGGAAAGAATATTTGCAAGGAAACAAAATACCCATCTGCGCAACCTCCTCGCACTATGCTGAGTAGAGCCACAAAATCAAAAAAACAATATTGAAGACATGTTTCTGCTTAGCCGTCACATTGCCAATTACATCGATGAAGATCAATTTTGTTACATTCTGTGCGTATTCTAAATATTAGAATGCATCGCGCATAGCACATGCATCACAAACAAATTGATAAAGCCGCATGCGAGCGGCTTTAAGCATACACAAGTAAGCATTACAAAGCTTCACTCAATATCTTTCACAGCGCAATGTGGTGGTTGTTCAGCTCACCGCGATTGTTGGTTTTTCTATCGCTGTTCATTTGTAGAAATTCCGATTTCCGTTCAGCAACTCTCTGGAATAAGCATTTACTGCGGTAATATAAAGTTACAGAATTCTCCCAAACACGAATATATTTCCCGAATTTATTGTTTCCCTTTTTATCAAGGAGCACTTGTTAGGTTCCGTCTATATCCAACATTTATTTTCCGCATAATATGCCGCACCCCTCAGTCATGTAAACCCACTTTAACCCCTTTGTTTTGTCAAGGTTTTCTTTTCTGCGCCTGTTATTTTCTACTCGGTCTTGTTGCACTCAATATCCTGTTGCCGCTCGCAGTCTCAGGTGCCTCGAGGAGGAGATGTACAGTCTAACGCGATTTGAAGGCTACTCGGTCTAAACTGCTATATACGGTTTATTTTCTCAAGAACGTTCAATCGTATAGATAAGTTCACCTGGCCGGGGGATTTTAGGTGCTGTAACTTCATGTACTGCCTAGTCAGGAAATACTATTTGTTTCAGCCGGAACAAACGTTGTAACCTTCCAATAACCCTAGACTGTACCCACGCCTACGCACCCCTGTACGCATTTTTCGGCGACCTCCCGTCTGCATTCTTTTGGTATTAGAAACACGGGTCTCGATGCCACCTCCAGTCCTTTCTTCTTTTTCTGAATTTTTCCCCAGCAGTCGGAATGCGCGGATTGGCATCATTGCCTACAGCAGGCATAGAGCTCCGTTTACTCCTTTTTTCTTCCATTCTACCTCTCTGTCGGCTCTTCCCCGCACGCTTTCTTGCTATCGTCACCATACGGACGTACTTCGAACGTTGTTGCAACTACGGTCGTCTCAACAACCACCACCTGCCGCGGAGTCCTACTCCCTTAAGATGTGGAGCCAGTTACGAGAATGCATTTTTTTTGTGTGTCTGCGCGCGGGGCACTTGAGCAGCAGGCTACGCACGTGTTTGCTCCTTCACGGTGCCTCACGTGGCTCGGCGCGGCCCGACCACGATGGGAACAAGGGAAGCGGAGGGCAGTTGCAGCCCGGGCCGGTTGAACGGCGTCCTCTGTGAGTGCGGGGGGAGACACTACGTGGCTTCGTAATACGCTTGCTAAGCGGCTGGCAACTCCGTTTACTCCCTGTCCGTAATGCGCCCGCAATACTTGCAAGGCTCTTCCAGTTTCGACGTCATCTTTCCGCTTCCCTGAGCAGGCCGCCCTTCACTTGTCGATGTTGGGCTAGCCTTTTGCATGTATCGATCCTCACTTCTCTTCCCCGCGCTGAGCTTTTGTACTTAGTGACGTCAACGCATACATGGCTTTCCCGAATCGGAGCGAGAGATGTGACGTGATTTTGCTTTCTGTTTCAGTTGCAAGCCGTGTGGCTTGCGGATGATTGCGTTGCCGACGCGGCTTTTCGAGTAGCAGTAAGTGCGGTCAGCAAGTAGTGCATTATCTCTTTATGTAGTTTTTCATGCAGTCATTTTTATAGGCTGCACTCGATTTTGAATGTGGTTGGCAACTGTTAAGCGCTATATCTATGTTTATCTCATTTATTAGGAGCATTTAACTACTTATAGCTTGCAGAATTTTAACTTATTACATCATTTCTTGAATGTGCTTATTATTTTCATAACATTATTTATCCTAACATTTAAACCTGCAATTTTTTTGGCGTTTAGAGCCTTTAACAGTTGCAAACTACACTGCGTCATCTTGCATTTAGCGCATTGTGGCCCCGGCTTGTGAGGCGCCGTTTACCCTCCGAAACTACTACTACAGACTGCTGTGGGTACTATTACTAGTACCACTTAAAGGCCTCGCCTTCTATGGGATGAGGTTCACGAACCATGGTCAGCATAAAAGACCCCGGTTTATTCTGGTGTCTCGTAGGAAACGTAGCGGCGGCGGAGAGCATGCGGGCTAGGCTCTCGAGAGCGCAATTCTCGGATTACAACAAAACGGCCGCTAAGACCAGTGCTCGACAAAATAAACACACTAAGACGCCAATAGGAGGATGCGGCCCAATTGAAGGGGAGCTCGAAGCCGCACAAAAAAAAACAAAAAAAAAACAAGCTGCTCGAATAGCAGCCACTCGCGCGAAACAACTATTCCATCTCCGTACGCACCTATACATTGACTGGAAGACAGTACGTGCAGTTTAAATGGCTAAAAGGCGGCCGTAGAGCCCCACATACTGAAACCGCTACTTCTTCTACTATACAACCAATGCACACTTCAATCAACTTCTGCGTGGTTCATTTTTCCCGGCATTTCATAAAAGCGCACGCAATATGAAAAACACCACGTGAATCCCACCTCTTGCGATGCGGTATTGTAATGCTCTAAACGGGTTTTGAACGAACCAGGCATGAGCACTGTTTGCAGAAGTGAGCGGTCGTCGCTCACTTCGATTGGCTGCAGAATGGCAAAAACATATATTCTAAGTTATCTTAACTGCACGACTAAACCGCTTGCCATTCATTTTTTATTTTGTCTGTGTGATGACAGGAAAAAGCTTACCCTAGAATTGATTTAGGTGCAATACTTTCATTTGAGCGAGTTGGTGCAGAATATTGGGGAAAAGCAGCGCAAAGAGTGCTTTCTACGTCCGTCATCTTTTGAGCTGTTTTTTTTTTCAAGGCAGAGTTAGGAGACATACTTATCTCTTTTTCGAGACTGTGGGTCATGCATTTCATATTTCCGGACGAATGTGACGACGCACGCTCCGGCCGACGGTGACAGTTGCTTCGGGCGCTCACTTCGGCACGATTAGTGCGCGCGCTTAGTTCAATCGCAACACGGTGCAGAGCTATGAAGCAGGCTAGCGCAACAACACGGTCATGTTTTTTGAGAATATTTTGCGGGATTTTCTTAAATTCTGGAAGGAAGGACCCCGCAAGTGTTACTTTCCCTGAAAAAAAAATTGATTTGGGTGCTTTCAACGGCTGGGTGCTCGGGTGCGGAGGCCAAGGATGCAGCATAAATCCCGGCTACGGCGGTCGCTTTTCGAAGGAGCTGAAATGCGAAAGCGGCTGTGTGCAGTGCGATCCCAGTGCAAGTCAAAAAGCAACCCAGGTGGTTGAAATTAATCCGGAGGCCTCCCCTAAAGCCTCCTTCATATCGCAAGAGTATGTTTGGGACGTTAAACCCTAAATGGCATACCATACCATGAGTAAGATGTTTCGCCACCTTTGCAAATCTCATAGAAAGCCTTATGCTGTCCCTGCGGCTCATTTCCTAAGGATAAGCATGCGTGCTTATGAAGACGCCTCGCCTAAACGCACCCTGTTTCCGCTCCTGATAACAGCTAAAATGCTAAACATGTCTGATCAACATCCGTTTCATTCTCCTCCACGACTTAGTCTTTCCACGCGAGACAATGCAAATATCCGGCGGAGATATAGCTTTCGCGGTACAGACAACGCGGCTCTAAGCTGACTTACAACCTTTCTTATCAATGCCATGAGTCAGGACGTTTCCGATGTGGGATGGGAAAGACAACAACTACGTTCACTAACAAAATGTTAGAAGAAGTTTGCACTCTTTTCTGGGAGCTAGAGTCAAGGTCCTCGGAATTGTACACTAAAGAAAATAAACTAACACAGTTGACTACTGCTATTATACAAAGTTAGTACGTGCAACAACAAGAAAGTGTTTAAATAGCCCGAATATGCTGGCGGCGCTATACATATTCTGAAAGCGTTGTACCACTCGAAGAGCACATGACCATCAATCATTGTGTAACCAGGATGTCTGTGAAGCAGTATATGAGCTTCGCTCTTTACGCAAGTTAATTACTTGCCTAAAATTAGAAGGAATGTACCCGCGGGGCAGCACTGCGATGCAGTTAGTGTGGACCTAAAGAGCTTTTGAGCTGAAAGAGAACTCGAATTGAAAAAAAAAAACAAACATAACCGGAATACTTTAACAAATTAACAAAATTTTGGCACCCCCATTTCGGAGATTTGGAAGCCCGTTATAGACAGCATGTTGAAAAGAAAACATTATTTTGATGCCATGCAAAACATTGCTAGAAGCAGATGTCATGTTTCAAAATTTGCAAGCTTTGAAGCATAACATAGAACATAACATAACATAACATAACATAGAAACGATACAGAAAGGCTATGTCAACGGATTAAGTGCTTTGCTTGCTTTATTTAACTTAAGTTTTTCAAAAATATTCAATATCAAGGTTTCAGTCGGCTGTTGCCTCATCAAACTGACTCCGTTCAACGTTCATGAGTACATTTACTGTGTCAGGCATTTTGGCGTATAGCGCTGCAAGTCCTTTCATAGTCAGTGGAATGGACGGGGCTCAAGTGTTTTACTTCCCCCGTAAATTAACATTAGAGACGTCCGTTAAAACATCAGTGATGAGAACAAAAGTGCGTGGTTACTCTTCCTGTTTTTATTTTTCTTCCCATCAGAGTTCGGTGATGCTGCCTGCTTCGTTTGCGACGAAAAGCTTATTCAAGGTTCTAGATTTTAATTTATTCTTATTTTATTGATTGGGTGAATATAAAGCCTATGAATTCATTATCACAGGAAGATGTGACAAGTTATCAGCCGCCAGGGGGACCTCATGTTATCAAGGGCATCAATAATGCAATTAAAAATGGGGCAGTAAAATAAAAGAAGTGCAGAAAATGATCTTCATCGGAGAATTAAAAATATGCAAGGAGCTTATGAAATAAAATGTTACTAACACGGGCATAACAAATTATTCAATACAATGCAAACGATAATTACCAATACATCACTAGCGTAGGCTGAGAATAACAAAAATAGGAAGAATATGTTATCGCTAATTAAGAGGAAGACTACAATACAAGTAACAGAGAAAGAAAATTATCGGCAAAGGACATGAATTCGCAGTTAAAGTGAAGTAAACAAAACCATATATATTTTGTTTTACGAAAACGCAGCTAGTAAATGACTCATGAAATAACCGTGACGTGCATGATGATTTGATATCAGTGGCTAAAGAATTCCCAATGGATATCGCTGAAAGCAACTAACTGTTTACCATAATTAGTACGGCGTTTTGGAAGAGGTAGGTAAATATGTTGAGCAAATTTGTTTACAGTTTTGTTCGAGAGATGTAGAGACTTGATGAAGTTAATCGTGGGTTCATTATTGCGAGAACGATATATATGTTTTGATAATTCAAGGTTAAGTGGAAGGACTAGTGGCATAATAGTTAGGTTACCATAACTGTGTGAGGTGGTCGATCTGAGTGGAGCAGAAGTGATTATGCGGATGTCTTTATTTTGCAGGTGACGAGAGCACGAAAGTTGAGTGTTGTGTGTGTTTGCCTAAAATGAGAGGCAATAAGTAAGATGGCCATGTATGAAAGAATAATAAGAAGTGCGATGGTTATAGAGCTGCGAATAATGACGTACTCTAATTAATACTCAATTCCTAAACGCAATTTTACCAGTTAAAATGTTGGAATCAAACTTTAAATTAAAATCAAGCACAGCACAAGTTATGCAGCAGTATTTTATGCTTAAATAACGCGCGCGATAAAATTATTTCTTATGTAATATTTTCTTGATGAAAATTTTCTACGGCTTTCGCACACACTACGACGGCATTATCCTTTGCTTGACAAGAAAAAAACCTACAGCTCAGTGATATAACGGAACAAGAAGAAGGACCATTAAAGGGACTCTGTGTGGGTAGATTCTCAGGTTTTAATCGCAAAGAGAATTTTGTCATCGAAAGCGGAGTTTTTTAAACCAAGAAATTACGAAGAAATGAAGTGCAAGTGTCGCCACTATAGACTATTTTCTCAAGCAGACTGCAGAGCCCGAAAAAGTTTTAAATCACGGATCCAAGAAGCCAGGCTGCACTTACATCCAGCATGCCGGTGGTCATGGAGTGTATTTCAGTCTTGGGGTCAACAGTTTGAATCGAGCACCAAGAACTTTTAAAATTCAGTTTACTCAGCTATATTAAATAGGTCATAAGCTGCTGAAGAAACATCACCATAGCTAGAAAAAATCATGCAACGGACTCTAGTTTGTACATCGGATCTCTTTATGTATGCCAGCACGCTGGACTATAGAAGGGACAAATATGACTGTCGGGTGGAAGCGCCGTAAAATGTTTCGCTCAAGCGTATGCTATCTCTACGGGGTACTTCACATTCGTCACCACGTTTACAGCCTATTTTCGTCGAGCTCCCATAACTCGAGTTTGGTCATGAAATACTTACTGTGCCTTTATCTTTATCGCAAATGAAATGGGCCATTACTCTCTTGTAAATACGGGCTCATTTTACAACCGGGGAACCCCAGCGTTGGTTTTTCCGCAAAGAGTGGTGATAGGTGTGCTCACAAGCTGGTAAAAAAAATCTGCAGCAGCACTCGCGAGGCGAAGGGTGCAACTGCTGCAGAAATGCACTCACACAGGTTGCTCATAGAAACCCATGTATTCTATCTCTATCAGTTATTCATCTTTCTGTGTTATTTAAGTTCACATGGATGACAAGAATAACTTGTCCTCCTATCTGCTCGACCGTCTATACTGTGCATTGGTTATGTGTATACTGCATGCCTATCTAGACATAATCGTCATAATTTACATAATTGTCTTAATTGTCCTGTAGTTGAACTTGTACTTAGCTTGTTATTCGTGTTGGCTTCACAGGACACACGCGAAAGTGTTGCAGCCAGGAACGGGTGCATGCGTAGGTGTAAATGTGCACCGTCGAGCACTGTCTAACGGCCGCACTATGCGTCCGACGGAAACTCAATAGAAAGCCTGAAAACTTAGGTGTCGCTCACTATGAGTCCCTTGGCTCCTATTAAAATCATGATACATGAGATAACCTTGTATTTCGAAGTTTATTAGGCACCTGTCCTGTAATTGCTTTGATGGTGTCACTATTCTACCAATTAGATATAGTGTTATCAATCAGAACTGTGGCTTTGGCTCCAACTGTGGAGTATTTTTAAATTCAAAAATTGTGAGGTAGCGCTAGAGATTCGAATTTTGCATAAAAAGAAGCAGTTATTTTAATTTATTTTTATTCACATACCTTAAAGGGCCGTTTTGGGCATTATACATTTGAGGTAAGGACGGGGGGGGGTGGTCCAGTTACATAGCGAATAAATATACACTCTAAACATTAAAATTCAAAACAGATAAAGAAGCACAACAAAATAGATGCAGAAAACAATCTGCTGAATAGCAGCAACAAAAATGCAGGTGGCTGAGTTGCTCTGAGACATTAAACCCCAATAAACCAATAAACCAAAAATGCAAAACCGATCCTACGCACAAACGGATCCTCTGCAGTCAGAATTCACGTTAAAAACACTTTAGTTTCTGAACAAAGGCGTAATATTTAAATGTGGGAGCGTTGTCTTCTGGTACTTATTCCAGTGATGGATCGCGAGAAATAATGGTGAATGATACAAAACTACATTACTAGGTGGCAATGTAAGTACCTGCGAAGTTGAGAGCCAGTCGTATACTTAACCCTCATTTAAATGATGATAACGGTGATGATACTGCATGAACCACCTTCACAAAAGCAATACACAGATCTTGAAAGATACTTGGAAAATAAGAGACGCCGACCAGTGAAAAAAGGTTCGTTCTTGATGTTTCGGCTTCCACACGGAAGCCTTGTTCACAATGAATACATCCCCAAACACCGGTCGTTTAAATATGGTTCAATAATCGGCGCAAGGAGCGTGCGTATATCAAGTTTAGATTAAGGTCGTTCCGGTTTAACGTGTGTGACGTAGTTTGTATGATTAGGAATTCCAAATGAAGTCGTGATGCTGCTGATTTTTTCGTTGCGATGATCCTTGCCTTGTCACAGCAAAATTTTGTGGCCATTCACGACGGTGTGCTACGCTAAGGCGTTGTTGCGAATGTTTTTGTTCTTTACGTCCCGAGCTTGAAAGACACCGTACATCATGCCCAGCTTACACACAACTACGAAAGTGCTGTACGTTTCGCCAGTTTTGAAAGGCTTGCGTCTTTACGGAAGTTCAAGAGAAATTGAAGTATAAAACCCTCACTCGCTCACTGGATATTTACACGTGGAGCTGTTTCGTAAGTGTTCTGTTTTTGGTTTTCATCTAACTAAGCCACTGGAGAAACCACACCCGCACCGAGGCTCCAGCGGCTGTGACAAAACTTGTCGAGAGGTGATCACCTATGTGACAGCGGCTGTTCGTCGTGCACACTTGAGAACGTAGACGCCAGGAACAAGCATTTTCATATCGACACAACATGGTAAACATAAAATATGTGGCGCCATCAACACTGAGCTATATCACGTCACTCGGTCGTATATGTGAGTTCAGTTTATCGCTTGTGAGGAAAACGTTGTCTTTTCTTGATCCTGATAGTTGTGGATAAACATTTACTAGAAGAAAAAAAGACGACTTAGTAGCGACTGTCAGACAGCTTGCTATACCAGGGCGCTGTAGCGCTACGTAAAGCGTGCTGAGAGTGCTGAGGGTTGTCCAGTGGTGGCTGGTAGGTATTAACCCACTTCAACCGCTAATTAAACCAATGTTTACTCATACGCCACGTGGGCACGCACTTTTTGCGAAATAGTATGGATGGGATTTTCGTATGATGTAACAGGTGGACTCAAGAGTACACGCATACCTGAAGCAGTGATCATCCCCTTAGACACTACACAAGTTTCGTTGACAGGTGCCATGGTAGAAAGAGGGCAGGTAGCGGGGTTCTTCCAAACACAAAGAGAACAGGGAGGGGGAAGCCTCAGGGAGCTTGCCAACTCTTCCTTGGCAAACGTTGGCAAGCTGTCCTGAGGCTTCCTCCTCGCTTGTTCACTTTGTATTTGACTGTTGGCCGTTACTTTGGCAGAAAATAATACGTATAACTCAGAGGTTAGGTCTTTTTCTAGACGGTGTGCCTTTTTTCCCGCCTAAAAGCCTCAATATAGATGCGACCACACAGAATAGTATATCGCAAACGCAGTCTCTGCTCTGAAAGTTGGGCGTAAAGAGAGGCTCTTGTTTGCGACTTTTCACTGGTAAAAGTGAACACGCAGCGTGCATTGAACTTGAATAGTAATAATGACAGAATTATAGGTTTTTTTCTGTTTGTAGACACTATATTTGTACTACATGTAGCCAATGACCAGGTATGAAGTGGTGCTGAAGTATTCTGTTTTCTCTAACTTGAAGCAAAACCTTTGTTTCTTTTTTCAGTCTCTTCCAGAAGTGAATAATTTGCAGCGTTCCAATTCAGTTGCAGTTGAACACTCAGATCGATGTGTTTCATTTGACGCTTGCCATCTATTCTATGAAAACCACCTGTGCGCTTTTATCACACAGTCAAAGCTCAGAGGATACAAAATTCTCAAGAACGAATTGTCTTGATTTGGTTTTTTTTACAGGGTTTAACGTCCCAAAGCGACTCAGGCGTGTTTGTAACGAATGTTTGTACATGATACACGATTTTGTAACGAAAATTCATTGAGATGAACAGCAGTAAGAAAAAAAGAGCTTTAAAGAAGTGCTTAAAATTTTGAGAGCGCACTACATTGCTAGTAGGAATATAAGTCACAACTCACAAGTTTGTCCATTGCCTCGAGGACAAAAAAACCTAATTGTAAGGCGAGTGCGGAATATTGTAAGCTAATGTTAGGAACAAATTGAAGTCAATGAATGGTCTATTGTTCCGATACACTCAAAATCTTGCTTTCAAGTTTGTTCATTGCTTGACATTCGAGTAGCTAAGAGTGTTATAGAAAACCAATGGGAAACGTTTTTTGAAGAAATCATGAGGAAATGGGGAGAAATGGTGAAAAATCATAGACGACTGCAAAGCTCGGCACCTACGGTACCCTCCTCCGGCAAATTGGTTGTCGAAGGCTGATGAACGTGCTCTGCGGTAGCTCCAGACCAACACCTTCTGGTGTCCAGCTCAGGCTGCTCCCTACGACCCGATCGTGACATGCCGATTTAGTCCTCACTTCCATCCCCATCCTACCCCCACTAAAGAGGCTATGGGCGGCCTCCTCCTCGGGTGCTACACAGTCGGGGCCCAAGTGGCCCTTGTCCGCCGTGCTCGCGAGGCGGCTGGCACTTGCAGCGGCCCGAACTAGGGCTGCTGAGCAGCTGAGCCAAGCATTCCATCTTCGCTGGCCCGCGTCTTTTTTGTGTCAATAAATATCCTTCAGAAGCAAGCGCTTCTGCACGTACCCCGTATGCTTATCGACTAATCGGATATCCCGATACATGCTAGAAATACCACAGGTATCCAGAAACAAAAACATTGCGCCGCATGAGCAGGTGTTATCAAGAACAAGTGGGTATGAAAGCTCAGCGCGAAGAGCGTTCTTTGTTTATGCTTTTAGCTTGTCAAAATGAACATGCAGCGTACAGTGAAATTTCATTTTAATAATAACAGTATTATGAGCTGTCGTTATGTTTGTAGACGCAATGTTGAAGGCTTTAATTTCGAATATCCACGACGTCCTGTTTCAGAGCAAGGTCTAGTATGTGCGTTCCGCTGACGTGAACATGATAGGCGTGGAGAAATAAATAGAGTAATAAAAAGTGAACTTCGGCGCTGCAAGTACACCGCTGACGAACGGTAACTTTCCACCTTATCAGTTTCACTTCGATGCAACGAAGAGGTAAACAAGTATTTCGCTAGGCTCAGCAAAAGGAGTGCTAGCCGCCAGAAAACGCAAGAAGAAGCCGCTATATCATGAAAGCTGAGACACCACTTTCAAGCGCGGAAGCGAAATACGAGAGAATCGCGGCACAAGCAAATATTGACCTATTCGCCCAGAGCGCGATCTTGAAAGCATTTGCCGGAAAATTAGAGACTTAAGAAGTAACGGTGAAAAAAGTGATCCTGTACAAAAGACCAGTTCGTCTAGTGCTGACAGTGAAATACAAAAAAATTCAGCTGATTAAAAAAAACAAACTAACTAACATGTACCAAGAAATGAGTTGCAGTTAAATTCACGCCTGACGCTGTCTCTTATTTTTATTCACTTATTTCATACAGCTAGTTGTACAGAAGGGAGAGGGAGAAGCCGTACTTGGATGTGTTGAGGAGTTGTAGGCCTCTAAGTAGTGCTGTCAGCGAAAGCCTGATTAAGCCTTGAATAGTTACAATCTTATACTATGCAAAGAAATGAATTTGAACAAGCAATCAACATCTGAGCATGCACCATAATAGAATTTATTACAAGTGGTACAATTAAAAATTGTGCAGACATTGTCACCAGATTTTGAAAAAAATGTAAATTTAAAGAGCGTCAATTTAGATATTTTGTTTCTTAGCGTGATGTAACAATTTAGAAGCCGCGGCAAAATATTTTGTAGCCTTTGCTTGATGTGTTTGGTTTACCTTGTGCCATACGGTCTACCATTTCTCGACAAGGCGGTTAGCGGTATGTCTAATAAAGCAGCCAATTGCGAGGCTCAGGAAGTACGACAACTTGAGGAAGATTACGTTGTTGTTTCAAAGAAGGAAACGAGGAGTACGCTTTTGTCGATTCATGCTCTTTTGTGGTAGGCAAATGACATTGTACGTTGGTAGTAATATTTTCAGCACATGAAGCTTTCAGTGCTGAATTTCGTCGTTAACCTATTGGCAATAAAAATTTCGGATAAAACTTGCAAACTTCTCCGATTGCTTCACTATAACAGAGCACTCGTGCAGAAATGTAAAAACTGGGAGGTATATAAAAAAATCATTACAGCGCATTAATATTACCTAAATTTGATGGTTTTTGATTACATGAGGACAAGAAAACTGCACATAATTACGAAGGCGTGTGCAGCAAATCAAAAGCACTATTTAAAACTGCTAAGACCTCTGCTAATAGACACTAAGACAAAGAAATGTTTGCCTTTTTAAGGTTAGCTTTTGCAAGATTATTTCTTTCAGGAAGCCTTGCGTTTCTCTGCAAGGTGGCACGGTGGCTTTGCTCTGATAACTATACTAAAAAATACCGTGTTTGCAAGCATGACTGCAATTCAAGTAGTTGTGCGAGCAATAAATGAAAACCATTCATATTTATACACTCCCGACCACAAGTGATACACCGGGGGTTCGAGGGCTACAAAAAGCTTTCCGCAACAGTCAACGCAATGCGGTATGTAGAACATCTGATCCATGTTTGTGCAGCTCGTACGAGTTGTCTTCGATGGCTGAAAGGCGTAGAAGAAAAATAAAAGTAATTCCATGATATTCGACCTGCCATGAACGCATAAGCTGTTTTCACGTCTGGCAGCAGCGACGCGTTGGCCAAAACCGCACTGCCTGTCAACTTGGCCGGAGGTATACAGCCAGCGAAGCAAAAACGCTGGCATTATTTGACCTTTTGAGGCAGTGATGTCTCCTTTCGGTATGTAGCATGACCCGCGACGCGTGTCTGAAGAGAGAGTGAATATGATTTATTATTGGTCTGACACACCATTGAATCTAGCCGTCGTCTCAGGGATGGCCTAAATAGATATATCAGAGACGACTCTTTTCATACGTAGTTGAGAGAGAGAGAAACAGTGGCGGCGAGAGGAAGTTGGTAGCCATGTCAGCTGTGCGGCTCAGCGCGAACGAAATTCTACTATTTGTGCTGAGCATGCGCCATGTCACGTATCTGTATCTGCTACTGCTAGCCCCAGGGATGTCAGGAAAACAAGCAGGAGGCCTAAAAATTGCGTTGTCATGTAGCTTCTCTTAGTGCTAGCTTGCTCTTCGACACCGATATTCAGTTCAGAATTTCGTCAGTGGATTAATCGCATAACGCGTCAAGTTTTCAGGAAGGCAGTCGTATTGACTATTGTAAACTTAAGATGCGGAGCATTTTTTTTTGCAATCGAAACTGATATTTTGCATCATTTCATAATGGTACTACAGAAAAAATAAAGTAGCGTCCGAGAAGCTAACTTTCTTATGAATGCTGAAAAAGTTCTGAAAAGTGCCACCAAGGCATGACTGGAGTGGAAGGGCTAAGGAGTGACTGGTGCTGATTTTTGGAGAAAGTAACAAGTAATCACCTTCAACCGTGATGACCAACCACAGAGATTGATTGCAATTCCATTAAATAAGAGTGTGTAATTTCTGTTCGCGTAATGAGTGCTGGAAATCTATTTGTTGTTCAGAACATTGTATCATTTGAAAAGTATTTTTGGAGGAATACATAAAGAGTGTCTAAAAATATTGTGACTTCAACGAAAATGGGTATGCAAAACCTAGAAGGTATTGCGTGTCAGTAGGCTTCATGTGAAGTTGTGAAACAAAAGGGCAAAGCTACGCTGAGAGTTACATCCAGCAGCAATGGATAAGGAGAAAAGTCTACGGGATCCGGATTTGCAGAAAAAAAAATATTTCTATGTCGCTTCCCGAGCCAGCCAGACAGTATTAGTTCTAGTGACATGGACGCAGGCATGTTATTTTGCAGTTCGTTCTTTTAGTTGATTTGTTTTGCCTGAGAAGATAGACATATTTTTTCTTCGAGCCCGCATTCCACGAACTTTTGCTCATGACCGCACGGCTAAAGTTATCAGCCTGATTTAGTAGGAGTTCCCGCACAAAAGCGACTCCCCGTGATGTTTAAAACTGTGGTTCCTATTCGCGAGGCACTTTGTTTTTCTTCGCCACTCGTTTAAAACCCAAAGGCGCTCTTACATATAGCTTGCATATCAGTGGTGGGCGGACAATTAAATGACCCTACTTTTAGTAAATAATACAACTAACCACTGAAAAGCACGGCACGCTTTAAGTGGCAACCGTCTGGTCATTTTCCACCGCCGGAACTCGCACGGCAAGCAGTGGTGATAGCCTTGTCTGCAGTGGTAAGATGTGAAATGAAATGAAATGCCGTAAGGGGTACGCGTCGGAATTTCGCGGCACGCTGAATGCGCACAGGCGGCCTAAAATGCAAAGTGTTCCGATGCCTCTCAAGCTCAGGGCCAGCAGTTGGCTTTTCCACGCTTCTGTTTCAGTCGTGCATAAGGGATGAATAACGCAGTTGAAGTCAATAATGTCGAATAAGAACATCGACCATGCGCGAAATGCTAGAAGCAACTAATGCATATACTGCCGCGAACACTGTCCCAAGTGGAGACATGTCGTGATAACTGCGCGATATGGCGACAGCACATTCTTTTTGAAACAAACTGTTCTGATGATGATAGTAAATATTTAAGGCTCAATGGCATCTGTGGCCAAAGAGCGCCATAGCACAAGGTATTTTAGTTTTACTCAAAGTGGGGTCATCGACCCATTTTGCAAGCATTCAACCACGAATAAGCCGTGCACCAGGCCAGGGGAAAGCTTGTATCCATTGTATCACCGGTGGGTACCCGGCGGCACTGGGGATCGAACCCCGCACCTCCCGCATGCGAGGCGGATGCTCAAGGCACTAGGCCACAGCTGCGGTGTTTTGCCGCTCGCACCTGCTTGGCACAACCTAAAAGCTAGCCGTTTTGCAAAGGTACAATAGCGATCAAATGTTTATGGGGCGCGGGTGTGCCGAAAAATAAGCCTTGAAGTCACGGAAACCAGCCGCCTGAAATGCCTGAGTGTATGAGGTAACGCGCATTCTCTCTCCGCTGATAAGAATACTGCGGGAGTGGGTCTCGAAGTTCAGCTGCATTAAATTTTTTTGGAGAACACCCGTCGAGTAATATTTTGATCACGATAGCACATGTCCGTCAATGTCCACACACTCTTTAACGGGATAATTTTACACCGTTTCCGGAGAGTGGCCGTCGACAGCTGTCTTCTATGCTCGCACCGCTTTTTATCCTAGTGAACACTTTCCACTTCTGTCCATGTGCTGACCGAGATCAGTGCGCGTCAAAAATCCCAAGTGTCCCCAATTAGCCTCGGAGTCCTCCAATACGGCATCTCTCGCAACCCGCGTCCAACTTGGAAACGTTAAGCCGCGCTGCGAGCAGCAGCCGAACATGTCTCTGAGATTCGAGAGAACGGAGCATACCCGCACAGAAGGCGAAACGAGCGCCAACTGGAAACCAGGAGGGACGGCCGCGATTGTAGCAGTTGTAAGCTGACAGCGGCTGCAGAAAAATAAATGCCATTTCTAGCCTCTTGCACCCTCTGGTGGACACGTCTTCACCGCCTCCCCACTCGCGCCGCAGCTGGGTAGCTGACATCAGACGCGAGAGAAGTGAAAAAAGCGAGCCAGCACGATATGGACTGCAGCAGGGCGTTTCATGCCTTTGCGCAACGCCCGTGGTTTCTGTTGGAACCTCATGGTGGAGAGGGGAAGCGCTGACTAAGCGCGAGGCTCTTCACAGCGCGTGCAGGAGTCACATGTGCAATATGTTTTCTGCGCGGGTAACGGTCCTGTCTATTGAAGAACCGGGGCGAGGAATTGCCACAGTGCGGCCAATCAGGGCAGGGCCGGTTGTTACGCCCGCCAGCAGACTGTCTTGTGTGTACACTTCTATTTTTATGTTCTTTTTGCACACCGCGTGCATCCGGTACTTTGTGGAGGCAAGAGGTGCGGCAAGCGGGTATATAAGAGAAGCGGTGTCCGTGTGTGTCAGAATACCTCCGAGCAGTCTTGTTCGAGCTGTAAGGTAGCCCCCAATAGACCACTCGCCATGAACGCTGTCTTCGCCTCCTGCCTCCTGTTCTTGGTCGTCCTCGTGGCCGCTGCTTCCGCTCATCACCTGGAGCTCTGCAGTAAGTTCAGACGCGGCGACTTTAGACGAGGGGTTCGCCAGATTATGTACGTGCAAATCACGTCGATAACATTGCTAGCCTGCTGCAACCCCTGTGATTTCCACGATATTCAATTACATTATGACTTTTGAACCCCAATTAGATGCCAGTTTTAGGGCAATAGAATCAGTTTCCGCAAATACACGAAAGTTTGCGCATGATGCATGAAAGTTCTTTCACAATCTGTGATTTGAATCTTGACTACTTTGTTGCTGAACTTGAGCTTACAAGGACATAATGGAGTGGTTTACGTTATGTTCGACATACCTTATTAATTTCCGACATATTCTACTAATACGCAATGATGGTGTCATAGCAGTTAAGCAGCATCAATATATTTTATGAGTTTCTGGAGAAATAATGAAGAAAAAAAGATGCATTTGAATTGTCTTGAAAATGTGAGGAGAGAAAGATACTTGCCCAATGTAATAGCTCCCAGACCATGTGGTTTCTCTCTGGGTTCTGAAGTGCGGGTTGAAAAGCCTTTGCAAACGCTCCAAACCTCTAATAGTTTGGCAAGAAATACTTTCTTCCTCATGGCCTCAGAGCTTCGTAGTTGCACTGATGCCCAGAGCTCTATTAAACGACCCGGAAAGAAATCGCGTGGTCAGGGAAGTTGCAAACCACAGGCACATCTGTCTAAGCACATCTGTCAAGGCAGCAGTAACTTAGCATCAAGCATGACCGCCAATAGTGTTTTGGACCGCGTCTCGCATTACCAGAGCGCCGAATTTTGAAAGTCTGGTAAACTGTGCCTAACAACGATTACTAGTCCCCTTTCAGAATGCCGCTCTTTAGAAAACCCGAGTAACCAGCTGTAGAAAATTCGTACATAAGGGATCTGTTTGCGTAATTCGAAAAAAAATCTGCTTAAACATGTGAATTTAGTGCTCAAGCTTCAAGAGCATGCATTTACTCTTAAAGAGTGCGACATGTGGCAAAAAGCGACTCTCTGCAGTGCTCATTGGTTTCGATTGGCACTATGATTGCGGTTTTAGTACGGAAGCACCTATATGTGTTTCAGAAGCCAGCTCTCAACATTTAGCTGCCACTAAAGAAGTCTATCTTTTTGCCTAACGACCGCTTCACATTTAAGACGGCTTTTATTATCCAGAAAGCGGCGGAACTGATACCACTATCATATTCATAACTCTTTTCGTTTTGCCATTTTCAGCCTTGATTAGGCACCTGCTCACTTACAGCCCACAAACCTGGATACGATAAGGTCATGTCGTGGTAGACAACCTGCGAGATGCGTGTGCCTCTCGAATGCGCGACGAAACATATACGCAGTAGCGTAGAAGAGATCCCCAGAATGCTCTTACCATTAAATAGTTTCATAGTTCAAAACTCATTTCTTTTTCTAGCCGCTAACAATTGCCACCTTTTATTGCCGGACAAACGGTGCATGTTGTCTTGCTTCAAGCACAGGCATAAACATTTGAGCCAACACGCATTTGTAGCGTGCCGTTCAGCGAATGTGTTGTTCATGGCGGACAAGTTAACAGTTGCATAGCAGGAGTAGAAAGGTACTGAGACCGAGCGTTCTTGTACGAAGGATAATAAATCCCCCCCCCCCCCCCCCTCCCTTTCTTTCCTTTCCATGTACAGAGAAGAACGACGAAGTGCTGGCCAGGGAACTTCAGTGCATTGAGAAATTTATCCCGCCGGTGGTGAGTTTGGACCATCTCCTTTAGTAGAGGCGACAGACCGAGCCGGTTAGGCACAGTCGATTTAAAAATCTCAGATTTTCATGTTAAATTTGCTTCGTGGCCGGAAGGCAGAAAACTATCGCTTGCGCCACCTTTTTCCGAGCGTTGAGGAACACACGGTCTTGTCAGAAAATTGCGATACCACGACTAGGTGCTATAGTCGGATCAGTCAAGAAAAAAACCGGCTTTTCCCCTGACCCCCTCCCAGCCTATGGCAGGACTGATTCTCATGAACCTACTAGCATGAGAATGCGAAGAATGGCAGAACAAAGGAGATAGTCCCGTCCCTTTCACTGTCGACTATAGCCACCTCCCTGCATTGACACGCTGCTCACACTAGCAGCTTCATGAGAATCGGCCGACGCCATTGGCTGGAAGGGGGTTCTTTTACATGGAAGAGCCGATTTTTTCTTCACCTGTGTCTGACTACGATATTACTGCATAAATAACGGTCAGTTTTTATTTCACACTTATCACAATATGTGTTCTTAAAGTGAGCAAAATTCTGGGCCCGGTTTTAACAGCAGCTCCCCAGTTTATCAAGCCCTGCATTAGTAAAAACTTAGAAACAAAGCGACACATCTGGCTGACAATATTTTGCGAATAATAAATGTATATAACTTTGGGAATCGCCAGCAAAGTTATTATTCAGCTATGGCTTATGGAAGACGTTTTCTTGCACTGACGACACTCAAGATGCAAGTCATTGAACAAGACCAACAACACGCTACATTCTACGATTGAGGACAGCGTATGCAGAAAAACAAGGCGGAATAAGAAAAGAAAATTTTCACGGATGCGGTAGCTGCCTGTGGCACGGGCGACGGCATGTTTAAGATAAATATTGGGGGCCCTCTCATGCTGTGATGGTATCCGACTCGTAAGGATGAAACGAAACAGAAAAATACAATCTTGTTGACCGTGTCTCCATTGCGTTGCTAAGATAACATCGCTGGAGTGATACTTTAAGCTAGTACCTACGCCTCATGACATAATCTATTTATGGTTGCGCTTCTGCATGCTTATCAATATTTCGTTTCCTTTCCATAACTTTGTATTTTCCCTATCTTTCCAGACCAACGCTGCCTTCGACACCGCAGTCCAGGCGTTAGGCTGCACCGATCGCTCTTGTGCCATGCGTAAGATGTGCGAAGGAGGAGACCTGGTGAGTGCCAGTGAAAATATTTTTAATTCTGTTTTCTTTTCGACGCTAAAGATGTCGCTGTTTGGGTTAATGTCAGCGAGCATAATACGGTCACTTAAAGATATTGGAAGTAAAGAGCCTGGTAGGTTAAAATAAGAAAAAAGTACTGAACGATTAGCAAAAATGAAAAAAAAACTAAAAGCTAACTATTTAGTATGTACTCATAATGCGAGCTACTGGAATTTATAGCAACGCAGATATCTATTGTTATTAATTTTTTCTCTCGTAAGAAGATATGCTTAAAATGCCAACCTCGGCCTGCCGCTTCTGGCAAAGCCCTAGAGATGTCCTAAGTTTTGGTCAGTATATACTCTGACATTGGACATCTAATGCATTCAAGCAAACATATTGCTGTTTCTTCGCAAACACATTTATATTTACTGCTTAATAGAGCCAACGTAAAATCCCGTAGCTCAACATGTCCGATTCTCAAAAAGCCCTGAAAATATGCTGTTCAATATAAATGTGTGCCGAATTTGGGGTAAGAAACGCACCTGACATTGTTCTTCTGGTTTCTTTTTTTTCATGAATTAGGAGAAAGCCATGTCCCAGTTTTTCACTGTAAGTATACCTCACACAATTCTTCCGCTGTGATATGAAGCTGGGTGACTGCTATTTTCTTCAAAATAATCACCGCTGCCCGTGATTCGTACTGTTTCTGTCCCTGGATGTCAAATCGAACCAATCGAGCAATGAATAGTGTTTATAAATAGGGAGTGTCTAGCGTTCCGTCCAGACCGAACATTTTCTGCTGCTGCTGCAGTTCCGTCCAGACGGAAATATTTAATGCAGCTAGAGTTCCTTTATGTTACTCCTTTATGTTCCTTTATGTTACGTTCAAGCCGACGTCCCGATGTGCCGGTGTCCTTTATGTTCATTTATGTTACGCTCAAGCCGACGACCCGATTGCCGGTGTCAAAGCCGTTGTCAGCGAAGCAGCAAACAATCCAGCGAAGTCGGCCGAGAGGAATAATTAAGGCGCAGTTACGTAGTTGAAACTATTAAAAAAGTTCAAGAAGCAGCAGTCAGCAAAGTCAGATGTAAAATTGTAAACTATAGCTCAATCATTCAAGACTAGTGAAAGTTATTTTTTTTTAAAACATGCTAACCATGCCAAACATAAAGTAACTCTTGCGCAAATTGAAGTTTCGTCTGGACGGAACTCTAGCCACAGCCTTATAAATAATTTTTTGACCCTACATTATAAAGTACGCCGTAACTATAAGCTTCGGCTGATAAAAGCTCAGAATTCAACAAATTTTGAACTCAGTATGAAGGAAGTTTGTGCTTGTTTGTGATTTTACGTAAAAAAAAATGGAAATCTTCTCTCATGAGAAGGGCAGGAAAATACTGTAGCCATTATTGCTTCTGTTTCATTGTTGATATGCAGTTATTTCTTGGTGAGTTCAACGAATACATACTATTCAAAATTCTTGCGGGGGAACTTAGAGAAAATGAGGTCGCATGTTCGAAGCAGCCTTTTGGCTTCATTGCAAAAGATACGCTTGCAACTTAGGTTTTCTGCGCATGTTTTTTTTCCGCAACATCATCCATCGTAACCCTCGTTCTTTTCCTCTACCCATCCCCAGTGGAATGTAGCGGGCCAGATAATGGTCCCCAAGTAGATTTCTCTCCCCTTCTCTCCCAATAAACCCCTTCTCTCTGTGCCAGGAACTTGTAGGAGGCTACGCTTTAAGCCAAACACATTCCCGACGTGATTCTGGCGCAAATGAACTGCTCCACTAGTTAAGAGTTCCATGATGTAGCCACTGTGTTTTTCTCTGCAGCCCGAGCAGATTGGACACGTCCACGATGCGGCCACTGCTTGCGACCCCGATGTCCCCCACGGCCACGAGTAGGAAAATGACGTGACGCGCATCCATGGTCTGCGGCAACTACTGCTTTGAGCTCTCACATTTTTTTTTTGCAGCAAAGCTTGTTACAATATGAAACGACGCACATCTCTGAGTTGTAATTCGCGAGTATAATAAATGTTTTGCACTGTTGACCAATTTCCTTGGATTCGGCTTTTTTCTTTACATTGCTTCGTAAATGTTAAATTCGCGAGCCTCGCCTCAGCCGCGCGTGTTGGACTGCGCCCTTAACGTTTCTGAGAGGGTTGCAAACCTGTGTCGGAACTTATTTAGGCGCGTGAAGCTAAGGATGCTCGCATATGTTCCACGACAAGGAGTGGTTGCGATTTCATTCGATACACCATTTCTTCCTTCCGAAAAAATTGCGGAAGACTAATTAAAAAAACTTTTTGGGCTACCGTAGTGTCAAGTGCTAACAATGTGAATATTTATGATTCTAATGCTTTCGATTATGTAACATGATTTAAATTTTTGCAGGCCTCGAAACGAATGCATCAGTAGTGTATTTCCTGTGTCCTGGAACCAAAATCTCACAATTCTGTTTCTGCTTGCCTGAAAGAGCGACTGATTTCATGAAAAATTTGGAAAAAGTCCTGCACATGTCACCTCTTAATAAAAGCTAGCCTAAGGTAACCTCTCGAGCAAGAAAGATTAGAAGCCTGCCCGTATTCAAAGTGAGAAAAACGACTTCTATTTCCTGCCAAAGATCTTGCATCTGAACTAAACTTTAAAGAACGATTAGTTATGAGGAAATGAAAGGCGCGGTAGCTGTCTCAGTTTTCAGTTGACATGCTAACCGCCGCGGAATTGACAGAAGGAAGAAAAAGGCTCCTTAGTGGAGATGCCCCGGAGCAATTTCGACCACCTGGGGATCTTTAACCTTCACTGACATCGCACAGAATACGGCACCGTTTGCGTTCCGCGTCCATCGAAACGCGTCCTCCGCGTCGTCGGGTTCGAACCAGGGTATTCCGACTCAGTAGCCGAGCGCTCTGACCACTGAGCCCCGCAGCGTGTTAAATCACAATCTATGTAACGTGACGTATAATAGATGGCGCCGAGACGACGTAGAGAGCGAGAAAATCTGCATAGAATGTTTTTGCTACGTTCTATTCAGTGCGAGAGCACTGATTTGTGTCGCGCAGTAGAGGGCGACGAGCGGGCAAAGGCGCGGGACGGAGCGCTCGCGCTAGGCCAGCTTCTCGGACATACACTGGGAGATATTGTTGGGCTCTGAAAATCCGGATAAGTTCTTTACCAGTAATTGCATGTTGCATGAGCTGCCATGGAGTTCCAAGCGGCTATGAAAAGAAGTAGAAAATACCGATTCCGTGGAAACTGAACAAATTATGTTTAAGGCACCTCCGCCCAGGAGGTGTCTTGGAAGTTTCACCACAACCGCTTCCGCACCGACAGCGAGCGAAAGTTTTCTCGCCCCATGCCAGGCGAGAATTTCGATCATGACATGCGCGTTGCGTAGGCGTTCCGCTAAGAGCGCAAACTCCGGTCGCAGAGAAGGAGTCGGAAAAGTCTTATCTAGAAGAAAAAATAAAACTTTGATTTCCTCTTTTTTAAAGTCATTCTACTTGATTACTCAGCGGATGTTACAATCGCGGCTTCCGTCTATCACCGGCATTTCTGTTCGATTAAAGTAACCATGCTGAAAGACATGATGCTTAGACATTAGCAGAGTATAACGTGACCAGCAATGAACCAGCAATACCTGGCAACATCATGAAAGGGATTCCAAAGTTCTTAGTTTAAAAATCGAATTTTTTTGATGCTGCACGATGTTGTACTGCAGCGGAAAAAGCTTCTTTTCCAACGGCTGAAAACCAGGGCCCCGAATGTGCTGTTTTGATTTCGTTTTCTTTTACCCGCCGCGGTGGCTCAGTGGTTAGGGCGCTCGGCTACTGATCCGGAGTTCCCGGGTTCGAACCCGACCGCGGCGGCTGCGTTTTTATGGAGGCAAAACGCTAAGGCGCCCGTGTGCTGTGCGATGTCAGTGCACGTTAAAGATCCCCAGGTGGTCGAAATTATTCCGGAGCCCTCCACTACGGCTCCTCTCTCTTCCTTTCTTCTTTCACTATCTCCTTTATCTCTTCCCTTACGGCGCGGTCCGGGTGTCCAACGATATATGAGACAGATACTGCGCCATTTCCTTTCCCCATAAAAACCAATTATTATTATTGTTTTCCTTTCTAGCTTTCCTGCGATTGTTATTGCGCCCTGTATATAGACGTATGTTTATCTCCCTATACTTGCTCGCTATCGTTGCCGTCAGTATTTCGCCTTGCCATGTTCTGCTCGGTCACTTTTTCTTCGACCAGATGCAGCTCAGGTGCTTATGACAGCAGCTGCCGCTACCAGCAACAATTTTTTCACTTGTAACCTTATTTTTAATTGATAAGTACAATTAACCTCGGCTCAAATAAATTGCGCTGATAGCACGCCAAGCGGCGCCCCCCGGAGCATAAAGAGATCGAGGTCATGAGTTCGCTGGACGTCGGTTTGTGGCTGTAGAATTTTTCCACACAGAAGAATAGACGAGTCGCTACGTGTTCCAGTTTGAAAATACCTGCACAAGATGTTAAGCACACTAAGCTTGCTCCTGTTGATAATTGAAGACAGTGGCTGAAATGATGAAAGGTCACTTCGGTCGGATCTGTATGATGGTCATGCATTAGCTGTCCTGAACGAAGTTTTGCGCTCTGATGTACGGCCATACAAACAGATGGGACACACAGAAGAAAACACAAGAAACGAGCTAGGCTTCTCCTGTCTGCCTTTCTTTTGTCTGGCTTTATTTCAAATACAGGCTTTATTTCAAATCATGCTGGTAGCGATGGGGCAATTTTTTTTTTCGTGGATTCCATTCCGGTCAGAAATGTTGTTTTTGGAGTATAACACTGTCTGCTTCCATATCATTGCGATTTTGGAAGGATCCGCGGAGAATGGGAAGTAAAAGCATTTCAAGCTTGAAGAAAAAAAAGCAAAAAAAATAAAGACACTTTGATGCTCAAGCGATAAGTATACTTAACGCGTACATTTCGCTTGCAGTACATATTACAAAATGCTCCCAAAGGCGGTACTATCGTCGTAGGCGCAGCGCAGAGATTATCAGCAACATTTCGAAAACCGTAAAAAAAACTTACTAGCAGCAAGAATGAACGTGCCAAAGTGCAACTTTACAGGGGTGAACCAACAATGCGTGAGGGTATTTTGCCGGCGAGAGTATTTTTATTTCCCTCGCTTGCGCTGTGCAGGAACCATCTATTTGAATAGACTGAACCAGGCAACCATAAATTTCAAAGTATATTTTATATCGTCGCATAGTAATTATCTATGCTTGCCCTAAACAGGAATGCACGCATGAACAGTCGGGAACACACGTGAACAGTGAGTGCAAAGGAACGGACAACAAAACCGGAATCTGGCCGTGCACTGTTCCTTCTGACTTATCGTGACCTACCGTGGGTACCGTGAACTTCAGCGCTCTTTTCTGTGCAACATGCATCACGCTGGCTTCTTTTTAGGCCTGTCTAGAGGCAATCGAGAGAGTCGTTAGGAGTTGCCGCCGCGTAGCCAGCCTATGCAAACTGGTTTCTCGGCACTTGGATTAAAAGTTCTATTGTGGCAATTAAAACGTGCAGACTTTTGTGCCACGTAAAGGAGTGTCAAAGATGGACAATGACATTGCACGCCTTGCAAGGCTGGGCCTGGAATGGTTGTGTCTGGTAAGATTTGGGCGCCTGCCTCGCGGCTTTCGGCGAGCAATGTTTCCGGCCGTCTCGATCCAGATGCGTGGTAATATCTTCACGGTAGGAAACCAGGATGCGGTTGTTGGGTTAGCACCAATTAATTCTAGACTACACTATCATTATGATCGATAATATGCCCCAAACTTACGGAACGGAACTATAGTTTAAGAGCGAGAGGAGCGCGTCATCGCGAAAACGTAAAACTTCGTTGTAAAAAACCTGCATCCGTAAATGTGCACTGACAGGAATGTGGTGTTGAGCGCCGAAACATTTCCCATGTGTGTTTTTAAACTTTCGATGTGCACTGCTGAGTCGGATAATTGCGTGCTTTTATCCACTTGCCACACTATGAAACTTTGACGGTTTCGTCGGCTGTGACAGCGTGACAGAGTGACATTGTGAAACTTTTAGCCCATGAAGTTCACTTTCACATATTATTAGCTCCAAGAAAAGTGCTTGAAAGTACAGTTAAATCTCGTTATTACGAAGTCGAATCGACCCCGTCATTTATTCCTCATAGCCGGTGCTTTGATATGGCGGTACGCGACTTTGATTGCAACTGCCGCATGCCAACGAGCTGAGGAGAACACTGAGGACTGTGGACTGAATTTGACGGACGACATAGCTGGCGCTTAGTGCACTACTGATGTGCATCACGGGAGCCTTCAACACACTCACTAATCGTCCACCAGGTGGCCGAGCATACGTGCACGAACCGAAAGTCAGCCTGGCCAACGAGTACCCATGTATCTCTTGCGCGGCCCGCATAAGCTTCAGAGCCCAGAAGGCCGGTCTAGGAGCAGTAAAGTCGCTGAACAGAGAGAGAAACATATTCAAAATATTCATATCAGTTTGCTAGGTACTGAGGCCGGTAAAGTTCGCTGTAAAAGAGGGCATACGGCTGAGATTTTTTCGCGAGCGGGTGTTATGATTTGCTTCGCCTCGTAAGCATGACCACGTGAGTCACAAAACTTCCGCCTATGAGGGAAAGGTCTTGTAAAGAAGGCGTACTCCAATCCGAAAGTTTTTATTACGGAGATCTCGTGGTGAGCGGAGATTGTTGTGCTCTTTACTTTTCCGCCTCTTGGCCCAGTGAAATCTACACGACTTCTATACTGCCAAGCACACAGAGTACACTGCCATATGGTTTCAATCGAGCGACTATGCTGCATGAGACTAGAGAAGAAGTGGGCCTTCGCAGTGGGCCGTGATGAGACGGAGCTTGGGTAACGGCAATGACCTTGGTAACTTTGGCGCGCAGCCTGCCGCAGCGGGTCATTGTTCAGTGGACTTCGTACCAAATTTTGGACGATAGAAGGACGCGGCAGCGTGAATACAAGCGACGAAGCTGACGAACTGCGCAGAAAAACGCTCCATCAATGCCCTGCTTTAGGCGGGATGTGTTTTCAGCGTGTTTTGTGGAGGGATCGAGAGAGGAGCCTACTCACAGGAATTTCGGTCTGCCACGCCAAATCTGCCTGCCTGATGTCCTCGCGAAATTCATAACAATGTAAAAGCGGTTGGAAAGAACATAAAACGAGTCAAGTTGAACGTGCATCAAAATAATGCCCTTGAATGTGCAGGGAATATCATAAGTAGAAAATTTAACACAATTGTCTCCTCTCTTCTGACGTATGTTTTCGACGTCACGAACGAATCTTCAGTGAATTGTTCTCTACCGCTTATCATCCTAACTCTTTGCGATGAACAATGGAACGTCGGTCAGACTGCCTATTCCTAAAGATTTTATTTTAAGACGCATTTTTGAAAAGCTGCAGAAAGTGCATTTGAACAGCGATTTCTTTTTTACTTCAACTTTCATCAGGTACGGTGTGTAATTTTGATAATAAAAGCAGCCTTATCCTTCCTGCAATGCATGAGAAAAAAAAGAATCTTCTCAGGGCAAAAAAAAAAACGAAATTCTGGATTGCTCCTTTATTTTTTTATATTTGTTTTTTTGTTACTTATTCTTTAAATGTAAATACTACGTTTCAGTGGCGCTTTCTAACAATTTACCGAGGATGCGCAGCGCCACATTTCTCCAGAGCGCAGAGACACAAGTTTCCCATGCGTTTATCTTTACCCACCCTTGTGGCTCAGTGGTTAAGGCGCTCGACTATTGAGCCGACCTGGGAATCTGTGCAAATTTCGGTTGTGTTTTTGTCAATCGTGGAGTGGGCCATAGTGGCGGCGGCCCCCGCACTGCTGTCTTCATAGGCTGCGACTGCCGTGAAGGATCCTACTTTAGAATTTTATGCCGCGTCGACATAAAGAATATTGGAGCGGTTGGTGTATGCTTTGGTGTAATAGCTCGCTCGAGCCTGCCGCCTACCCTGACGGAGGTTAGCGCTCATATTGCTTGGTAGGGGCTTCTGATATATGTAATCCTGCGTGCGCAGGGATATCATGTAATGTGTAGGACTTGTTGGGGTGGGAATGGGTCGACTGAGACGAAGCGGTCGCAGTAGGCGTCGTCCTGTTTCCGTGCAACTGAGGCGGACTTATTGGTTGGTGCGTCGAGACTTTATTAATTCGATCGGTCATGGTATTGTGGGTACCAGTGGCCAGGAGACGTTTCGTGCTAACCGTCCGTGGAAGACGTAGGGCGGAGGTGACAGCCGTGCGTTTTGGGATGTCCGCCTGTTGTGTTTGGCGCTGAGTGAGTGTGTGGTATGGGAGGTGGTATGTAATATGCGGCTAATGATTATGCGATCTTGGTGCTGATTAAAGATCCCAACGTGGTCAAAATTATCCGAAGACTTCCACTACGGCACCTTTTTCTCTCTCTCCCTCTTTCACTTCCACCGTACTTCCTTCCCTCATGGCGTAGGTAAGGTGTTCACCAAGAAATAATGAAGTTACTGCACCGTTTTACTTCTCTCAAAAATCGCTAATATTCATTGAGGAAGCGCGAATTTCAGCAATGCCTAGCCGGACGATGGCGACTACGACGAGAGGTCTTACGTTTGCACCAGCGGTAGCGTTAGAATTAGTAGGGCGGCACCCGCTGGCATAGAAAACCGCCCATCTCTCTTATCTGTCCGCGGAGCGGTATAGGTAGCTAGCGTTGATTATCGCGAACTTGTCCTACCTTGAGAAATAGACCTGCATGCGTGACCTTGATTCGTTGCGAGCAAACTGGTCGTGTGACTGAAACCGACTTTGGGTGGTTTTCCTTGTAGGACCAAATAGACGAAGAAAAGAACGTCAGTATCCTCTGAAATACCAGCCCTAATGAAAGAAGCAAAGAAATCTGTATACTAGGACATTATGCAAGCTCTACGCATTGCAAACTTCTTTCATTCCGTCTTACATGACACTGATCTTGATATTCCGGTAAGGATTGGTTTAGGTTTGGTTTTACGGCGTTTGAATTCCGAAAGCGACTCCCAAAGTGAGTCCGGCTGTGAGACACCCCGCAGTGGAGGCTTTAGATAGTTTCGACCGCCTCGGGTTCTTTAGCAGTCTGACACAACGCGCAGTACACGGGCCTCTTGCATTTCGCCTCCATCGAAAAGTGACCGTTACAGCCGGGACCGAACCCACATTTTTCGGTTCAGTTACCGAGAACCCTTAGCACTGAGCCACAGCGAAGGCCGATTTTGAAGAAAATGAAGGATGGGCCTATATACATACGTAAAAATCCTCATAGAGGGATAGCATCATGCATTCACGGAGATTCTGGCCCATATCCAACCTTTCAAGTTTATCTGGCCCAAAAAGAGTGCATACCCAACAATTCTGGAAAAAAGCATTTTTCAGCACGAAACCGTTTACGAACCCAGTTTTTTCATATATTGTAATAATAAAAATAATAATTTGTTTTTGGGGAAAGGAAATGGCGAAGTATCTATCTCATATATCGTTTTACACCTGAACCGCGCCGTAAGGGAAGGGATATAATGTAAGATTTCACTATTACGATCAATATATTGGCAGATCACCCGACGACAGTCCTGTATTTTTTTCTATTAACGTTTTTGCTTGTAAAAAGCGTTCCCGTTGGTTTTCTAGGGCAGTCTTATCTGTTCGATGCGATCGTTGGAAACACTCTAAAAGAAGATTTTGCTATGTATCAGAAGAATAGACCAGGGTCTTCAATATTTCAAGAACAGTGTCTTACAAATGTCCAATTTTCGAATTTTTATTTTGTCCGAGGATTCTGAACGTGGCCAAGTCGAGGTTACCCTCAACATTTAAAAAAAGTACAAATGTTAGCTCGAAACTTATCGATGGAACAAGAACATTGTTCTGTGTTAAAGCCGTCGATGAGATTAGACTTTATTGTTGTGCAGGACGAGAGAAATGAAAATTCAAAATGCAATATTTATGCCTTTCTCTTCGACAAATATTCGTGCCTTTTGCTTCAATAAAAGCATAGGCTTGCAGTATCCTAAGTAGGTGGCTTAATTAGGTAAACCTTGCATAGTGAGTACAGTGAACTGGCCTCGGAACTCTCATTTGTGAGAATTTCTTCCGGATTTTCACTGAGTACTTTTATCACTAAGTGGTTCAGAATATATTTCGCACGTATGTGGTCGCTTCGCTTGACTCAAGAAATGGATTGAACACACATTGGCTAGTTCAGCCTGTGGCGTTACTTCGTCCCGTCAAATAGTACATGTTAAACATTCTAGACAAACATTTTGAAGATTGGAAAATTGCAAGGTACTCTTATTGAAATATTGACGGTTATGGTCGATTCTTCTGATATGTAGAAGAATATATTTTTTAAAGTGTTTCCATGGACTGCATCGAATAGTTAAAGATGCGCTGAAGAGGAACCTGAACTCGTCTTTTTACCGCGGAAACACCGTTTACACGTTCCGAGCATTCATAGAAACTTAAAAGTATTGTCCTGTGTGACCGATTTCTCTAATTTAAATCGAATTAACCGTCCCGGCACCCGCCTTTTTTGAACTCAACGCTGAGAGTAGGAGGAGTCAACCAACGCGTGGAGTGCCTTTCAGCCAGTCCAGTGGCGGGTTCGCTTTCGCTTTCATTTTGTTTTTTAGGTTTTTGCGGGTAAATAGTTTGTCGCAGACAACATAGCCGCGAATTAGGCCCACAGAAATAAAAAAATACGAGTGGACTTCTTGATTTACGCATCAATCCGCTGATGGCAGAGCGGCAAGCCGCCACGGGACCGGCTGAAAGGCACTCCACGCGTTGGTTGACTCCTCCTACCTTCAGCGTTGAGTTAAAAAAGGTGGAAGTCGGGACGTTTAATTAGATTTCAATTAAAAAAATTGGCCGCACAGGAGAATAATTCGAAGTTTCTAAAAATGCTCAGAACGTGTAGACGGTGTTCTCGCGGTAAAAAGACGAGTTCAGATTCTTCTTTAGTGCACCTTTAAGACTTCCATAGAATACCAATGGTGAACGTTTTTGATGACAGCAAAAACGCTAATAGAAAAAAATGAAAGTCTGCCGTCGAATGATCTGCGGACATATTGATTGTTGTAGAGAAATTTTCCACTATATGAAAAAACTGCGTTCGTCAATGGTTTCCTGGTCAAAAATGCTTTTGTCTAAAATTGTTGGGTATGAAATCGGAAACATTGAACTCATAAAAAACGAGTCTTGAAATCCAGAAATTCAGTAATATGCTTGTTTAAGAAAAATATACTGATTAAAGTTACCTGCCGACTACTTATCTCGCTCTAGAATAAATGCTCTGAGAAGAAGTCTGCTTTAAAGTATGAAGTCTTAAAGTCTTTAAAGTCTTAATAGCGTCGAGCGAAACCAGATATGGGGGTGACGGGAAATTGAGGCCAGCAGTTTGGAGTGATTTGGCCAGCTGGTAAGCGATCAGCCCAGGAAGCTCTCCCCTTTCGCGGCGCCATGTCAGTCTCAGACGGACTTAAGTGGAAAAATGCTTCCTCGATCTACGCGGAATTTATAATTAACCACAGCGCGGTCCAGTCGAGTCGCCGACAGCTTGGCTTTCACCGGCTTCCGATTGTCTGAACGCCCTAGTCAGATTCAAGAGCCTCGGCCCTTCCAACTTTTGTTTTTTTCCAGCATCTAATAGAGCGTTTATAGAGGACATGAGTAGAGAGGTTACGTATAGTGAGGCCCATGTAGAAAATTAAAGCAATGCCCTTTCGTTGCTCACATTCTAATGAAATTGGTCGGGAAAAGTAAGGATTTCTTTGGCAACCTGGACACACGGAGTATTGCTGTCTTTTTGTGTCATAATATTACGTGCCTCCTATAGAAACTTTGGCATAAAAGAAGGAATCTTCAGGATAATTTGAGCTATCACGGAATGAGGTTATATATTTTTTACTTTTGCAGTACGCTCGAGTGCGAAAAAAATTGGCAGGACGGTCATGAATACTTTTGTGAGAAAATTACCACAGGAGATGGATTTAGTCCGGATCATTAATTTGGTGCTTTTGTTATACTAAATGATTTTACTGAGAGCCGAAACTGCACACACGCGCAACATACTTATCCTAGTGGGTTGACGACTGGTGGGGAGGGGCTGGTGAGCGCTGCTTATAGAAGGCAGCTAGTTTTCCCGCTGCCTTTTTGAATTCAATTTCGCCTTGGCTTTTTCTTTATTCTGCTGCGTGGGCTCTTAATGGGTGAAGGCCTTGTGGTGGCTGTCGCTTTTGGAGGGAGGGGCCCCGCTGACTGAGCTTACATTGAGACGACTTTCTCCAAGCGCCACTGCCAAGGTTACGGCAGAAGGTGAGAAACACAAAACACAAAAATATGGGGCGCCATCAATATTTCAAGCTATATCACAACCTAAGGAAGAGTTTAATTTTGGCGATGTTGGTAGGTGTGGGTAAACATTTATTCGCACAAAAAAACGATCAAGCAGCGACTTTCAAAAGCCGGCCATACCAGACACTCTATATCGCAATTGGCGTATTTCAGTAAATCTTGTGTGTTGATCGATGCCTCTGCTACAGGATGTGCAGTGATCAGTTTAGAATATATCGTATCAGGTGTCTTGTATTAGGCGTCCGGTATAAGGTTGTCCAGCACAACAGCTTATTGAAATTCTTTTTACACGTACCCCACCTTCGCACACAAGGTGTACAAAAGAATATGGTTCGAATTTTCAAGTAATGTGGCAGGTGCCTCAAGACTACGCGCATACCTGAGGCGTTAATGATCCTCTTAAACACTGCAAAGATTTCCTGACTTTTTGACAGACTTTGGGAGAAAACAATACGTATGGCTCAGAGGTTATGCCCTTTTCGATACGGTTGCCTTTTCGCGGATCTAATTATATAAGTGACTAGAATGTAGGTGCGACGACACTGAATAGCATATCACAAATGTTTTTTTTTTCTGTTAACTATACTAATAAAACCCTTTCATGTTCTGGCCATACATTTAGGCAAAAATTAGATAAGGAGCGGCACTGAAGGTCCCAAGTACCACACGCTGGTGGGGGCCCTGGTGGCTCCCACATGAGGAAGTGGGGCTGGAGCAACCCTTATAATACATTCATCGGCTCCCTGTGGAGAATAAGTGGGTCAAACCGAACTGGGCTCGCCACATATTGCAGGAGTCCCACATTGGTATTGCTAGGGCTGCCTCATGGCACATTCCTACATCTAGCCCAAATCGGCCCCTTGTAGAGTGTTTGAGGGCAGATGCAAAGTGAATGTGGGCTCTATGCTGAAAAAACATTTGCTTGCCCAAATTGGGCAGCCCACACAGAAATACTGCAGGTACCACATACGCCGTGGTGGGACTGGAAAACGAGCATGCCTAATGCTGACCACACCGGTTCGTGTCGGGTATTTGAGGGCAAATACAACGTCAGTGTAAGCTCAATATACTAACTTCTTATAACTCAGTTACAGCCGCGGTTTATTTATTTGAATCTCCACCGGGAGTGAATAATTTGCAGCGTCTCAGTTCAGTTTTAGCTCGACACCGGGATAGATGCGCTTCATTTGGAGCTTACCATCAATTCTATGAAAACCATTCGTACATTTTTATGACAGCGCTGCACAGAGGCTGCATGAGTTTTCACGCGCTGTTTGTAACAAAAATTATTCATTGAGTGGAACACACAACCAACTAAAAGGAGTTTCAGCAAATGTTACAGATTTTGAGAACGCACTTTATTCAGTAGGAAGCAAACTAGCACAGCGTTCTTTATGAGCTTACCTCATGCTTCCTCAAATGCACCAGACAGCCTCAACACCAATTAGAAAATAAAACCATAGCGTAAGATGCGAGAAATTAGGCCTCACGAAAGGGTGCTATTTAGAATCCGTGGAAGCGCCCCTGGGAGAGGCTTTTGTTTGTGATTTCCACTTGTCATAATAAACACGCAGTGCGGATTGAAAGTACATAATAACAATGGTGGCTATGTTAGTCGTCGTTATGTTTGTAGATGAACAGGTCAAAACTTTCATTCTATCCGCGGTGTCGGGGGTGTTAGAATAATAATAATAATAATAATAATAATAATAATAATAATAATAATAATAATAATAATAATAATAATAATAATAATAATAATAATAATAATAATAATAATAATAATAATAATAATAATAATAATAATAATAATAATAATAATAATAATAATAATAATAATAATAATAATAATAATAATAATAATAATAATAATAATAATATTAATAATAATAATAATAATAATAATAATAATAATATTAATAAAAAACAAGTACATCGCTCCCGATCGAGCAGTAACTTTCTGAGTCATCGGTTTGCTTCGATATAATGAAGAGGAAAACAAGTATTCCGCTGCGCTACGCAAGAGAAGCGTGAGCGGCCTGAAAATTAAAAACGGAGCTGAGAGGGCCTGAAAGCTGAGACGCCGATTTCAAGGGCGGAGGCGAAATATGAGAGCATTGCGGCACAAGCAAATATTGACCCTTCCGTCCAGAGCGCTTTCTTGAAAATAACAGGCGGAAAAATTCAAGACTGAGGAAACAAATAAAAAAAATACAGTCCTGGACGAGAGACCAGTTCATCTTCTGCTGACGATCAGGAGCAACAAAATGTTGCTAATTTTTTTCAGCAACTGTCATCTACAGCGATTAATGTCTCTGAAAAAATTTCAAACACATGCCGGGCTATCAGGTATGTTTTCTATTTACTATTATTAATTTATACATAAAGATGTACATGAGGATAAGAGAAAAGCTGTTCTTGGGCGGGTTGAGGAGCCGTAGGCCCCTACGTAAAGTGGGTACGAAAGCCTGAAGAGAAATTGAGAAGTTACCACCTTTGCTCTGCAAAGACGTCTGTTTAGAGAACCTATTAATATGTGCCCATGCACCAAGATAAAAGTTACACAGGTAGTAGATGAAAACATTCTTGCACAAAGATTCTAACCCAATTTTAAACAAATACTTAAGAGGGAGCGTTATTTAGAAACGTTGTTTCTTACCGTGATTTAATGATTAAGAATACGCTATAAATTACCTTAGATGAGCTGCCTGCCGAATTTGGTTTTCTTTGTGCCATACGGCTTATCATTTTGCCACAAATCTGTCATACGCGGAAGTTTATTAAGTCAATCAGTTCTCAGGCTCAGGAAGATGGACAGCTTCAGGAAGATTGCGTTCTTTCAAATTTCAAAACGGGCAGCATATTTTGTCAATTCGTGCTCTGTTGTTCTAGGTTAAATGAGGTTCTGAGATCGTAATAATATTTAAGAGGCTCACAAAACTAGCTATCAATGTGGAACCTCACAAAACACCTTGTAATGACAGGGAGAAAAAACGTAGTATAAAAGTTATAATCTTTCTCGATTTCCTCTGTATAACGGTTCCTTCATGCAGAAATGCGATTTAAATTAAGAGAAACATGCGATATATATATTAGGAGACAGTCGACTGAAACGCTATTAAATATACCCAAATTTGATTTCGGAATGATTAGGCATGATAAATTGCGCGCGAATAATCGAGTGCATGAAGTAAATCAAGAGCACAACTGAAAACTACTGCAAGCTCTGCTGATGCGGAATTACGGCGCAGAAATGTTTTCCGTCATTAAGGCATACTTTTGACTGAATTTATCTTTCGCGGGCCTCCTGGATCACTAACAGCTCTATCTTCGGCTCTGCTTTGATAAATGTTAGAAGACAAAGCGCTTGCCTGTATGCTAGCAATTCATGTAGTCCTGCGAACAGAAACAAAAGCTATCCTCATTTTTACAATCCGTGCCACAAGCGACACACCGGCAATTACATGCTTAAGAAAGAAAGCTCGCGGAACATCAACAAAACAAAAAAAATCTTAGGCGATCCTCGGTGTATCGTTTGAATGCGTTGGCAGCCAAACGCTTTTATATATACGATACTTACAAACTAACTTTCGTTACGTACGTCGGAGGTGGTACGCGTTCCACTTAGGTTCGTGATATCTGAAGTCAAACGCTAAGTTCGCTATATACGATGTCCAGTCACTAAAGTTCGTTATATTCCTGGTGGTATAATAAGGTTCGTTATATCTGAGGTTAACACAAGAAAGTATGTTATATCCGAGACAGCATACTAAGGTTCGTGATGTCCGAGCTGGTCGGTGGGAAGGTTTCCGCCTGCCACCGGCTACAAAAAGACGGCGTTCGCTCTTTCCGCTTGCAAAGACCCTTCTAATGCTAACTAATTGATAAACTCAATTCAGGATGCACTGCCTCCCGTTCGTCTTTGTACAGGGCGTACGAGCTGTGTTGAAGGGCTTAGATGCGTACCAGGAAAAGGTAAACGAATACTAAGGTATTCCACCTCTCCGTGAATGCGTAGGGCTTTGCCACATCCGGTCTAAACGACATGTTGGTCAAAACCGCACTGCCTGTCAACTTGGCCCGAGGCATACCAGAAAACAAAGCGAAAGCACTTGCTGTATCTGATTCTTTCAGGTGGCATTGTTTTCCTTCAGTGTGTAGCATTCGCCGCGATGCCTGCTTGAAGTCATAATGAATATGCGCTACTACTGGTCTCATGTAAGCTTGAAAGTAGGATAGTTTGAATGGAACCGCTCCTCAAACCAAATCTCTGATCAGGTCCACTGACAATCGACATTGCAAACCGCAGCCGATTTACCAAGACTATCGCAAAAATCTGATAGTCCACATTAGATAACGTAATGGCCTATAGCCGTCTGCATATTGTCGTTTTTCTTTATCAGTGTTCTTGGTAGCGCTTGATAAGAAAAAAAACACAAATGAACCCCACGGGATCCCAAATGAATTTTTGCGGTGATATGCTAAACTTATTTTATTTTATCTAAGAATAATCTTTAGAAAGTCCTAAAAAAATGGTGGACGCTTAAGCTTCGTCTTTAAGAGTGAGACACGACAGCGTGTTGCAGCGTTGCCAAGGAGTCCACGGAACGCCATCGCCTGTTCGGCGCGACGAGTGGCCCGTTGGACAATTTAAGGAAAGGACGCCTGTCTCACCATATATAGGTAGACACCCGAACCGGGTCGTAAGGAAAGGAAAACGAAATGAAATTTGGTTTTAAGGAAAGTAAATGACCCCTGTCTCACAATTCTCGATGGAGACCCGTACAGCGCCGTAAGGGAAGGAAAATACATTGCGAGAAGGAGGAGGCGGAAGAGTGCGAGGAGGAGGATTTTTCGTGGACGACGAACGCCGCCGACGCCGACACCGGCTTTTCTGCGACACGAGCTCCTTAACGCCGTCGCGTTAAAACCTGTTCAGTACCTCAAGATTGGCGCAGAGCTGTTGTGATTCTTGCTTTTAAATCTGTTTTAAGTTCAAGTCAGCAACTATCGCCAAATTTCGCTCACTTCTGGGATTTGTAAGGTTATAGAGCATGCAATAGCAAAGCATATCATTCTTTTCTTTGAGGTGAATAACAACATCCGTTCGTCTTAACATGGATTTCGAACTGGTTAGCCCCCCGCTTCACAACTCATTGAAACCGTTCATGATTTTTATTTAGCTTTTAGCCAACAAATTCACCTCACCTACACAGTTTATGCTAAGACATTCGATGAGGTCCCGCATAGTAAACCGCTTTTGAAGCTTTGGAAAGCAGGTAAGGATTCAGATATGGTTAACTGGATTGCAGCCTGTTTGAGTCGTTGTCTACAATCAGTCTGTAGTTAGAATTGCACGTCGAATTCACTGCAAGTTTTGTCTAGGGCTCCACAAGGGTAAGGGTTGGGACCATTAGTGTTTTTGATTAGAATCAATGATATTCCGAGTGTTCTTGAATCGCCTGTAAAAATAAAACTTTTCATCGACGATTGTTAAGTTGATCCACAGTCGCCGATATGCGTGATCTAGTTATTTATAACAGATACCTTAAGGACCCTTGGGTGAGGGCTCTACATAAGTGGTATGCAAGTAAATGCAACCAATGCCTGCAAGGCTTGTGTGACTGGTGCATTGAGATGGGGATAGAAATTACTCAAAGTCGATGTTTACCCATATAACAAGAAAAAAAGAGACGCTTTCCTTTGACTATAAAATTCGGAAACACTATCTGTCGAACGTTCGTACTTTAAACATTTACGAGTGATTATTCAGCATGATCTGTGCTCCCGCACCCATGTGGAGGAGAACTGCTCCGAACTGTATAAAAAATTGGGCTAATTGAGAAAAAAATGCAGCATGCACCAAAGAATTTTCCGCTAATTGAGCACAAGACATTTATTTGCCCATTTTTAGAGTATGCTTTCTTCGTTTGGAGCACTTCCCAAATGCACTTACGAGACATACTAAAAAAAAATTTCAGAGAACCGCAGTGAACGCTCGTCTACTGATCCGGGGTACCCTGGTTCGAACCCGACCGTGCCCGCCTTTCGGAGCAGGCGAAACGCAAAGGCACCCGTGTGCTGCGCGATGTCAGTGCACGTTAAAGATCCCCGGGTGGTCAAAATTATTCCGGAGCCTTCCACTACGGAACCTCTTTCTTTCTTCCTTTCTTCTTTCACTCCCTCCTTTATCCCTTCTCTTACGGCGCGGTTCAGGTGTGCGCCGATATATGAGACAGATACTGCACTAATTCCTTTCCAGAAAAAGCAACTATTATTATTATTATTATCGCAGTGCATTTTGTTTGTTCGTGTTATCGGACAACCGAATACGTATCAGACATGCTGAAATTCTGCGATCTGGAGCTGTTGTTAGAAACATTTCGAGAAAAACAACAACTCATGTTGCTTTCTCAGATAACTAGGAAAAAAATACAAACCAACAAACAAACACATATTCACTCTCCTCTAAAACGCAGTACGCGTTTTAGCTACAGTGCCACAATTCAGCCTGATAATGCACTCCTAGATGGTTACCACAACTCTTTTTTTCCCTTCTTGTATTAATTTCTGGAATGGCCTTCAGGACTGCGCTGTAGCATTACAAAATGTCGGATAGTTTGCGCGTTTTTTGCAAATGTACTATGGGCAACGAGAGAAGTAAGAACTTCTTGTATTTCCATAAGTGCTTTCACCCATCTTTTCTGTCAATCGTTGCAGTTCCTGTGTTGATGCGCTGACCAAGTTTTGTGATGCTTTGTTGTCGGTGCCTAAAACTCTTGTTTTCTTTTTCAATTTTTTGTAAGTTTGTTTCCTGTAGTGGCGCTCAAGTGAGGCTACAGTATTGTTATGTAAAAGAAAGCAAATACAATGTCACTATTTGTAAACATCAGCATAGAACTCTGATATTCATATTAATGGCGAAAATCATAGTAGAATGGTACTACAGAGAGGCATAAAGGGCCTTGTAAAATTGTCTAGGAAGGCCATCAAACCCAGGTGTCTTTCAAAGTGGCAACTGACTGATGTCATCTTGTAGTTCTGCTGTAGTTAAAGGGCGAGTTATTGATGAGCACTTATCCTCTGACAGGAGCTTCACACGGGAGACGAAGCGCGCCACACCCTCAGCATCTGAGGCTTTTGAAGAAGAAGTAAACAGTGACGCGTAGTGTTCCTCGAATTATGATATCAAATCCCTGTGACATTCTCTTGGCAGCCGCATGACGGCGCTCATCAAGCAGAGCCTGACGAGTCGGTTCCTAGAGTGCAAAGCGCAAGCAGTGCGAGACCGAATGCAGATAGCTCTGCAGCATTCCGCGTCAAACTACTGAAACTATTGAAACCGAGTACAAAACAAGGAACGTGAAGCAAAGATCTTTAAGGTCATCGAGTTGATTTGTGGCCTACGAAAAATCCTCAGTAGACCACGTTTTAATTGGTTAAAGTTCAGTAAAGGTGGACCTAGCGAGTGGGTTGTCGACATTTACATGGCGGCGTGTCATAAAAACATACGTACACTCAATGCGTACATGGGTAATTATGAGTATTCTAGTTAGAAATACAATAGTTGAGAAGGCGATTCAAACGGGACTCGATAACGCAATCGCGTTCTGAAGGGCGAAGCTTAAGCGCACCCAGTTATTTTTTCCGCGAACCCGCATCGAAAAACTTTTTTGCATGAATGTGCGTCTAAAGTCATAATTCTGGTTTATTAGTGAATTCCTGCACAATAGAGACCTCTCGGGATAATAAAAGTATCATTTCTGTTCGCCCGACGCTTTTTGTATCTTCTCCGCCCGTTTACAGTCCTAGGCCGCTTGTACCTATGAAGGTGTGGGTGGAGAAAAAAAATGCCGCTACTTTGAGCAAATAATATTACTAACCTCTGGAAAGGAAGGCACCTACTAAATTGCGACCGTGTTGTTAGTTGCCGCCGCCGGGACCCTAGTGGCGAGCATTGGTGTTAGCCTTGTCTGCAGTGGCAAGGGATCGAATGAAATGAAATGCCGTAAGGTGTACGTGTCAGAATTTTTGGGCACGCTGAATGCGCACAGGCGACCTAAAATCCAAAATTTTCCAACACATCTCTCAATGACAGCCGCGAACTCTGCCTTGCCTCGCTTCAATTTTTGGCTTGCGTAAAAGAAAGAATAACTTAGTTTAAGTTAACAGGATCGAATTAGATTATTGCTCGTACGATACTCGAGATGCAGGAAGCGACTAATGCGTGCACTGCAGCGAACACTGTCCCCAGCGAAGACTAAAATCACAACACGATAACTGCGCGATAGGAAGACGCCACTTTCTCGTTAAGGCAGACTATTCCCGCTCACACATGCTTGGCGGGATGTAGAAACGAGCCATTTAGCAAAGGTACGTGTCCGACGATGTCCAGGCGTTCGTTCATGAGCGACTTTGAGTGAATGTCCGGAGAGCGGCCCACCGACCGCAGCTTTCTTTGGGCGCATCGCTTCTTCTCCCACGGAGTGCCTTTCAGTTTCAACGGAAGCGAAATGCATGCTAAATATTGCATGTGCTGTGCTATATCAGAGTACGTTAAGGAAACTCAGGGCTTTGAAATTAGCGCAGAGTACTATGACGGCCCCATGACGACGCGAGAACTGGCTGTAGCCGCCAGAAAACTACGTGTGCTTCCTTGGGACGCTGACGGAGATGATGTTTTTTCATAATGCACACCGCATGAACCACCCCCACTGGTAAACGAGCTTGTGAACATTCCAAGAGCTCATTTTGTTACTTTATTTGTTTACTTTTTTCAATTTGGTCTTTATGAGGAACATCATGTCACAGAGGCAGTGTGCCTCGAGTAAATTCGGACACCGTCATTCTCGTTACTTCTCTGCGCCACCCCACTACGACTGCCCAGCGCCGTCCACGACGGAGCCCTCCGCAACGGCGTCTCTCTTTGCCCCCCGCAGACGCTTCTGCGGTTCAAGAAAACGAAGTGTGCTCGCGCTTAAGATGTAACTAGCGAAAACAGGACGTGAGAAAAGACGGACGAAGTTGTAAGATGGCAGCGACTGCGGAACAGTAAATGACATTTCTCGACTCTTGCACCCTCTGGTGGCCACCGCCTTGCCGCTTAGTTGTGGAACCCCTCCGCTCGCTCCGCAGCCGCGTGGCTGACATCAGACGCGAGGAAAGCGACAAAGCAAGCAGGTGTTGCATCGCTTTGGGCAACGGCCGTGGCTTCTTTAGGATCGTCGCCTCCTCACCTTCGCGATGGGAAGCGGAGGGTGGAAATGCTGACTAAGCGCGAGGCTTTTCACAGCACGTGCAGGAGTCACATGAGCGTGGTGTTTCCTGGGCGGGTAACGGGCTCAGCCATTGGGCACCTCGGACGGGGAATCGCCACAGTGCGGCCAATCAGGGGAGAGCCAGTGCCTGCGCACTTGTGTTTCTTTTTTGTCTTTCGGCACCCCGCATGCATCCATCATTACTTTGTGGAGGCAAGAGGTGCGGGAAGCGGGTATATAAGAGAAGCGGTGTCCGGTGTGTGTCAGAATACCTCCGAGCAGTCTTGTTTGAGCTGTAAGGTAGCCCCCAATAGACCACTTGCCATGAACGCTGTCTTCGCCTCCTGCCTGTTCTTGGTCGTCTTCGTGGTCGCTGCTTCCGCTCATCACCTGGAGCTCTGCAGTAAGTTCGGATGCGGCGACTCTAGATGAGCTGTTCGCCAGATTATGTACGTGCAAATCACGTCGATAACATTGCTAGCCAGTTGTAACCCCTGTGATTGCCACAATATTCAAGTACGTAATGACATTTGAACCCCAATTAGATGCCAATTTAAAGGGAAAAGATTAAGTTTCGCACTTGCGCTCTTCGTAACCTAAACGTAGAGCAGGCACTGACTTTTGTTATGCATGAAAGTTCTTTCACAATCTTTTAGTTAATTCTTGATTGGCTTGTTGCTTAATTTGAGTTAAAAAAATTGAACGGTACGATTTACGTTAAGCACGAAGCAAATGATTAATTTTGGGCATGTTTTACTACTGCCCAATAACGAGGTAGAGCAGTTAAGCAACTTGATCATAGTTTGATGAGTTTATTGCGAAATAATTAAAAAAAACCTGCTCAATGTAGCAGCCTCTTATTCACAAGTTTGCAGACCACATGGTTTCTTTCTGGGCTCTGAAGTGCTGGATGAAAAACATTCCAAACGCTTGTAACCTTTGGATGATATGAACTACTTTCTTCCTCATGGCCTCAGAGCTTCGTAGTTGCACTGCTGCCCGGTGAGCTATCTTATATTACCCGGAAAGAAACCGCGTAGCGTAGCCAGGGAGGTTGTGAACCAGAGTCTGCGTACTCTGAGCACGGAGGAGAGGGCTTAGTCGGGCTGGTTGGTTCATGTTAAACGGTACGACGAAACAGCGCTGATGGGCGGGACGGAAGAAGCGCATGTGTCTGTCTCTGCTTCCGTCCCGTCCGTCAGCGCTGTTTCTGAGCACGTGTTTCTCTGAGCACGTGTTTCTGGGCTGCATAGGTTCGTGTCAAGCCTAAAAACCAGTGAAGTGTGTTCTTACCCTGAAATAGCGTCACATTTAAAACTCATTTCTTTTTCTAGCCGCTAAAAATTGCTGCTTTTTATTGTCAGAGAAGCGGTGCATATTTTCTTGCTCAAGCAAAAGCGTAAACATTTGAGCGAACACGCTTTTGCAGCGTGTCGTTCAGCGAATGTGTTGTTCATGGCTGGCAAATTAACAATTGCATAACAGGAGTAGAATGATACTGAGACATACTGAGACCGAGCGTTCTTGTACGAAGGGTGATTAATTGCCCTCCCCCCCCTTTCCCACTTCTTTTTTCTTTTAATTTTCATCTACAGAGAAGAACGACCAGGTGCTGGCCACGGAACTTGATTGCATTAAGCACATAATCCCGCCGGACGTGAGTTTGGAGCATTTCCCCTAGTAGAGGCCGCAGGTAGAGCGGGTTAGGCAGATCCGATGTAAAATTCAGGTTTGCATGTTGACTTTACTAAGCCGAGGGTGCTGCGCTAGAAAGGTACAAAACCATCGCTTGTGTTCCCTTTTGCCGAGCTGTGATGAACCCACTGTCTTGTCGGAAAACCCCAATTTTACGACAAGGCGCTATCAGTACAGTACAAATTAAAGACCCGCGCTTATCGCAAAATGCGTTGTCAGTTGGAGTGAAATTCTAGGTCGAGTTTTAACAGACGCTCTCCTGTTTACCACGTCCTGCATTCCTAAAACTTATAAACAAAATGATGCATCTCGCTGACGATAATATTCGAATAACAAATGCACTAACCTTAGGGAATCGCCTGCAAACATATTATTAACCTACGCGCTTACAGACGACGTTTTTGTGCACTGTCGACACTAAAGATACAAGTCAGTGAACAAGACTATCCACACGCTATATTGTACGAATGAGGACAGCATATGCATAAAAAGTTGACGGAATAAGAAAAGAGAGCTTGCAGGGATACAGCAGCTTCGTATGGTGCATGCTGGGTTCTAGTTAGGATAATCAGAAGGTGTCTTCCGCCTGACGTCACCTGACTGATGACGATGAAGGAAGATGAAAAGAAATGAACGTGTAGCCCTGTGGCCATTGCGCTGATAAGATAACATTGCAGGAGTGTTGATTTATTCTAGTACCTGCGCCTAATGTCATAATTTATTTATGGTGGCGTTTCTTGTCGCTTACTATATTTCGTTCTCGTTTTATATCTTTGTATTTTCTCATCTTTCCAGACCAATGCTGCCTTCGACACCGCAGTCCAGGCGTTGGGCTGCACCGACCGCTCTTGTGCCATGCGTAAGATGTGCGAAGGAGGAGACCTGGTCAGTCGTAGCGAAAATGTTTTGTATTCGATTTTTCTTTCGAGGCTAAAGAGGTCGTTGCTTAGGTTAATGTCAGCGAGCATAATCCGGTCACTTGAAGATATTGGAAGTAGACAGCCTGGTAGGTCAAAATAAGAGCGAAAAAAACGATCGCTTAACTAATTGTAAGAAATGTAAGGCTAACGCCTAATTGTGTACTCATAATTACAGCCAACGCAATTTATTGCAATGCCGATATGTATTGTTATTAACATTAGCTGTGATCAGCAGAGCTAACTATAATGCCAACGTCAGCCTGCCGCTTGTCGCAAAGCCCTAGAGATGGGCTGTTTTGGTCACTATTTATTCTGACATGTGAAATCTAATGCCTTGCAGAACCAAGCATATTGGTCTTACTTCGCAGACATTATTATATTTACTGCGTAAACGAGCCGACACATACAACAGTAGCTCAATATGTAAACTTACTAATAATGTTTGCAAAAAATGTTAAAAAAAATGGTACTGAATTTGGGGCAAGAATCGCTGCTGACATTTGTCTTCTGTTTTTTTTTTTACATAACTTAGGAGAAAGCCATGTCCCAGTTCTTTACTGTGAGTATATCTCTGCTCAATTCTTGTGTAGTGATCTTAAATTCTTGTGTCATAATATGAAAGCTATTCTGTTTAAAGCAATCATCGCTGCCCGTGATTAGTACAGTTTTTTTCTCCGGTTAAATGCAACCAGTCGATCAATGCAAAATTTACAGAAATAACATTATTTTCACCATATAGGTGAGTTGTGCATGTATCTGCAAGCTTCTGTGTTTAAAAGCAAAGAATGCAGCACGTAATGAACTGAATATGAAGGAAATTTATGTTTTGTTGGCGACCTTACATAAAAATGAAAATCAACTCTCAAGCGAAGGGTAGTAATCAATATTCTTGCGGGGAACTGAAAAAAAAATGGGATCGCATGTTCAAAGCAGTATTTTGGTGTTATTGCAGAAGATGTGGTTTTAACTCGTTTTCTGCATCATCATCTATCATAACCTATAATTCATCATAATCCTCTTTCTTTTCCTCCGTCCTTTCTCCAGTGGGTTGTAGTGGGCCAGATAATGGTCCCCGAAGTAGACTTAATTCTCTCCCCTTCACACCTCAACAAACCCTCGGTCTCTGGGCAAGGAACTCCTTGCACACTATGTTTTAAGCCGAACACATTCTCGATGTGATTCTGGCGCAAAGCACCTGTTCCAATGATCAAGAGTTCCATGACGTTGGCACTGTGCTTTTCTCTGCAGCCCGAGCAGATTGAACACGTTCACGATGCGGCCACTGCTTGCGACCCCGATGTCCCCCACGGCCACGAGTAGGAAAAGAACACTACACGCACCCATTGTTTACGGCAACTACTTCTTTGAGCTATCACAGTTTTTTTTTTGCAGCAAAGCTTGGTACAATATGAAACGACGCACGTCTGTGAGTTGTAATTCGCGAGTATAATAAATGTTTTGCACTGTTGACCAATTTTACTTGGAGTCGGCTTTTTTCTTTACATGACTTCGTGGATGTTAAATTCGCGAGCCTTGCCTCAGCCGCGCGTATTGGACTGCACACTAAAGTTTCTGAGAGGGTTGCAAACCTGTTTTCTGAAGAAGTTGGCGCGGAACAACAAGGACAAGCGAGACAAATAAAGACGTCTTTGTTTGTCTCGCTTGTCCTCGTTGTTCCGCGCGAACTTCTTCAGAATGCATATCAACCAACTAGCCCAACTTTCTTCTCACCTAATTGCAAACCTGTGTCGAAGCCCGTTTACGCGTGTGAAGCTAAGGATGCTCGCATATGTTCCTCGACAAGGAGTGGTAGAGATTTCATTCGCTACACCATTTTTTCCTTCCGAGAAAATTGCGGAACACTAATTAAAAAAAAACATTTTGGGCTATTGTAGTGTAAAAGTGCTAACAATGTGAATATTTTATGATTCTAATGCTTTCGATTATGTAACGTGATTTAAATTCTTGCAGGCTTCGAAAGGAATGCATTAATAGTGTATTTCCTGTGTCCTGGAACCAAAATCTCACATTTCTGTTGCTGCCCGCCTGAAAGAAAACAGACTTTCATGAAAAATTTGGAAAGAGTCCTGCACATGTCACCTCTTAATAAAAGCTAGTCTATGGTAACATCTCGAGTAAGAAAGATTAGAAGAAAGATTAGACGCTAACAGTCTTGCCTGGGATTCAGTCTCGGAACGCATCTAGGCGTCTGGAACTAAGCGATCCTTACGCACACAGGGACAAGCAGTGCAATAGAGCTAGCTCTTGGGCAAGTTGGAGCATCTTGAAACAATAGGAGGGGGGGGGGGGGGCTGCTACCAGCGGATACAAAAGAGGGAAGTAGAAGTAATGACATGCTTACATAAGGTCTCCCGCAATATCAGCAATGTGGCGCAAAGGCAGGGTTTAAGCGTTGTGTTTTCCGCACCTTGCAAACTGGGTGGCCTCTGCGCGATATTTGAAAACGAGTGAAGGAAGAAAGAGACGTGTAAATAAATCATGTGAAACCTTTAGTCGAGTGCAAGATTGGTGTTGTTTAACGCATTCCGCTGGCCTGTGGAAAAGCTATGCAGACAGGCATGTGTGTTAATAAACGCTTGCAGGAACATAAAGGATCCCCAGGAGGGCGACACATAGAAAGGCATTTTGAACTTAATTGAACCAGCTGCAAAACTGGAAAAAAACTGTGCCAGTGTTCGAGCGTTTCACCATACTGGGTAGGGGAAGGACTAGACGTTAGCGGGAAATCTTAGAAGCCCGTATGTCATAGAAGTCCCTAATGTCATAGAAGCAAGCAGAAATAATTATGTACGTTGCACGTCCCTGTGTTTATGAAATTTGCGTATCCAGAGGGTAGACGAGGGTGATAAAAGCTGTCTAATGCGCGAGTCATGGGAGTTGGTTAAAATGCACAAGCGTTGGATGCTTTGTACGGCAATTGTATGTTTCTATAAAGCATGGCTGAAAGTCCAGCGTCCGTCGGTGTCTGGCGTCTCGCTTCTTGGGTACGCGTCTTTTGCATTTGCTGGCATCCCCGTTTTGTTACAATTCCGACAAGCAGTGGTTCTTCCTTACTGAAATAATATAACCTTGAGAAAGTTCCTGTAAACTGCGTGTTGTGCTACCATACAGTTAGTGGTACTAACCACGTGAATATTCTATGATTGCAATGCTTTCGATGATACCACATGATTTAAATTAGTCAGGACTCGAACCCAACGCACTAAGTTTAATGTATTTTATTTGACCGAGTATTTCTCTCACTGCTGGGCTGAAAGGGAAGAACATTACATGCAAAATATAGAAAAAATAGTCCATGCCACCTCTATAATAAAGCTAGGCTGAAGAAATCTGTAAAAAAAAGCGATTAGAAGCATGCCTGGATTCGAAAGGCGGGGAAAAACTACTATTCACTTTCAATGCTCCTGCATTTGAACTAAATTACAGTGAGAGTTAAAGTGCCGTACACGAGATGGCGCCGACCGGACATTGAATACGAATAGGATCTGACATTAGCAGCCATGGAGCTCCAAGAGGATTTGAAAAGAGGAGAAGAATATCTATTCCGTGAAAAAGGAATTAAATATATTTATGTGATCAAGACACCTCTTTCCAAGAAGTATCATCGAAGTTTCACGAGAACCACTTCCGCACCGACAGCGAGTGAAAGTTCTCTCGCCCAATGGCAAGCGAGAATTTCAATCACGACATGCGCGTCGCGTTGGTGTTCCGCTAAAGGGAAGTCGGGTGAATGCTGACAGGGAAGAAAAAAAATGAAACAGTGATCTTCACTGCTTAAAGTAATTCAACTCGACTACTCTTCGGACGCTGGCGTTATCACTGGCGTTTTAAATTGGAATAATATTGTTGAAAGAGATTATTTTTTAATTTTAGTGAAATATACCATGAGGGCAAAGCAAGGCATGGGTAGTGGTGAGTCCATTTCCTTGCAGTGCCACGTTCGGTCCGAAGCAGCACAAATAATCTTTCCAATATGAGAAATGTATTGGCAAAAGATGGTCCTACGAAGAACCAGTGTAAAACCAACAATTTCCAATATTGGGCTCATTACCTGTACTGCTTGGGATGTTTGTTCCTTGCTCTTGAGGTCAGGAAATTAGCGCACCCATGACCGCTTGGACTGCATATCTCGACGGCTTGTCTTAAAACAAGGGAGGCGTATATTGACGCAGCAAGACTTTTCCAAAGTTCTTGGTATAAAAATTTCTTAGGTGCCGCACGATTGTATACTGGAGCGGGAGTTTTTTTTCTTTCGGCTAAACACCAGTGCGACAGCGATGTCGATTTTTGTTGCGAAGGCAACACTACGCCAGCCAGCCAGCCATTTCGGCTTGTCGCGTGGTCGCACTTCAGCCGTATGTCACTTCAGCCACACTTCAGCCGTGACGTTGCCTAGCAACACCGCAGCCGCGCTCCAACAGATGGCGCCGCCATTGACGCCGCTGCCATCGTCACTCGCTCCACCAGATGTGCTCCGCTGGGGTAGAGGGAGAGGAGGTGCCCCTTCGCGATGTATATATATATATATATATATATATATATATATATATATATATTATATATATATATATATATATATATATATATATATATACATATATTGTCACTGAGAAACGGTTAGCGTAAGCAGGGCTGGTTTACTTGCTTTAATTAGACGCGCAAGACGTTGGGACGCGCGAGGCAGCCGGCAGCACGAGAGATGAAGATGACGAAGCATCTAGCCCCGAGATGGCTCCAGGCTTGCCAACTGCCAGGAAATGCAGTTTAGCCGCTGTATGGCGCCACTAGAGGAGTTAGTAGCGTAGCATTGCTCCCCCTCTCTTGAAGACACCGACTCGGTGTGGTAGCAATTGCAGGCAGGACCACAAGGGCAGTCGCATGTGTCTGGCGTGTGGTGTACACACGCGCGAGGGGCTAGCGGGCGTGGTACGGCTTCATCCGAGCGACGTGGACAACTTCGGAGGTCGGCCGTCTAGAAGAGCGAACTGTTCCTTGGGGGAGAACTTCGTAGGTAACTTGACTGAGCTGGCGGAGCACCTCGTAGGGGCCAAAGTATCTGCGTAGAAGCTTCTCAGAGCGCCCCTCATGCGGATTGGGCTCCACACCCAGACTTGTTCGCCGGGCTGGTAACGCACATTTCTGGTGGCGGAGGTTGTATCGCCGAGCGTCGTGAACTTGCTGGTGCCGGATGCGCTGTCGAGCGAGTTGGCGGGCGGCCTCAGCGTAACGAACAAATTGGGCAGCACCCATAACAGAGGGGCTAGCGCTAGCTGGAGGCAGCACTGCATCCAGCATGGTTGTGGCTTCGCGACCATGTACTAAACGAAATGGAGTGAAGCGTGTCGTTTCCTGGACCGCAGTATTATAAGCAAAGGTGACGTAAGGCTCGTCGACGGCTGTATCACGTCGTCCTTGAGCATTTCTTCAACTTGGCGTCGAATGGCATCGCGCTCTTTCGAAGAGATTCGGTCTGGCGGCTGGCATAACGGCCGTTGGTTGCCGTCAACTATAATTTGGTGCTTTGTGAGCGGTGTCTGCCTAACCTTGGAGGTCGAGGCAAAGCAGTCGCAGAAAGACTGGATAACGCTTTCCAAGCAGCGTTTCTGGTTAGTTGGGAGGTTTGGGTTCACGTCAGTGTTTATGGGAGTGGTCGGTGCCTCCACTGATGCCGGGGCTCCGGACAAAGCGTGCTGTCCCGCGAATTCGCTGAGTTCCTCGAAATACGCAATAGCTGTTCTGCCAGATAAACACTGAGGTTCACAACCAAAATTGGTCACCAAAAGTTCGGTTCGGCCCTTGTCCAGTTCAACAATTCCTCGAGCAACACAGACTTGCCGACCAAGGAGCAGCGACATGTTGGTTTCAGCAATTCCACCAATTTTGGTGCTGTTATCGCACTCTACAGTAACAAACATGCTGGATCTTGATGGGATCAAAACGTGGTCGTCACAGACGCATAACTTAGCCCAGCGTGGCTCGGTATCGTCGTCGACAAGACCTTGGGTGGAAAACGATACGATTAGCTTCTGGAGGTTGATAACGTCACCGTACTCTTGAAGGCAATCCAAACCGAGTATGAGGTCTTTGGAGCACTCGGGTAACACAGCAAAGCAGCCAGGGAAAGTAACACCGCGGATCTGGATTCGCGAAGTGCAGACACCGATCGGAGTTACCACGGGGCCACCAGTTGTCCGGATCGGCGGCCCAGACCAAGGGGTCAGAGCCTTCGTCAAGACCGTGGCTAACCGTCTGCTCATTACCGAAAAATCGGTGCCGGTATCCACGAGTGCGGTAACGTCGTGGCTGTCGGCGGATACCGGAATTTCGGCGGAGGCCAGTCGGTCGCAGCGCGTCGTTGAGGTCGTCGGGTCAGGTCGTCATTGGTCGGAGCGTCGCGGCGAATTGTCGGGTGGAGGCTCTTGACTCGGTCCAGTAGTGGCAGCCCTACCCCCGGAGGACGCCGTCTTCATTTTTCCCGACGTGGGGACGTACCTCTGAACTGGCCAGAGGATGACGGGCGGCCGGGCGAAGAGAACCGCCTTGGGGATGGCGATCGTGACTGGCGTCGCTGCGAGGTCGAAGATAGTACGTTTTCAGCCAAGTACTGTTCGATATCCCGTGGTCTTTCACCGTAGCGTGGTTGAAGTGCGTCAGGTGAAAACCCCCTTAAACCCATCCTGCTGTAGGGGCAGTGGCGGAGGATGTGACCAGGCTCTCCGCAGTGGTAACTGAGCGGCCGATTGTTTGGCGTACGCCAAACGTGCGCTTTTCTCACGGGGGGCCTGAACTCCTGCGGCACGGAGGGTGCTGTTGCGATTGGCTCGTGCAGGTATTGCACAGGAGCGATGGGGAAAAGGCTCGCATCGCTGGCCCGGGACTTCGTAGCGCCTCGCTGTACGTCATAACGAAGGGCGCCGGGTGTGGAGCGGGGGGTGGCTGCACAACTCGTCGGATTTCTTCGCGGACCACGGCCGTAACGGCAGCGACGCTGACCTGTAGAGCTTCAAAGCGAAGTTTCGCCAGTCCCTCGCGCACCAGGCTTCTTACAAGCTCCCGAAGGTCCTCGGCGGGCAGCGACGTAGGCGTGGACTGGGACTGGGAAGCGGCTGCTACAGTAGCCTGACGTACGTAGTGGGCGCCCCGTTCCTGAAAAGAGCGCTCGATACTCATTGCCTCCTTGGTGAAGTCGGACACTGTTCGTGGCGGGTCACGGACCAGTCCGGCAAACAGCTGCTCTTTTACGCCACGCATTAAGTGGCGTACCTTCTGGGCTTCGGGAATAGCAGGGTCGGCCCGATTGAACAGTCGGGTCATGTCATCGATGAACATCGCGACGACCTCGTTCGGCTGCTGTGATCTCGAGCGCAGGGCGATTTCAGCTTTCTCTTTTCTTTCGCTGCTGGTAAATGTCACTAGCAGCTCTCGACGAAAAGCCTCCCAGGTAGTAAAGGAAGCTTCGTGGTTCTCAAACCACGTTTTCGCCGAGTCCTGCAGCGCAAAGTAGACGTTGCGCAGCTTGCGCTCGCCGTCCCACTCATTGAAACCCGCCACTCGGTCAAAGCTAGCCAACCAGTTTTCGACGTCCTCGAACTGTCCCCGTGGAATGGTGGCGGCGATCGAGATGCGTGGAGGACAAATGGCGGGGCATTCCCGGAGTGCTGACTTGTCTGGCTAGCCGTGGTGGATGTCATGGCCCTTACCGGCGCTGTCAGTTGGCCGAACTCGGGTTGTAGGCCTCGCAGGCGGCGGCTTGCCTTGTGTACTGGTGTTGTAGCCACGCGTTGGGAGCTGACGTCAAAGGTGTACTCGAGGTCAGCGTACATGGGCCGTCACCCCGCACCTCCACCAAATATGTCACTGAGAAACGGTTGGCGTAAGCAGGGCTGGTTTACTTGCTTTAATTAGACGCGCAAGACGTTGGAACGCGCAAGGCAGCACGCAGCACGAGAGATGAAGACGAAGCATCTAGCCCCGAGATGGCTCAAGGCTTGCCAACTGCCAGGAAATGTAGTTTAGCCGCTGTATGGCGCCACTAGAGTAGTTAGTAGCGTAGCAATATATATATATGCATACATATATACGCTAGAGGTAAAATGCGACGTAGAGCAAAGCTTCGCTTAGGTAGAGATTTATTTCTGTCGACGTTTCGGATAGAGCCTATCCAGTCTCAAGAGTGAAGTTACGGTGATCTTCGTTCTCTTCCTTCCTCCAGAAAGATAAGATACATACAAGGTGGTCTGTCTAGAGGCTGACAAAAAGGCACGGATGCCCGATAGGTGTCAGTCCCGTTTCTTAAACACACAAAACAAAAGCATACTGTTTAAGAAACACACACACACACCACACACACACACACACACACACACACACACACACACACACACACACACACACACACACACACACACACACACACACACACACACACACACACACACACCACACACACACACACACACACACACACACACACACACACACACACACACACACACACACACACACACACACACACACACACACACACACACACACACACACACACACACACACACACACACACACACACACACACACACACACACACACACACACACACACACACACACACACACATATATATATATATATATATAAGCTTCGCCTCAGTGGTTTCTACAACCTGTGTCCGTAAAGTTTCGAGACTGATTTATTTTCTTCTCTAGAAATAATTTCCCAGAACAAATGTTGATGCGTACGTGCAGGGCCATCTTTTCGGACTGACCTGAGTTATTTATGTTAATTGCTGTGGCAGCAGCGAGATGGCACTACATGTAGCAAAATACGTTGTCACTGGTCGTCTGCGCATTCTACTGTGAGTGAATGCGGAGAGATGAACGTGCACCTCGAACAGCATGTAAACATAATATTCTGTGTGAAGCTTGGCAAGACAGCCACACAGTCGTATGAGCTCCTTCGTGACGCTTACAGCAACAAGACATTATCGCGGGCGCAAGTTTTTCAGTGGCACAAGGGGTTTGTTTCGGGGAGAATGACGGTGGAAGAAGACAAAAGGCAGGGGCGTCCTTCAACCTCACAGAAAGAAAACCACATGGCTAGGATCAGGGAAATCGTACAGAAGAACAGTAATATTACAGTCCGCATGCTTTCAGATGCTCTCGACGTTAGTAAGACAACATGTCATGAAATTTTCCGTGAGAATTTGGGGAAACAAAAGCTGAATGCCAGACTTGTGCCGTACTCCCTTACATAGAACCAGAAGGACACGCGAACATCAGCGAGCGCTGATTCGCTCTCCGAGACAGAGAAGGATGCTTTGTTTGTCAACAGCATTATTGCTGAAGACGAAACATGTTTTCAATATGATCCTCAAACAAGCAGGTAGAACGCCGAATGGCGATCCACAAGCTTTCCGGCGTCAAGAAAGGTGCGGCGACAGAAGAGCGAAACAAAGACGATGCTAATAGTTTTTTTTCGATGCTAGAGGTGTCATACACCAGGAGTTCGTCCCACAAGGACACACGATGAATCAGGAGTTTTATAGCCGCGTGCTCCAACACATGCTTGATGCACTGTGACGCCATCGCCCTGACTTACGGCATGTGGACAATGGAGCCTTCTCCGTGTTAACGCAAGTCCGCACACTGCTCTCAGCGTGACAAAATTTCTCTCCAAGCACAGCATTACTGTACTTCCCCATCGGCCATACTCGCGCGACCTCTCCCCATGCGATTTTTCCTGTTTCCTCTTGTGAGGAAAACCCAAAAAATCACTGGATGGTAAGCGTGGAGGCCATTCGATGCGCCACGACAAAGGAGCTGACAGCTCTGCAAAAAAAGCCTTTTCCAGCTGTTTCAAAGAGCTCAATAAGCATTCGAAGCTGTGTATAGACTGTAAGAGAGACTATTTAGAAACGGTGCTGCACAAATGATTTCAATAATAAACGCATCTTTTTGAATGAACTCAGTCTCGGAACTTTACGGACAATGGTTGTAGCCGTTATGGTGAGCGCGAAACAGAGAAAACAACGAAAGAACGAAGCGAAGAAGAGACAACGCGCTCGAGAGACGACCGAAGAACGTGCCCCACGACTCGAGAAGCGTCGTATTGAAGATGAGGCAAGAAGAAGTCGTGTCACGTCCCGGAGTGACTCTTCAACTGCGGAAGAGACAGGTTTGAGTTCTCAAGAGCGTCGGAATGAGACTACGTAGACGACGTGCCGAGGAACCGAAGCTTTGGAAATTCAACTAAGGTTAACCAGAGCTAAACCACAGCCAATTTTTTTCCTTTTTTCTGTTCAGAGTTCATGCGGGTATTACTGTGCCCTGTATATAGACGTATCAGTATTTCACCCTCTGTCATTGTTCGCTGTCTGTGATATCAGTATTTCGTCTTCCTATGTTCTCGCCTGTCACTTTCCCTTCCGCCAGCTATAGCAGCTGCCGCTGCCAGCGCCCAACTTTTTTCTCAGTTTTTATTTTATGTTGAATATACCATTACGACTAACCAATGCCAAGTAAAATTCGCTGATAGCACATCATCCGGCATCCTCAAATGTATAAGGCGTTGTTTTGTGCCAGCGGAATTTTTCCACAAAAAAGCGTACACGAGTCGCTGCGTGTTCCAATTTGAAATTGCTCTCACAAAATGTTAAGCACAGAAAGTTCCTTTAAGTTGATAACTAAAGACAGTGGCTTAAATGATGAATATGAAATGATGGATATGAAATGACGAATATAAAAAATTCTACTTGATCATATGCTTGCGCGACGCTACAGCAGCGGTGTCAAACGCTGAATTCGTGCGAATTTGGTGGAGTACCCTAGAAATGGGACTGAAAGCATTCCATGCTTGTAAGAAAGATAAAAACAATAAAAACCATTTGACGCTCAAATTGTATACACACGTAACACATTCATTTAGCTTACAGTTGAATTACAAAATACTCTCATAGGTGACACTATCGGCGTCGATACCGCGCATAGGTATATTAGCACCCGTTCGCAATCGTAAAGAGGGCTTATTAGCAGCAAGGGTCACCGTGCAAAAATGCAGACTTTACAGGGGCATAAAAACGTACTGGAACTTTTGTCGGCGAGATTTTTCTTTGCTCCGCTTGCGCTCTGCATTAAAATTTATTCGAATAGATTAGGATGGGCAACCATAAACCCAGAAATTAAAAGTATCTTTTAAATCTTAGTATATGTATTGGGTATGCTTGCGCTAAATAGGGATGCACGCGTAACAGTCGTTAACACGCGTGAACAGTAAGTGCAAAGAAACGAACAGCAAAACCCGCGTTGCTTGAATCTGATCACGCGCTGTTCTTTCTGGCTTATGCTCATCTGCTCTCGAATATCGCAAAGTTCAGCACCCTTTCCTGCATGACCACTACACTGACTTCGCTTTATGCCTGCCTTGTGGTAAACGAGATAGCCGTTAGCAGCTGCCAGCTCGTTGACAACTTATACAGCTGATTTCTCTGCACTCTTAACTGTTTAAAAGTTTTATTGTGGGGTTTAAAAAGTCAAGACTGTAGCGCCGCGTAAAGGATGCCAAGTACGGACAATGACATCGCACGGCTTGCTAGGCTGGCCCTGGAGTGGCTGTGTCATGTCGGATTTAGGCGCCTGGGTCGCTGCTTTCCGCGAGGGATGTGTTCGGACGGTACATCGCAGCTGCGTGGAAATATGTCCACTATTATGAAACCAGTATTCGGTCATCAGAGGTAGAGGTAGTTTTTTCTAAACAATAATAACATAATGATGAATAATATGATCGAAAGTTGCGAAAAACGAATTGGAGTCTCTAAGCTTGAGGAGCGCGCCATCACGGGAACTTGAACTTGGTTGTGAAAATTCTGCTTTATTAAACGTACACTGGGAAGTGCGTGGTGGTGTGTGCTCAAACGTTTCCCACGTGTGTTAAGCTTTTTATGTGCTTGGTTGAGTCCGGTAAGTGCGCTGTTTTAACGCTTTTGACGATAGCAAAAACGTCAATAGGAAAAAAATTCAAGACTACTGACTAGCGATCAGCAGGTATGTTGATTATTTTAATGAAATCTTAAATTACATGAAAAAGTTGCGTTTATAAACGGTTTCCAGCAAAAATTCCTGCTTTTTCCAGAATTGCTGGGTTTGGCCTGGCTATTTTATTCCACAGCTTACATGGGTTTCAGAGCGTAGAAGCGGGTCTTGGAACAATGTCGCAGACGACATTCTCCCCTTCTACTCTTTCTGTGTTGGAGCCTTCGCTCGCAGGAGCAGAGCAGATGGAATGCACCAAGGAAACGATTGGACGGAACGAAGGTGGTCTTAAATAATAAAGACATAATAGAGAGAGACGAATATTTGAACTTTTCAAATAGTGAATCGAATATCCCAATATTCGATTCGTTGTGCGCGTAAAATAGTCCACGTTAAAAATTGCACCGAACTGTTCGAACGTGGCCTTAAATTTATGAATGCTGTTGTTGCAGTATGCTGCTGCATTCGGTCGTCACAGCAAACAAGAGTTCATCGTCGATGCACGGTCTCTTCATGCGCGGGTGCTTATAATGCTAATATATGACCCCCAAGATTGGACGACCCAGCAACGTTCAGCCATGGCTAGCAAACCCTGCCACAATGCGTGAACGTGGGGGCTATGCACAGCCACAAAGATAATACACTGACTCTCCAGCGTGTGGCAGCTTCTATCTCATGCACTCTTTTCCACATCCTGGCTAATCGTGATGGCAGTCATTTTGACAAACCCCATTTGTAGCCTTCCGTATCTGTGCGGAGCAAATACAGGACATAACACGGCAACAGAAATCCTCACATCACATCATTCTATCCAGTGTTATGATGGCATGCTAGTAGGAACAGCATTTATGCAATATCATTAAATTCACGTGTTCTGTACACTATTCAATTGAGTTTCAGTAGTGGCTTAAATGGTTGATGAAACAGTATGCCTTTGATTTTGTGTCTCTTTCCGCAAACATCCTTGGTGGTAGTATAAGGGCGTCGAGAGAGCGAAAATACCTTTCCGCGCTTTACGCCTTCTAATTTCTTACGTCGCTCACACATACCGAGAGTGGTGCTATTTAATTCGCAGCGGTGATCAGAAGTAATTGCTAATTTTCTTGTACCTTGGACATGACTGTCAGAGAGTCAATATACTGATTCTTTGTTTTGACTCCCTACTGCGGTTCAGTGTTGTTTCTGTTGAAAGCTATAGCTATAGCTCCATGAGTTAGCGCCATGCCACAACACTACCTCAAGTGCTTCACATTCTATAGCTTGAGCACAAGTGGAAAATATTAGGTTTGCGCGCCGAACATACGAATGGAATATTGCTATGATTCTTCGATTCGTATTCGACTGGACTCTGTCACTGCTCGATGCGGATTCGATTCGATCCTGAACAGTTACACTCGTACATTTGTACTTACGAAGCTTTCCAACCACAGCTTGTATGAGAGTTGAACTCCTGGTATTTCCATTTTTAGAACGGGAATAATTTCTGATCCCGTGACTTGCAAAAATAACGTCACATTGCAACAAGAAAGAAGCACTCCAAATTTAGTATGCCATATTACAGAACCACGATAACATGTGCCTAATTTTCTTTTCACCAAGAGCAAGTCAGTGCTGATATGCGCGCCCAATATGCACGCAAGAATTTCTTTGAACACAACGGGTGAGGCACTTGTTTCGGCAAACCAAAAGTCTCGCAGCGCTTAGGAATACGGAAACACCTACAAAAATTAACCAGAACCAAGGGTTTGGTGAAAGGACAGGGAGATCGCCAAAAAGGCACCTCACTGAACTTTGGAGGTCGGAGTATGGCGACTCGAGCAACGCTCTGGCACGGGGTAGCCGGAATGCTATGCAGCGGGCTCTCTTCACGAGTGGTGCCGTGAAAGATCGAATCTCCGCAGCTTGCGAGGATACAGCAGGGTGCAATAAAGAAGCACGCACCCACACGCCCGCATGCACGCAACCACACTCGCACGAAGCCGCACGCGCACACTCCTCTTCCCCGAAGAATAGCACTCTATTCGATTTGCTGTCTTCGCCCAAGCTATGCGGCTGGCCCCACACCGAGTAAGACGTGGGTTTGGGACGTGCCGACCCGCCAACGACTCCCAGCGGAGGCCGGTGGCCACTGCTTCCAGCGAAGCTCTGACTCTGAGAGCACGTAATCCTCATTCCAGCTCCAACTGTTTCAGTGGCCTCGAGACCCAACCCAGAAAAACAGTACCGAAAAAAGCACCTTTCCTTTACTCTTCCCAACTGCACGACGAATCTTGCGCCGCTAAGCAGCTTGCTGTTTAACGTGCGGTTCAGAGCAACTGTGTAAACAAAAGAAAACTAAGGACTGAAGAAATAAGTCAGTTTTCTTGAAACAAACGAAACCGACCCTGATCTCGAATCGCTGCCAGCTTGCGCACTGCCACTTCGCTGAGAACGCTTTCGAAAGACCGCGTTAAAGGCAGCATTTCTTTCTGCCCGCGCAGACCTCTCACTAACACCGTGAGTTCGACCAGTCTCAAGCATTCTTGAAGCGGGGAAAAAGAAGGGTAAGGTTTTGCCATCGGCCCGCCATCGTAAACGATGAAAGAAAAGAAAGTTAGGCACATGGAATGCCATAGCATGACAGGACGCTCCATCGTAGGCAAAAATTGGAAGCAATGCTGTGTCGGCGCCTGCAGAAGTTCATGGTAGCACTGGGTGTCCCTCTCCTTGTCCGGTCAGCACCTTCTGCTTGTCCGCCGTGTGGTACGTTGCAGCCGAAGCTGGGCTTCTCAATTCAGAGGGCCGCTATCGAAGGCAAAAATCTAAAAAAATAGTTCTCCCTCTGAAGCGTTACCTATATTTCTAGATTAAAATCGAAGAAATGAATCGCACGCAACCATATCATTTAACATCAACCTGAAATTTATAACTTTGTGCTAAAATAAAGAATTCTTAGAGTAACTTCAGCATGAAGTCCTTCACATGATTAGTGGTTCAGAAAATTCTTATATTAAATATAAGTCACTTTTAAAGCGCGCCATGAGTTTTAGCGGGTTGCAATTATTGGCTGAAGGAAAACGCAAAATCTTTTCGGCAACAGCATTAAAATGACTGATTTTTGCACGGTTCCTGCGTAATTATTTCAGCTAATTAACTACCTTTTCTTTGTAGCCGTATGACTGCGCTCGAGTGGGTGTTAATGAGTAGTTACTCCCTTCTTACAAATCTACTCCATCTTGGGGGATTCCCCTAAAACATTTGACCAACCAGCTTAAGTATACGTCCACCTCTAACGAATTCAAAACATCCATTGAGGATGGCTTAAGTGCATTATCTCATTTATCGCGCTTGCCAAGATTGGGTACATTTCAGGATCCAGTACTGAAGAGGTACAGGCGCGCAAAAGTGAAGGGAAATATTTTAAGATAATGGCCAGTATGATAACGCACTAGAGCTCCAAAGAATTCATTTAATTTTCCCAGCCCACCAAGGTACCCTGAACTTACCTTAAACATAGTGTGCTTCCTCTTAACACTTGCCTTTCTTCTCGATTTGTTACTACGGGCGACTGACTTCATAGAGAGTTACGTTCTGGAAAAAGAGTGTCCGTTAACGAGGCATACTGTACTAGTGAAATTTGCAATGAATGTTATTGGCAAATTGGGTTGGTGATGCATGAATGTCCAACAGCCTATGGAGAGTATGAGCAGTGTGATGAGAATGAACATGCATCCCCCGAGAGAAAAATACATGACTGTTTAATTCTACCAGGTAAATTTCCTCCAAGAACGCGGACTTTATGAACCTGTCACCATGTGCTGAAGACACCCAAAAAAGCGAATCATCGAAGTGCAGTGCTAAATGGAATTAAATCTTTAACAAGGTTTCAGTGCTGCCTGATGAGATAAATTCATAGTGCTCTTGCGTGCGGCGCTTGTTTTGGTCCACAACAATGCCCGCAGATTATGCCGCACGCCCGTAGCATCTCCTCGACGAGTGCTGTGGGGAGTGCGCTTCTTGTCCTACGCTGCTGGTCATCGCAGTGCTAGTTAATTCGTGGTTGGCACTAGTCTCTTCTGCTGTGTGTTTTCTTATTGTTTTCTCGCACGTTCCATTTCTTCAATTATGTTTTCACGCTCGTTCCTGCGGAATCACTTCCGGGCTGATAAAGCCACGAGGTCCAAACAGACGTCAGTCAACGCACGGGCCTCTCTTTATTACATGCATCTTCTACTCATGACGTGCCATCTAGGAGGAACGACGGCAGAGAGGGCGGCAGGGAATAACAATGTCAAATGCACAAAAGAAGTTTCGAGAAAAGAATAATTTGAAAGTGTCGTCTCTGAACTTTGCTTTGTGTTTTATTATTTATGATGCATTTCTGGACCTCTGGGCTCAAATCTTCCCTCCAGCTTCGTTTAGTCCGAATGGAATGTTACGTGCTCCCCGAGTTAAATCTTGTTGACCAACACTTAGCTTCAAGAGCCGCGAGGCAGAAGAAAATAGAGCACAGCTGTACTTATTCAAGTGATACGAGAAATATACCAACACTGGCTGTACCATCCGTGAAAGCTGCTCGGAAAAGAGCCGTTTTATTGGGGACAACAATTTTATGCTTTCTCGCAATGTGGGCAAAATCTTTGACAGAATACAGTCAAAGCTCTAGTGTCGAAGAACCATTTTATGGCTGATAAACAAGAAAAGGCTGGCATGTAGTTGAAAATCCCGGAAGTCAGCGAAGAAAAGAAATCACCCACACATTAAGCGTGTGGTGCCCTTATCTGTGAGTGGAATTAGTTCCCCGACCTCTGCTTCGTGTTGCGGGGTATTTTTTTCAGGCGACATTCATTGTGAGGAGTGAACGAAATCTTTTACGCTCGCTCGTGATAAGTGCCCGTAAGGAAAATACCCATTGCCTAATAGTATGGAGGCGTAGGTTCACCTGCGCATGAAGCAGAGGACCATCCACTTTCGCGAATTCAGCCCCCCCCCCCACCCCCCCTCCAAGCTGGCCAAAAGGACCACGCTTTGACTAACCGGCCACGCTTTGGGGGATAAAATTGCAAAGGCTTCCTCCTGGGGCCAGCAGTAACATAAAGCCCAGACAGCGCCAGTATCAAAAAAATTGCACAGGCGATTTCAGAGGGCTCACAGGAGGCTGCTTTTATCTTGTCGGACACTTTCGTTTCAGCATAGGCAAAAAGTTTTGAGTATTTAGGTGTTTCCTGAAGTATTTTGAGAAATTATATAATTTATACCTCAAGCCGTTCGTACCAAAATGACACAAATTAGAACAAATAGAACAGAAAAGCTGATTTTTTTCTCACAGTGCGGGAACTCCTAAAGCAACTTGATAAGAGCTTAAAATAAAAAGAGGCACAGAACCACGAAAATTATCAGTGAATAGGCTCTTCATTAACGTGTAAAGGAGGGTTTTGAGATGCCAGGACAAAAAGGACCTCTTATGGTAAGGCCCAAAAGAGAACAGGAGAGCGTACTATTTCCTTCTGCCCGTTCCTTCTTGTTTTGATCTCTCGTGTCAGCGTTCAAATTTTCCTCCGCTGCTGCTGCTTCTCCTAGAATGTGCGTGGACTGATCCCGTAGAATGTTTCATTGCAGCCCGCCTGCAGTGCGATGCCCAATACGCATTGCTGTCACTAAGCGCTAACGCTGAATCCCTTTGAGTAAAGCCGTGTGCGACATAGTTTGGGATCGCCTGGTAGGCCCGCTATTTCATGATAGGCTTTGAACATTGATCTCATGCCTCGACGATGTCTCTCAACGAGCGGGCTGAAAAGTGCAAATGCACTGTTTCTTTATCAGACAAATATTGTGTTGCTCTCATGTCATAATACTAAATGCGTGCGGTGGCGATTATGTACTTTGCTATTACCTCTCATCAGTAAATTGAATGACGTAATGATAAAGTTTGGTAATTTTATAAACTGCTGGGCGTTTGTGTTATGTCAGAACAGAGCGGACTAAGAAATACAGGTGGTGACAAAATAGGCACGAAGCATGGGTTCGTCTAGGGGACGTCTCGCAGAAGTGCGAACTCTGATCGTGTACTTCAGTCTTAGATGTGGTGCAGCGAGCGTCGACGTCAACGTGCGAAGGCAAATAGCAAACACAAAACACTTCTGCTGCATCTGCGTGAAGGCCAAGTTGCCAGTTGGGTTCGCTTCTACACAACAATCAGAACCGCTCAATAAACGGAGGACAAGGCGAAAATATTAACGTCGGTATAGCTACGCCAAAGTGGGTTTAGACAAATTTCTATGCGTTTTCGTCAAGCATGTCTGGGTATAAAGCTGGAAGTCAGTGCAGCGCATTAGTCTCCTTGATCGTTTATACCTCAAGTTTGCATCTCTCATCTGTCTCTCGGCAACTCGCCCTCAAAACAGATGCGCTATATGTTGAACATTAAAACGATACACTTGCAGGAGCTGTAAGTGCTATCCCACTTAAGAAAAAAGTTGAAAACAGAAGAGGAAGAAAGGAAGACAATAACACAGCTAGATACTAACACTTGAATCCACCAAATGGGGTACAAAACAAAACATTTTAATGTTCACCTGAAACATATATTTCTGATTTTTGTAGTGAAGAGTGCTGCATTTGAAATTCTCGTTTCAGGTCTTAGAGAAGCCAATAATAGATTTTTTTTAATTGCATATGGCCTTGAAGCGACGCTTGTAATGTGCAAAATTCGCTGCAAATGCAAAAGCAGTAGTGTTAGGCTGCTGAGAAAGCTCTCGAGGGCGGACACCTCGCTGGCTGTCATCTACTTACCCCGAATCGGCCTGCCATACTTTTTTGCGGATTCAGTGAGAGCTGTGGAAATTTCCGCAAAGCAACAAAAGCAAGAGAATCCGGCCACTACATTACGGACAGTTGGTATACACTTGGAAAAGAACTATGAGGCGTGCACCTCAAAAGTGGAATAGAACAAATATTTAGTCACGAGATTAAAAAAACGCTAAAAATATTGGCACCGGCTACAAGCACTAGTCCACAGCTAGGGAATCACAGAACTGAACGCCGTCTTAATTCTCAAAGCCCTGCAGAGGACACGTTGCAGCGGCGGCTGGCATTTCCGTGAAGCTTGTCCGCATAGTTCCCGCTTGTGCAGGTGGCGAAGCAAAAAGCCACGAAAAAAAGCCTCTCGTCCACAGGGCTCGACATCATATAAAGAGAACCAGTTGAGCGTCCCCGCAAGCCCAGTCTGTAAGCTTTTTAAGCCACGACTGAGAATCTTGTACACTTGGTGCGCGGACCGCTCTTGGTGCGCGGACCGCGATTTCGCCGTGTCGCTCCAGTTCGCGCAGGTGACGGGGCAGTATTCGCCCACGTGTTGTTGGTGGCGATGGCGATGACAGAATAATACACAAAGGACTTCGACAACAAGCAAGCTCTCTGCGCCGCCGTAGTTAAGTGCACACGACAGGTCAATGTGATAAAGAGGGAGTTTGAAGTATTCCTCGGATGCTGTGAGTGCTTACTGAACTGAACGCTCCATGTGTGGCTCAGCACGGACCTGGTCTTAATCACACTGGCCAGGTCATGCTGTGGCAGCCACCAGTGGACGTTCATAAAGTCCTTCCTGGTGTTAGAAAATCTGGCTGTCCGGATGGGCGCTCGCCGTACGTTGACTGTCGGCATTCCACATGGAGCCACAAGCCACCTGGAGCCATAAGTGAAGGTTCCATTTTCCGGAGAACTCCAACAGTAACTCGGGAATGTAGCAGACCATGGGAAGTGGCGTTCGGCCATGAACACTTTCGAGTCACTGAGAGCGTTCATGAAATACCCGAAGCAATACGAAATCAAAGCGACTGCTGCCTACGACACACGGCGCCGACGCTGCTACAGTATCTTTGCTTCTGACGGATCCGGGAGCCCTCTCAATGGCACCGTGTTCATGGGTGTACATCATGTCCTCGACAGCACAAACAATGGAGAAGATCTGGTGTCTCCGGTACTTCTTCCACGCCGTACTGTAGCAGCAAGGGGTCAGAGGGACATCCATAATGCTAACGCGGCGCTGCTGTTTGCCGAACGCCGTAGCCGCAAAGACAACAACTGTTGGAGGTGGTGCAAGTTTGGACCACGGTCTTAACATCCAGTTCACATGGCGAACAATAACTTGAACACCAGCGATGCCCTGCGCGTCTTAAAAGCAAAGCGTAAACTTTTATTGCATAGAGAAGCCTAACAATCTGCCTACACGTATTAGCTAAAAGTGGACAATGATACAGTCAGAAGTGCAGGGCGATAGAGATTTATTTCAACTATTTGACACGCGCAGTTATCGGCGAATGTTCTTACAAAGGTGTTTTTAACTCTCTTTAAAGTTAAGGCAGTGAAAGCATGCATGAAAAGATCGCGAATTTAAGAGTTCCTCTTTTTCTTTCCTGTAACGAAGACATGTTAGATTCTGATAGATGCATGGTGAAAAGCTATTATAGCATGAATAAAATTAGAAAATTACGTAACTTTTTGTAATCGAACGCTCAGTAATGGAGTTATATTGAACCCAAAGATATAATGACTTAAACGGAGGCGCAGTACGGGAGTTACAATTTTGTGTTGTTTGAATGTGACAGTCAGGTCTTAGAAATAGGGATCTCGCAGCACGATTTCTGTGTCGCCTGAAGCTGGAAAGATAGTGTTATATCACCTAGAGAAATAGATATATTAAATACGACATGTGTAATAATGCCACTGTCTGATGATCCTTCCCAAGCCGGGAATAAAACTGATTTGTAAATTGTTTATTTTACGTGATGTGCAGAGCGTTAGGAGGTTGAATGCTGTTCAGAACACTTGTTCAATTACTCTTGCGTGCTCGATCATTTTTGATAGTCAAAGCGATGCGCTTTGCGTGCAAAGGCACGCGAGCTAAAGAAAATGACAATGATTTCCGGCATGCGCTATTTCAGCATGACATGCTCTTGAACAAATAATCTCACGAATTGTATCGATAACACAGGAAGGTTCATCAGAAATAGATGTGGGCATCAGCAAGTGGGAAGGGCATGGAATTTCGGAGGCAGCAGCAATATACTGGAGTGTTGTCTCAAACCGCCTTCCTAAAAAGCCACCTTGCATGAGGCTTTGCCAGTCGGCATCGCTGCCCCAATAAATGTATTGTGCAGGGGAACCTACCAAAAGCCCATGATATATAGGTCATGAAAGGCAAAACGGCTTAATGAAGATCGCGATCGGGAAAAAGTAACATAGCTTCAGCGGGTTTGGCTATCGTAACTGTTACGGTGCCACTATGGAGCTGGGTTTTTAGCCTTTTTTAGTGGCGTGCTTTTAAATACCATTGTGACAGCTGAGAACGGTATTTGAAGAGCTAAGCTGGTGTGCTACTTCAGCGGCTTAGGGAATAAGACGACACAACCCCATAAAAGGCTGCCGCGGTGGCATCGTGGTAACGGCGCTCAGCTGCTGACCCGAAAGACGAGGGTTAGTTCCCGGTCGCGGCGGTCGAATTTCGATGGAGGCGAAATTCTAGAGGCCCGTCTACTGTGCGATGTCAGTGCACGTTAAAGAACCCCAGGTGGTCGAAAATTATCCAGAGACCACTACTAGGGCGTCCCTCATAGCCTGAGTTGCTTTGTGAGAATAAACTCCCATAAACGATAAACCAGACAAACCATAAAGCGTCTTATAAATCCAGTCAAGACTAAATGCATGGTGTTAGTTTGAAGAAATGACATGCGTTGTACAGTCTTGGTAAAAGCCTTCAGATAGAAAACTCTTATCCGTTGTCGCACAATGCGATCATTACCGAAACATTAAATAGATAAGTGGCTTGTAATGCTAGGCGAAGGTTTTATCTCGCGGTAGATAAGCTTGTTACTTGACCTGTGCTTTGAATGCTCGGCTACACGGAGCGTTCAAGGGCCGTCATTCGACCACAGTTAAACTCAGTGGCATGAATACTTTTGACGGAGGCTGCACTTCGCATGTATCTCGGCAGTTCTGCAACGCGAGGGAAACCTTTCATTTCATCCAGTTTCCTAACATTACTAGTGAATACTGGAATCTCACTGTTGAGGATCTGTCCAAAATTAATGTTGTATATCTCAAAAGTCAACCCGACTCACTGGTATTCAACAACGTACTTGTTATGAGCTCCTTCAGTCAAGTCGTTGTCTTGGAATGACTTGAGAAAGGTGACCTTTGGGTAGGAGCTGGACGAGAAGGTCTTCGGGAAGGAAATATTATAAAGAAAACGCGGATTATCAGAGAACGCTCTAATACACCTAATGCTGTAAAAATACACGTACGTGTGATAGTGATAGTGGTCCGCAGCCCCTCTCCTCACTTGTGTTCAATGACTTCAATGTGCCCACATTGTGACGATCCGGGTTCTGTTGCAGCACATCACTGTTTCAGAACGCACACATTTTTTATTGCTGAAGCCTAACTGGAGAGGCCTTGTTTTACGGGCCAGTAAAAAAGTGCATTGTGCACGTAGAGTTTGGAGGCTCATCACCTCCTTATAATACCCTTTGAATAAAAACACACCCGTTTCGGCGTTGAAAGGCTTTTCACGCCGAGGAGACGTTGATTTTACTGTGCCCTATAAGAAATACCTCCAGCACTGGCATCCTGACCAATGAGAACTTCACTCAAAGGGGGCGTCAGTTAGAACAGTTATGAATGTGCGTTTGTGCATATTGTGGTCACGTAACCAGGTGAAACGCAGCCTAGGTGGTATAGCTAATACAGTCACTGTTAATTTGATGGCAGGAAATGCAACACACACACACACACACACACACACACACACACACACACACACACACACACACACACACACACACACACACACACACACACACACACACACACACACACACACACACACACACACACACACACACACACACACACACACACACACACACACACACACACACACACACACACACACACACACACACACACACACACACACACACACACACACACACACACACACACACACACACACACACACACACACACACACACACACACACACACACACACACACACACACACACACACACACACACACACACACACACACACACACACACACACACACACACACACACACACACACACACACACACACACACACACACACACACACACACACACACACACACACACACACACACACACACACACACACACACACACACACACACACACACACACACACACGCTGAAGGGCGTTATGAAAAAAGTTTCCTGTTAGCAACTTGCTACCTTATACACGCTGTATCTGGTCGTGCATCGATCATTTACCGCCAGTTACTTGGCGAGCGTTGCCTGTATTACGAGAACCGAACATTGTCAATGTCATAAGTGCAGAAAGCTCTGCGAAGCATAGTATTGCCTATTCGAATGGTTAAACCAGGCCAGCAGAATAGTTTCGGTACAAAAAGAGGTATAGACCGAGTGGACCAACCTGTTTGTTTCTTAACTTGGTCTCCCAGTTTTGCTGTTTTTACTACATGAAAATTATTTGCCAACGTGAGGAGCGCAGGTCGATCTCCGGGGTTGTGTTTTGCTAGAGTGCACCTTGTAGCGCGTTTACAATCCCTCTGCGGCGGCTCTGCTTTGTACTATTACGAGAAGAGCGCAGACTACGCAAGTATCTTGCCTCGAGCTAGTTGCATGTATTTTCCATACCTGATCATTTTGTAGGCTCCGTGGCCGCTCCTTCGCCCCATGTGCACTTGCCGCCGCAGCCACTGGCCCATATCCTTGGGTCGCCTCCATTACCCCATGTTGTGGATGCTGCCCCATCGCCCAGAGCAGGACCAGTTCACGAAGACCGCGGCGAGTGGATCCACGACCATGCGGGCGAGATGAGTTGCGCTGGCCTCTCTAGTAGGCCTCGATCTTGGACTCTGCCAAACTGGCGGTGCGGCCCCTGTGCGAGACGTTAGATCCCTCGTCAGCCATACGGCCAGGTTGCCGTGCTCAATCTCTGTCGACAGCACACTTTGGTATGGCTTCTCTCTTGAGTACGTACCTGAGAGTGAGCTCGTCGTAGTTGTCCCTGCTGGCTGGTAAGCTTTCGCTCTCGAAAGGTCAGTTCGCTGTCAGAGGCGCAACCGCCAGCGTTCCTTCTGCGCATGCCAGGTTCGGAAACTAGCGCGTGGCACCTGCGCACCTGTGCTCCTGTGATCGTCTTTTTCTTTTTCCCTCAGCATAGATGTATGGCGAATAAACGCGGCGGTGAAATGAGCCGACGGCCATATGATACGACGGAGGCTTAAAAAAATCACCCAGTCGTACACGAACCAAATTCCAAACTAGAAAGTTTAGTTTAACAAAACACGTACCAGGAATCTAAGCATAGAAAAAAAAGAAGGTAGGCGCTGCATTTTGCGAGGACTGTTAAGCTCCTTTACACTGGGTGAGGACCAGATTTGGCACCAGAATGGCGTTGTTTTTAGGTGGTGCGAGCTGGAACACGGCTACAGTATCGGTGTCCCGGGCCTGCTATATATAGATTTCTGAACTGTAAACTTCTCATGAAGACCTGTTCTCGAAGCGCAGTTCGCCACTTCTTGGTCGCGTCTTCTTTTTTTGGGGGACGATATTCGGCAACTTTTGCCAGGATCGCTGTCCTAGTGTTCGCTTCTAGGTAATTAAAAAGACTCGCCCATCGGACTGGGACGAAGAAATAGGAAAAGACAGGACGAGCGCTTTATTCTTTTTAGTTAATCAAGTATTCCGCCAACAGAGCCCATTTTTTGCCTTGTTTGTATATAAAAGCAGGGAAAATAATTTTCACAGCGGAATGTTCATGTTAATCACGTCGGACTCTTTGCGAGGACAATACGATATCGTTTGCATTCAGTGCACGATTAATTAATTCCATAGACCCGTTCCTTCAATTCGTTGTGTCCAAGACACCTGTAGGGAGGCTGTAACAACTGAATACCTTTTGTGCACGTTTTGGGAAGTGTGCATTGTATCCTAATATCTACGATTTTCCTTTTCGAGGCGCGATCCTGTGGAACCTTGGATTTTTTAAATAAATGAACATACAAGAGTAAATAACCTTTGTACTTTTGGGCCATGTCTCCAGCCGGGTTTGAAGGTAAGCATTTCGTGCGATCAAGCATTGCTGAAACACTGCGCCGAAACAACGTGTTTTGTATTATTCCTTTAATTGCCAGAATGAGCTTACGCGCCTCTGAAGACGGCGAAGCACTGCTTTCTCGCCGCCGGCTAACAGAGCACCATTTTTTCACTACCATCAGCCGTTTAGAGCATTAAGTATGTAAGTTTACAATATTGCTTAGCGGCCGTAGCGTCAAAGGCGCGAAGAAACAAGAGGTAACAACAAAGTACAGCCCTGAACTCTGGCTTTAGTTTTATTAGTCGTGATGCTTTTCAGGGCTTCTCGGCACGATGGTTTCTCTCCAGTTTCAGCCGTTCCCAGTGGGCTGTTTCTTTCTCTGAGTTTACATTTTTTGATGAGCACCACTTAGCTTCAAAAGCGGCGGGACACAGGAGGATAAAGAGAAAAATTATATAACTGAGATACAAGGAATGTACACAGCCTGGCAGTAGCATACGTTCGAGCTGCCATAGTGAAAAGTTCATTTCCTCGCAACCAGGAATAACCCGTTCACGGAACTGAGTCAAAGCACGAGCGCAAATAATCATTTTATGCCTGATGAAAAAATCCTGGCATGTCTTGTTTTGTCGTCCCACGTTTCTTTGGACGGCCATCATTTTTAGAAGCGGATGAAATCGTTTATGGCAGCTGTAGAACGCACTTGTTCCTTCTATGGTTAAAAGTGCCTTTAAAGACGAGTACCAATGTCTTGGATTATAGAGAGAGCGGTTAAACTGCGGAGGAAATGGAGCGCGGGCTACGCTTGCGCACACACGCACGCACAAATACGCTCAAGTTGCATGCTCTTCACGGTAACAACTCTTCTCTCCAAGGATGCTGACAGGCTAACCACCTGATCAACGAGCCGCGGTTCTGGGCTTGGAAAAATTACTAAGGCTTCCTCCTGGTGCCTGCAGCAACACAAACTCCAGACTGCGACAGTTGCGAAATGTTGCGCAAGCGATTTCAGAATGCCGACAAGAGCCCATTTTTTTCTATTGGGAAAGCTTCAGTCCAACAGGGGCTCCCTTTTGGCACTATAACTATTTTGCAAGATTTTGTAAATTATTTCTCCAGCCATTCGTCATGGTATAACACAAGCTAAAGGCAAGAAATTGAGAACGTAAACTCGGCGTGCAAAGTTTGATTTTTGTCTCTCAGTACGGGAACTGTTAAACCAACTATCAAAGAAGTTACATTAAAATAGTAAGGCACCATGGTTCTCTGAATAGGCTATGCGAGACGTATGGGTGACGTGCTCTGACGGCCGTACATAAAGGGTGTCTTCTACTGAGACACAAAAGGTAACTGGAGGCCGCAAAATTTCCTTCTGCCCCGTCCCTTCTTTTTGCCATCGCTCTTGTCTGCGTTACGATTTTATGCAATGTTTCATGTTTCGTTTTGGAGCAAGGATGCAAAGTGATGCCCGGCACACTTATTCTGTAATTCTATTAAATGTTAGGCTGGGTTATTTTGAGGAAAACAATGTGCAGGTATCGTTTTGAACAACCTGAGAGTCCCGTTATTTCAAAGTAAGCTTGAATTAATTTTATTTCTTATATGGCGTTTTTCAACCTGCGAACATGAAAGTACAAAAGACAGTGCAGCCATATCAAATAGCAACCTTTCCTTGCTGTATGTCATAATAATATGTTGAGATAGCGTTATTTCCTCTCCTCAGTAAATTTAGTGAGACTTTATGATAAATTATCAGGATTTTATGATCTTTTAGGCGTTTGCATTTTGTCAAAGCAGAATAAATTGAGAAATAGAGGTGGTCATAAAAAAAAGCAGGAGGCTTGGAGACGTTTAGTGGACGTCTCGGACCAGTGCTAGTTCTTCACAATTATTTTTTCTCTTGAATGTAATGTCGTGAGCGTCGACGTCAAGAAGAGGAGTCAAGGAGCAATTGAACCACAAAAACATCTCCGGCAGCGATTTTACCCTGTCGCTCTAATTAGCGTCGGTGACGTAGCTGTATTAGGCCACGTGCACTGGTGGCGACGGTGGTAGTAGAATAGTACAAAAATAACTTCGACGACGGGTAGTAGTCTTCCTGCGTCCGATTATTTTAGCGCAGACGGCAGGAGGTCGGTGTGGTACAGTGGGAAGGTGAAGTATTCCTCGGATGCTGTGCGTGCGTTGTGAACGCTCCATGTGTGGCTCAGCACGGACTTGGCTTTGATCACGTTGGTCACGTCATGCTGCTGCAGCCACCATTGGATGTACATTAAGTTCATCCAGCTGTTAGGTGAACTGGCCCGGCGGGTGGGCGCTCGCAGTACATTGACGTAACTGTCGGCATTCCACCTGGAGCCTGAGGTCACCTGGCGCGATAAGTGGAGGTTCCACTTTCCGGAGAACTCCAGCAGTAACTCCCACATGTCCCGGGTGACCGTAGCAGACAATGGAAGGTGGCGTTCGGCCATGAACACTACAGGGTCGTTTATAGTGTTCATGAAATAACCGAAGCAAAACGCAAGCAGATCGGCTACTACTTTTCGAAGACTAGGTGCCGACGCTGTTGCAGTATCTTCCCTTCTGACGAATCCGGGAGCCCCTTCAATGCCACCGCGTTCATGGGTGTTCATCATGTCCTCGGCAGCACGAACAATGGAGGAGATCTGGTGTCTACGGTTATTCTTCCACACCGTACTGTGGCCGCCAGAGATCAGCGGAAGATCCTTGATGTTAACGCGGCGCCGCTGTGAGATGAGCGCCGTAGCCGGAAAGACAAGAACTGTTGGAGGTGGTGCAAGTTTCGTCCGCGTCCAGTTGACATGGCGAGCGGTAACGTGAACAGCAGCGGTGCCCTGCGCGTGTTAAAAGGGAAGCGCAAACATTTATTGTTTTGAGAAGCCTAAAAATCTGCTTAAACGTACTAGCTAAAAATGGGCAATAGTAAGCTAAGAAGTGCAGGGCGATAGGGAATAATTTCATCTACATGACACGTGCAGATATTGGCGAATGTTCCTAAAGAGCTTTTTTTTAACTCTCTGTATTGTTAAGGCAATGAAAGTGCGTGAAAGGATAAAAATTCAAGCGTTCCTCTCTTTCTTGCCTATAACGAAGACGTTAGATTCTGATAGACGCGTGGTGAAAACCTATTACAGCATGAATGAAATTAGAAAGTTATGTACTTTTTATAATCGACCGTTAAGTAATACAGTTATATTGAACCCAAAGACACAATCATTAATTACCGGCTGATGTAGCCGCAGTAGGGGAGTTACAATTTTGTGTTGTTTGACTGGTAGAGCCAGATCTTTGAATGAAGACTCTCTCAGCAAGACCTCTGCGTCTTCTGAAGCTGTCAAGATTATGTTATATTGTTCTGAGAAATAGATATAAAATGTAGCATGAGTAATAATGCCACCATTTGATTATCTTTTTCAAGGTGGAAATAAAAGTGTCATTTGTAAATTTTTTATTGTACGTCATATGCAAAGCGTCAGAGGGTTGTATGCGATGTCTGCAACGCCTGTTTAAATGTTTTCTCTCCGTATTTGTATGTCTACCACTCCCCCTCTATAATGCCACTGGTCCTGAGGGGTAATGTAAATAAATAAATATAAATAACTGTCGCGTACTAGATCGTTAGAAAGTGTAAAGGCAATTAGCTTTGCTTGAAAAGGTACGTGAGCTAAAAACAATGAAAAATGTTCCTGGCATCCGCTGTTTCCGCGCGACTTGTTAGTGAAAAAAAAATCCACATATTGTACCGATGGGATGGAAAGGCTCAACGGAAGCGGACGTGCGCAGCATCATGTGGCCAGGGTGCGGAAGTTCAGAGGTAGCAGCATTATGGCACAGTGCCCCATGTTCGCTCTCACACAAGGGGTCTCAAACTACCTTCCTAACAAGCTGCCGTGAATGAGGAATTTCCAGTCGGCTTCGCTGCTCAAAAAATGTATTGCAGAGGGGAACCTACCAAAAACAGCATGCCATATATGTAATGATAGGCGTAACGGCTTCATGGCGATGATCTTCAGAAAGCTTCAGCTGGTTTGGCTATCGTGACTGTTACGGTGCCGCTATAGAGATGGGTAATAATGCTTTTTTGATGCGTGCTTTGAAATGCCATGGTGAAAGATGAGATCACATACGAACAGCTAAGCAGGGGTGCTACCTCAGCGGCTTAAGGAATGAGAACGACACTCCCTCACCCGAACTGTACACATCTTCACAATGGTTTGCCTCTGAAGCGGAATTCGCCGATGCGTCCAACAAACAAGGAGCTTCAACTCAAACTATCTACAAAGTGTGAAATGTTCGTGCCAGGCTCGAGCAGATGAGCTCTGAAATCGTGATAGCAGAGTTTAAGATCAATTGAGCGCTGTTCAAGCAAGAATCACAGAACATGCTGGAAGCGGATAAAGGGAAGGGCGACATCATCTGCGAGTTTTGCAGCGCTAAGGAATAGTCAGTGTTTCAGGAAGGTGAAACCTCGATCCGTTTGGAGTGTGGCAACCTCATACACGTTTTGTCATTCAAATGTCATACAATATTGCATGACATTGCATGCAATATGCACGTCATGATTTTGGATGACATTTGTTAGAGAAGTGTATTATTTTGAAAAATTGAGTGTCCCTTGTAAGACATTGGAATGATAATTGTGGGAGATTTTTATGTCAAACCGTATAAGGTTATTGCATCATATATCTTTTTCAAGCAGGGAAGTAAACGCACAAACGAAAGTTTTTTTTACGGTGCATTCCTTGAACCGCTGCATGGATGAAGCCCGCCCAAGGTCACTGATTGAAGTGGCCAGGAGGAGAGAAAGATTAGACAAAGAATGGAGAGGCGGCGATGAGAGAAAGAAGATAAAAATCTAGTAGAAATGGAAAGACGCCGTTGTAGCCTGAAAGATGAACAGAACATATAAAAACCGCCGGCCAGAGAAAGGAGAGAGTAAGAAGAAAACAAGGCCAGCGGCAGAGGGAGAAAAAATTAGGCAAAAATGACCGGGCGCTATCGCGGAGAAAGGAATGGAATTACTTTATTCTCAAGCACACTAAATGAAGCGGTCCACAGTTCGCTATCAAAGCCGCGAAATCACATGAGCTAGTCTAATTAGTTGGACTTATTTCTTCCCCCAAGAGGCTGCACCTCGCAAGCCATGTCCTCGGTGAGAGAAAGCTCAGCCGAGATTCCGTCTGCGGGCGGCCTGAAAAAGAAAATGTCTGCTCTGACTCATTGCTAAGGGTAATGAAGAGGACACCTGTCGAGCTCGCTAGCCTCGCCGTCGAAAAAAAAACCATTTGAGGTCACCGCTGAGCAATAAGCCGAACGGCGTCGTAGCCAGACAGAAGAACGGCAGGCGACGGAGGAATTGTGGGAGCGATAGAGCAGCGCCGGCTACAATGCGTAAGGGACGAACATTCAACTTCCAAAATTGGCGCCTCGAATCGCATTCCTGCTAGGAAGGCCGCTCTGGAGCGACTACGGCGGAAGTGTTAGCGGGAAGGAGCCGCCACTGCCGCCAAGCTGCCGACTAACGCTGATCGTATTACTGGCCCGATGCGTAGATCAATTTTTTTTGCCCTCCTTATCGTCCACGCGGCGATTTGTTCTTAGTTGTTAGTAAGCTTTGACCTCAAAAGTTTCTCAGCTGGCCACAAATAAATACAACTCTATTAAAAGCAGGAAGTGATTAGACCTACGCTGCGCATGACATTTATTCGTCCCTGTGTTCGTCTCCCGTTAGTAAGATATCTAATGCTCAACGAAAGAGTAATGCAAAAACCACGGTACGGTGCGGCCGCTCTGGAAAGCCACCGGTTATGAATTTGAGCACGATGTTTCTCTCGTCTGCAATGAAATTTCTCCCAGAACGCGAAGAATAAAACCTAGCAAATGACAAGCAAGCGACTGCTCATTAACCTAATTTGCTCATTTTTAATTTGCACATTAACCTAATTTATTTACTTACAGTGACAGAAGTACCCAGGACGCGCATCCTCCGTCTCAAATGCATCGCTTCGTCACTAGTGTCATCTAGTGGTCTAAGATGGCGTGTCCGTTTCGCACGGCATGGGGTGACGTCTGGAAGCGGCGTCTATGCTACCATTGAATTCGCTGCCAGAGGCGGCCGCGACTAGGAGTCGACAAACCGGGGCGGCTCCTAGTGTATGCCGCCACTTTGATAAGGAGCCGCAGCCTACATTTATTTTGTAGGTTTTAGGGAAGCCCACAGCTCATAGCATGTACCCAAATTCTTGAAACATAGTTCAATGTATATTCTCCCACGAACGTCGCTTCTGGCAGGAATGCGTAAGGGGACACAAGTTCGTCAGAATTTTTTTTTTTGCGGGCGCTCGTGCCTCCTGGACGCTTTTATCCTCGATGATACCTGTCGAGTTTCAAGCGCAGCCTAGTGCGCCTCGCTTGAACAACATTGCTCATCGAAACAGGACACATAACATCAACACCCACAACCAGAAAACCTCTTAAAAGTGCAGTGAAGATTGAAATTATGGTAGCAGTTTGAAGAAAGCACATGCGGTGCCCAGTCCTGGTAAATATCTTCAGTCCAAAGCCTTATTCATGGTCGTATAATGCAGGCATAATAGAGCCATTCAGGCCAAAGTGCCTTCAAATGCTAGCTGAAGGTTTCTTTTCGCGGTATATAAACAACCTTACCGCTTGACATGTGGGTTGAAAGCCCGGCTACACGGAGCGCTCAAGACGCCATCATTTCGCTACAAATACTCTCATTAGCCGGACAACGTTTGGCTGGGCTTGTACGTGGCATGTCTACTTGCAGTTCTGAAATGCGAGCGAGCGCTTGCATTTCATCCTTTTTCCTGACACTGTTACTCAAAACTGGAAACACCTCGCTAAGGGCTCAGCTCAAATTATGATTGGGGCGCATGTATAAACTAAACCCCATTCAGTGGTCTGCATCAAGGTACTTCTTACGAGCTCGTTTCTTGAATTGTGTTGCACGGACTGACATGTGCCAGATGGCCTTTGGCCAGGAGGAGGAAGATGTGATCTTCGGCAACTAAATATTAAGAAGCAGGCGTAGATTGTCCAAAGTTGTGATGCTCCCAAAGCTGTGAAAGCACACGCACGTATGCCATCCTCAATGGTGCGCGAGTAGCAGTCATAGTCATCCGCAGCCCCTCTCCTTACTTGCGTTACTTCCCTTAATCCGTTCACACCGAGACGAAGCAGGATTTGTTGCAACACATGTCTCGCGAGAATGCTCACACCTGATATTGCTAAAGTCTATCCGTATTGAGATGGTTTTATTGGCCAGTAGAGAAATGCGACAGTTTTCGGGCGCGACCTATAATACAGCGTCAACCGCGACCTACAAAATGGAGCTAGTTTCTTATCCACATTTTCGTTTAAAATTCTTTCAATTAATGTGTCCAGTGCATTGAACACAGTTTGGAGGCTCCTGTACAGCGCCCTTTACACAGGCTCGTGTACAGCGTCCTCTGTACAGCGCCCTTTACAAAAGGCGTCGTTGAAATGCATTTCACGCCGAGGAGACGTTGATCAACAGGCCGACAGTGAGAACACTTTTGAAAGTGCTCTTTGTGGTCACGTAGCCAGGTGGCTTGGGAAAATTCTGCGCTATGTTGGGAAGCTCGATGGTTAGGCATTGCTCTCGCTTCGCTATTAATCACGCTCAGCTGGACGGTAGGGTGTCTTGAAATACCGTTTCATGATAAATGTCCTCACGGACTAAAATATTTTCGAACTTTCTTAATTTATTATTTGAAGTTATTTCTTCCAGACATGTCTACTCTCGCCATGGTTCAGGATTTTCTGAATAAAGGCGCTATTGTAAGTAAGCTGAAGGGCGTTATGAAAAAGGTTTCCTGCTAGCAACTTGCCACATTATACGTTATATGGCTGGTCGTGTATCGATCATTTACCGCCAGTTACTTCGCGAGCGATGCCTGTATTACGCGGACTGAACATCGTCAATGTCATAAGTGCGCTAAGCTCTCCGAAGCTTAGTGATGCCTATTCTAATGGTGAAGCCAAACGAGCAGAATAGTTTCTGTGCAAAACGATGTATAGACGAGACCATCGTATCTGTTTCATACCTTCGTCTCCTAATTCCGCTGGTTTTCTTACATGAAAATTTATTACCAACCTAAGGAGCGCAATACCATCTTTGAGTACTATTTGTTTTGTTGAACTGCACTTTGTAGCGCGTTTACAAAGCCTCCGTAGTGGGCTGTTCTCTAATATTACGAGAAGAGAGCAGACTATGCAAGTAGCCTGTCTCCAGGTAATCATTTATTTTCCATACCTGATGACTGTGTAGGCTTCGCCGTTGCCCCTGCGCCCAAGGTGTGCTTGCCGCCGCAGCCACTGGCCCATATCCTTGGGTCGCCTCCAGTACCCCATGCTGCGGATGGTGCTGCATCGCGGACAGCATAACCAGTTCACGAAAACTGCGGCGAGCGGAACCAGGACCCCGCGGCCGAGATGAGGTGCACTGGCCTCTCTAGTAGGCCTCGATCTTGGATTCAGTCAAGCTGGTGGTGCGGCCCCTGTGCGAGATGTTAAATCCCTCGTCAGCCATACGGCCAGGTTGCCATGCTCAATCTCTGTCGGCAGCACACTTTGGTATGGCTTCTCCCTTGAGTACGTACCTGAGAGTGAGCTCGTCGTAGTTGTCCCTGCTGGCTGGTAAGCTTTCGCTCTCGGAAGGTCAGTTCGCTGCTCGGAGGCGCAACCGCCGGCGTTCCTCCTGCGCGTGCCAGGTTCCGAACGTAGCGCGTGGCACATGCGCACTTGCTCTCCCGCGATCGGCTTTTTTTCTCTCTCTCAACCTGAATGTATGGCGAATAAACACCGCGGCGAAATGGGCCGGCGGTCACATCAGATGACGGAGTTTTAAAAAATCATTTTCTGGTACATGAACCAAACTTTGCACAACACGATGGGGTAATTTAAGAAGCGCCGGGCCATGAATGTAGAGAATGAAAAAAAAAAAGACTGTAGAGGCTGCATTTTGCGAGGACTTAACTCCTTTACCCTGGTTCAGTATCAGATTCGGTAACAGAATTACGTTTTGTTTAGGTGGTGCGAGCTGGAACACGGGTACAGTATCGGTTTCCTGGGCCTGCCATATTTTGATTTCTGATTGAAAATAAATATTCATGCAGAGGTGGTCTGAGATGCTGCAAGCGGTATGAAAGTCAACATAGCTGAACGCTTCACAATGATTTAGGTAAAAATCATAGTATTTGTATAGTGAGGCCACGTAGATAATCACAGTTAGCCACTTCGTGGTCGCGTCTTCTTTTTTTGGGTGGCGATATTCGGCAACTTCCTCCAGGATTGCTGTCGCAGCGTCCGCTTCTCGGTAATTAAAAAGATTAGCCCATCGAACAGGGACGAAGATATAGGAAATGACAGGACGAGCGCTTTTTTTTGTCTTTTAGTTAATCAAGTATTCCACCAACTTGCGCATTCTTCTGCCCTGTTCGTACATAGATGCAGCGAAAATAATGTTTACATCCGAAAGTTCATCTTAATAACTTCAGACACTTTGCGAGGACAACATGATATCGATTGCATTCAGTGAACGATTATTTAATTGCATAGGCCTGTTCCTTCATTTCGTTGTGATCAAGGCACCCGTGTGCACGTCGTAATAACTACTGCATGCCTTTTGTTTAAGTTTTGGGAAGTGTACGTAGAATCCCAATATCCATGATTTCCCCTCTTGAGGCGGGAACCTGTGGAACCTCGGATTTCTTTAATATATGAACGAGCTACAGTCAGAGACCTTGGATATTTTGGGCCATGTTTCCAGCCGGATTTGAAAATAAGCATTTCTTCCGATCAGGCATCGCTGAAACGCTCTGCCAAAACACAGTGTTTTGTATTATTCCTTTAATTATCTGAATCAACTTACACGCCTCTGAAGACGGCGAATAACTCACTTCCTCCTCGCCGCCGGCAAACACAGCACCATTTTTTTCACTACCATCAGCCGCTGAGAGCGTTAAGTATGTAAGTTTACAATATTGCTTACCGGCCGTAGCGTCAAAGGCGCGAAGAAACAAGAAACAAGAACAAAGTGCAGCCCTGAACTCTGGCTTTACTGGGTATCATTCGTGATGATTTTCAAGGCTTCTAGGTACGATGTCTCTTCAACTTCATCCATTTCTAGTAGACTGTTGCTTGCTCTGAGATTGCATTTTTTTGATGAGCACCATTCAGTTTCCAAAGCGGCCGGACACAGGAGGAGAAGAGAAACGCTGTATGTATCATTTAGATGCATGGACTGCACCCAGCCTGGCAGTAGCGTACTTTTCGAGCTGCCAAGGAGAATTGTTGATTTCCATGCAACCAGGAAAATCTCCTTCACGGAATTGAGTCAAAGCACCAGCGCCAAAAAATCATTATATTCCTTGTCAAAAATCTCTCGCATGTCGTTTTCTGTTGTCCCGCGTTTCTTTGGACGGCCTTCATTTTTAGAAGCGGATGAAATCGTCTATTTTGTCCCACTGGAAGAGTTCCGGTCCAGTAGAGGCTCTCTTTTTGCACTTTACCTATTTTGAAAGATTTTGTGGATTTTTTCTCCAGCCATTCATAACGGAATAGCACAAGCTAGACGCAAGTGAAGAAATTTAGAACGTAAACTCGCCATGCAAAGGTAAATTTTTGTCTTGCAGTACGAGAGCTGTTAAACCAACTATCAAAAAGTTACATTAAAAAACACACAGAAGACACCGTGACTCCGCCTGAATAGGATCTGCTATACGTATGGGTAACGTGCTCAGGTTACAATACATAAAGGGGACTTGCACTGAGACTCAAAAGAGAAATTTACATCTGGCCGTCCCTCGTTTTTGTCGTTGCTCTTGTCTGCGTTACGATTTGATGCCGCCGGGCACATTTCTCCAAGAGTGTGCATGGACTGATCCTAACGAATATTTCATGTTTCTATTTGGAGCCTGGATGAAATGCGATGCCCGACATTCAATGCTATTACTCTATTAGACGTCCGCGCCAAGGCTGGATTGCTGTGAGGGACTAAGTGCGGATATTTAGCTTAGCACCGCCCGACAGTCACATTATTTCATAGCAAGCTTTGAATTTTAATTCAGTTCCGAGACGGTGTCTTTCAACCTGCCCGCAGGAAAGCTCAAAAGGCAGTGGAGCCTTATCAGATAGCAATCTTTTCTGGCTGTATGTAGTAACAATAATAAAAAATGGCGAGATAGCGAATATATACTTTTTGATATTTACTCTCATCAGTAGAGTAAGTAACAGTTAATTAAAAATTTCCAGGTTTATATGATCTGTTAGGCGTTTGCATTTTGTCAAAGCAGAATGATTTGACAAAATAGAGGTCATAAAAAACGCAGGAAGCTTGGGGACGTCTTGTAGACCTCTCAGAGCAGTGCTAGTTCTCGTTGATTTTTACTCTGGAAAGTACTGTCGCGAGCGCCGACGTCAAGGAGAGAAGGCAAATAGGAATCGCACAGCAAAATCCTTTCCAGCAGCAATTTTGCCGTGTCGCTCTGATATGCGCATGTGACGTAGTTGTATTCGGCCACGTGTTGCTGGTGGCGGCGGTGATAGTAGAATAGTATTAAAACGATTTCGACTACGGGTAGTGGCCTCCCTTCGTCGAGGTATTTTAGTGAAGATGGCAGGAAGTCCGTGAGGTACAGTGGGAATGCGAAGTATTCCTCGGATGCTGTTAGAGCGTACTGAACGGTCCATGTGCGGCTCAGCACGGACCAGGCTTTGATCACATTGGCCACGTCATGCTGCTGCAGGCGCCATTGGATGTACATTAAGTTCATCCAGCTGTTAGATGAACTGGCCTGGCGGGTGGGCACTCGCAGTACATTGATATAAATGTCGTCATTCCACCTGGAGCCAGAGGTCACCTGAAGCCGTAAGTGGAGGTTACACTTTCCGGAGAACTCCAACAGTAACTCGTACATATCCCGGCTGAACGTAGCAGACCACGGGTGGTGGCGGTCGGCCATGTGCGCTTTCGGGTCGTTTATAGTGTTCATGAAATACCGGAATCAAAACGCAAGCAGATCGGCTACTACTTTTCGATGACTATGCGCCGACGCTGCAGCAGTATCTTTGCTTCTGACGAATCCAGGAGCCCCATCAATGGCACCGCGTTCATGCGTGTTCATCATGTCCAAGGCAGCACAGGCAATGGAGAAGATGTGGTGCATCCGTTACTTCTTCCAGACCGTACTGTGGCAGCCAGGGATAGGCGGAAGATCCCTGATGTTAACGCGGCGCCGCTGGGAGACGAGCCCCGTAGCCGCAACAACAAAAACGGTTGGAGGTGGTACAAGTTTGGTCCACGAGCTTAACGTGCAGTTCACATGGCGAACATGAAGTTGAACGCCACCGAGGCCCTGCGTGTTTTGAAAGCAAAGCTTAAACTTTTATTATCTGGACAGGCCTAAAAATCTTCTTACACGCCTTAGCTAAAAGCGGGCAATGATACGCTAAGTAGTGCAGGACCGCAGAAATTACTTTCAAGTATATGACACGTGCAGGCATCTGAAATTGTTCTTAGAGGTATTTTTAACTCTCTGTAAAGTTATGCAGTGAAAGGATGCGTGAAAAAGATTCAAATTCAAGCTTGCCTCTCTGACTAGCCTATAATGCAGACATGCTGGAAGCTGATAGATCAGTTGCGATGAATGGATGGATGGATGGATAGAAAAAACTTTATTGGCGACAAATTTAAAATTTTCGTGACCCTTACGGGTCACTGCGCGCCGTGGTCGATCCTCGGTCCAGCATGCCGCACTTGACAGCTGCCAGCGTGGCTCGGCGTATGAGAAATCGTTGCGCTTTCTCGTTCTGGGTGGCCAGCAAGTGCTCCCACTGCGTCACACTTGGGTGGTCTATTTTAGGTTCTAAGTCTGCCTTAGGGGGGGTCCATGTGACCTGAGTTGCGAAAAATATATCATAGTGTGAATAAAGTTAGCATAATATGTAATTTGTTGTAGTCCAACACTTTCTGAAGAAGGTATGATGAGCGGAAACACAAAATAACTTAATTACTGGACGGTGTAGCTCAGTACGGTAGTTAAAAGTTTCTGTTGTTAACTGGGAAAGTGAGGTCTTAGAACAAGGGATCTCGCAGCATGATATCTGCGTCTCCTGAAGCTGGTAAGACTGTAATATAGCTTTCAGAAATACGCAATCAAATTCGGCACATATAATAATATCACCGTTTGATGAGCTGTTCCAAACGTGAAATAATACTGTCATTTGAAAATTGTTTATTGTACCTGATATGAAGACCGTTAAGGGTTGAATGCGTTGCAGTCTGCAACACTTGAGTAATTACTCTTACTTGCTCGATCATTTGCGAGAGTCAAGGCGACGCGCTTTGCGTGAAAGGCACGCGAGCAAAAAAAAAAAGGGAAACGTTTCCAGCCTCCGCTGTTTCAGCACGACATGCTCGTGGAAAAAAAAAAAATGTCACAAATTGTATCGATGGCAAGTGAAGGCTCATTGGAAGTGGATGTGCGCAGCAGCAAATGGCGAGGTGACGAAAGTTAAGGGAGCAGCAAAATGCCAGAGTGTTGCCTAAACCAGTTTAATAACGAGCCGCCATGCATGACGCATTGTCAATCGCCTTCGCAGCACAATGAATGTTTCGTGCAGTGGAACGTGCCAGAAGCCACATAAAAACAGTGCGACGGTCGGGACAATAAGGAAGAGACACAAACACGAGTTCCCGAACTCAACAACAACAACAACAACAACAACAATAATAATAATAATAATAATAATAATAATAATAATAATAATAATAATAATAATAATAATAATAATAATAATAATAATAATAATAATAATAATAATAATAATAATAATAATAATAATAATAATAATAATAATAATAATAATAATAAATGGTTTTTGGGGAAAGGAAATGGAGCACTGTCTCACATCTCTGCGGACACTTGAACCGCGCCTTAAGGGAAGGAATAAAGGAGGGAGTGAAGAAGAAAGGAAGAAAGAGGTGCCATAGTGGAGGGCTCCGGAATAATTTCGACCACCTGTGGAGGTTTAACGTGCACTGACATCGCGTGCGCTCCAACTCAGCGCTCGTGTTTGTGTCTCTTCCTTATTGTCCCGTCTGTCGCGCTGTTAATTGCGTCATGAACCAACAGGCTCAGCTAATTACACTCCTGCCAAAAGCCGCATGCTGTATAGGTTATTGGGAGAAAGTAAAGAAATGACACATTCAGTAAGCTTCAGGGGGTTTGGCTATCGTAAGTGTTACGGTGGCGCTATGGAGCTGGGTTTTTAGCCTTTTTTGCTGCGTGCTTTGAAATGGCACTGTGACAGCTGTGAAGGCATACGAAGAACTATGCTGCTGCGCTCCCTCAGCGGTTGAAGGAATAAGATGAAACGCACTCATCAAAATTTCATAGCTCTTCTCAGCTTCGCAATGGTTTGCTACTGAAGCGGAATTAACAAATGCCTCCAACACACAATCAGTTTCATGCCCAAAACACCTACCAAGGATTAAACGTTTGTGCCTGGTTCGAACCGATGAGTCCTGGAATTATGATAGGAGAGTTTAAGATCACTTAAGTGGTGTTCAGGAAAGAATCACAGTTAATGTGCGACCGTCTTCGGGAATTAAGCGTGAAGTTTGCTGACGTGACTTGTGCATTTCGAATCAATGCCAGAATGCTGGAAGCAGATAAAGGCAAGAGCAACATTCATCTGCGAGTTTGACATCGCTAAGAGATAGTCTGTGCTTCAGTAAGATGAAAGTTTTATCCGTTTAGTGCATGGAAATTAGTTGGAACGAAGCCCCGTAGAGGCGGTACGAAGTACATTCACAAAAAATACGGTTTGTTCGCATGTTTTTACGGCGTAAGGTGCTATATGAGGCACGCCTTGAACCTCTCCATAAATGAAGCCTGTCGAAGGTCACTATCAACATGGCGGAGAGAAAGATCTGGTAAAGAATGGAGCGGCGGCGATCGGAGAAAGGAGGCAAAAAGTCAACAAGAAATGGAGTGAGGATGTTGTCTCCAGACAGATGGAAAGAAGAGATAAAAACTACAGCGCATGATAGAAAGACAAAAGTAATAAGAAGACCAGGAGGGTGCACAAAAGGAAGATTAAAGACACGTAGTGGGTGTAAATGAGAAAACGCTATAGCGGGCAGCAAACCGGGGAGATCTAAATATCAAGGGCATGAAACGATGCCGCCCGCCGTTCGCTATCGCAGTCGCTCAGGCCAGCGGCCACGTGAGCCGGTTTGATCAGTTCTGTGGTTCTCTTTCTCGCCAAGCGGTTTCAGCTCGTAAGCAAATTTTTTGGTGAGAAGGAGCTCAGTTTAGATTCCGTCTGAGGGCCGCCAGAAAAAAAAATGTCTGCTTTGGCTCAGAGTTACGCGGAGGGCGATTGTCGCGTTGGATAGCCTCGCCTTCGTCAAAAATCTGTGTTCGCCGCTGAGCGATAAGCCGAACGGCGGCGTAGCCAGACCTATCAAAGGAAGGCGAGGAAGGCATTGAGGGAGTGAGACACCGGCGCTGGTTACAACATGTACTGAGCGAACATTCAACTTCCGAAATTGCCGTTTATGATGAGGTTCGTGCTTGAAAGGGCACTCTGGAAAGAGATTGCTGGAAGCGTCAGCGGGAAATAGCCGGCGCTGCCGCCAAGCTGCTGGCTCCCACTGATCGTTTAACTGGCCCGCTGCTTAGCTTAATATCTTTTTGTCCTTGTTGTCATCTCTGAGGTGTTTTATTCCTTCTTGTTAATCAGTTTTGACCTCGTTGCATGAAGCACAAGTGCCTCGGGTGGTCCCAATATAACTATTAGCAGCAGGAAGTGATGCAAATGGGGATATAATTGCAGTTACGCTGGCCATGACATTTAATGCGCACTGTGTTTGTATGCCATTAGAAAGGTATCTAACATTCAACGAAACAGTAAGATCAAAGCTGCGGCACGGTGCGATCGCTCTGCAAAACGACCGGCTATGTATTTGAACACGATGTTTTCCTGGTCTAGAATGACAGCGTCGTCAACTGGATAAACTCCTCTTAGGACGCAAAGATTAAAGCCCACTAGATTGCAAGCAGCCGACTGCCTAATGATCTAACATATAGTACTCGAATGGCGATGCAAATTCATATGCGATGCACAGCCTTGGTAAAAGTCATCAGACCATAGTCTTGTCGGTTGTCGCAGAATGCAGTCGCAGGGTACCATGAAAGACCAAAATGGCTTGAAATGCTAGCTAAAGTTCCCACAGTTTCTTCCCACGGTATGTAGGGAAGCTTAGTGCTTTACGTGTGCTTTGATTGCTCGGTTACACGAAGCGTTGAAGAGCCTTTATAGAGCTACGAATCGTCTCAGTTGCCGGAAATGTCTTAGCGTGGCTATACGTGACTTGTTTACCGCAGTTCTGCAACGCGAGCGAGCAGTTTTATTTAATCCTGTTTCCTGACACTATTAGCTCAAAACTGGAAACCCCATGTTTAGGGCACAGCTCAAATTATCATTGGGTCGCATTTAAAAGCAAATACGATTCAGTGGTCTTCAACAAGTTACTTCGTACGTGCTCGTTTCTTCAAGTGTGCGGGCCAGACTGACATGTGCCAGACGGCCTTTGGGCAGAAGACAGACGGGACGATCTTGGGGAACTAAATTGTGAGAAGCAGCCGTGCATTGTCCTGAGAAAGTTCTCATACGCCTAAATCTGTAAATGTAAACCGACGCCTGCCATCCGCTATTGTGCGCGAGTAGAAATTAATACCGCAGCCCGCTTCTGACTTGTGTTTTCACTTCAATGGGCCCACAACGAGGCAAACCAAGATTTGTTGCCACACATTGCTCTTGCGATAACTCGCACACCTCTATTTGCGCAAGTGTATCAGTATTGGGCTAGTTTTATGGGCAGTAAAGAAATACGATAATTTTAGAGTGCGACCCATAATACTGCACTGACCGCGGCCTACGCAATGGAACACGTTAGGCAAGAATCTGTTCGCGTAATATTCTACAATTAATCTGTTCAGTGCATTGTGCATGCACAGTTTAGAATCTCTTTTCCTGTAGAGATCCCTTTACATAACAACGCACCCCTTTAGGCATTAAAATGTCTTTCACGCCTGAGAGACGTTGATTAGACCGTTTCCTTAGCCAAACCTTCCGCACTGGCGTGCTGACCAATGAGGACGTTACACAAACTGTGTGCCAATCTAAACATCTTTGAATATGCTTTTTGTTGTAAGTGGAACGAAGCCCTGGTGGCTTGGGGAGCTGGATGCTATGTTGGGGAGCTGGATGGCTAGGTAAAGCTAACCCAGTCGCTATTATTCGCGCTTAGCTGGAAGGCAGGGAGTCGTGGAATACTGTTCCATGGTAAATGCCCCTATGGCCTAAAATATTTTCGCCCTTTCCTAATTTGTGGGTCGAAGTTATTTTTTTTAATATCTACTCTCGGCATAATTGATCTTTTTCTGAATATTGGCGTCATAGTAAACAACGTGCAGGACGCTGCGAAAGAGATTTCCTGTTAGCAAGTAACTTGCCGCTTCATATATGCTATGGCTGGTAGTGCATATATTTACCGCCGGTTGCTTGGTGAGCTTTGCCAGTATTACGAGACGCGAACGTTCTCAATGTCATACATGAACCAAGCTCTCGGAAGGTTAATATTTTGTATTGGAATTGTGAAACCTGACCAGCAGGATAGTTTCTGTGGAAAAAGAAGTATAGAGCGGACCATCCTATCTGCTTCTTAGCTTCGTCTGCCATTTCGCTGGTTTGTCTACGTGAAAATTATTTACCAACACAAGGAGGGCAGCACCATCTCCGAGTACTACCTGTTTTGCTAGAGTGCGCCTTACAGCGAGCGCATGAAGCCTCGTTGGCTGACTATTTCCGACTACTATTCGAAGAGCACAGACTACCATGCCTCGAGCAAGCGGCACGTATTTTCCATACCTGATCAGTTTGTGGATTTCGCCGCTGCTTTTGCACCCCAGGCACGGTTGCCGCTGCTGCGCACGGGCCATACCCGTGTGTCTCCTCCAATACCCCATGCTGCGGATGCTGCCCCATCGCGCACAGCAGGACTAGTTCCCGAAGACCGCGGCGAACGGTTAACGAATCCAGGACCCCGCGGCTCAGGTGCGATGCGCTGGCATATCCAGTAGGCCTCGAGTTCGGAGTTAGCGGTGCTTGTGGTGCGGCCGCTGTGCGATATGGCACGTCCCTCGTCAGGTTGCCGTGCTTAATCACTGTTGGCAGTGCGCTTTAGTATGGCTTCTTTCGTGAACAGGCAACTGACAGTGAGCTCGTCGTAGCTGTCCCTGCTGGCTAGTAAGCTTTTCCTCTCGCAAGGTCAGTTTGCTGTCAGCGGCAGAACCGCCGGTGTTGTTGTTGTTGTTGTTGTTGTTAGCCTATCAAAAGGTGGCACATACCCACACTGGGGGATCGGCCAAGAATCGGGTGGCTATTGACCTGAACGCAGTTAATAAAAAGGAAATGCACGTGGTTGCGCAACACCTGTGAATTCTTCGTCATGAACAGAAAAGGGACGAGAGTTTTGATTTTAAAATTTTAATAATAATAATAATAAAGAGAGGAAATAAATAATAATGATTAAGTCAAAATGTAATAATTGTAGAAAAGAAAAGTTTGCAACACTTAGCAAGGCAATCGGTGAGATTCTATCAGGAAATTTAGAACAGCGGTACAAACAGATCTGTGGCTGAACCCAAATGTGGTGGCGCCAAATGATAGCAAGAGCGGGCTGCTCAAACTAAGGCCAAAATGCTGCAAGGGCTCCTCCAGCAACCTTTTTCTCAGAGAGTTGAATCGGCGATAATACAGCCAAAAATGTTCAATAGATTCAGGCACACGGCAAAATGGAGAGAGCGCCAAACCCGACTTGTGTAAATAGAAATTTAGAGGGGGGATGCGGCAGCGCAGCTCGTCAGTGATACTTAAAGCTGCCGAGAGCAACAAATTATCCTGTTCCAATAATATTTAAGGTCCTCATAATCCGCCGATGTTAAAAGTGTTGTGTCTTGCGTGCTTAAAAACGCACGTCGCCGAAATCTAGACGCTGTAATATAGGCCGTAGCCGGGATGATTGGCAACACGGGGTCGATGAGGGAAGCCTTTGCGAGATTGTCAGCAATCTCATTTACTGTCACACTGCTGTGACCGGGAACCCATACTAAATGAACAAGGCTCAAATGCGGAGGAAGTAGGGATAAGAAAGTTGTTAAAATGGGACCGTCAACATGTGCAGCGAGGGACGAAGTATAAAGAATCAGTAATTACTGCAACTGCTGTAATAGAGGGGTCTAGCTTGCGTAGACCAACCGCCGGTGGTCCTCCTCCGCGCGCCTAGTTCCGAACGTAGTGCGTGGTGCGTGCGCATTCGCGCATCTGCGAACTTCTTTTCCATCGTCATGAATGTTAGAAGAATAGCTGCAGCGGCGAAATGGGCCAACGGTCACATAAGACGAGGGAGGTATACAAAGTGATACCTTTGTGTTTGCATCAAAGTTAAGGCGCTTTAACATCAGTAGTGCAAAAACTTCGTAAGATGTAAAAAGAGAAGGTAGAAGCTGCATTTTCCTAGGATTCTTATGGTTCTTTACCCTGTGTCAGCCCCGCATTAGGTACCCGAATACCATTGTTTTTTTTTTATTCGAAAATTGTACACAAGTTGATGGTGCGAGCTGGAACACGGCTACGTGATTCGCGTCCCAGAAGTTCCAGATTTAGATTTCTGATGTGAAATATTCTCACGTAGAACTGGTCTCGCGTGCTACAAGCACTCTAAAAGGCAAAATAGCTACACGCGTCCTCTTCATTAAGTATAAAATCATTGTATTGGCATGGTCCGCCCTTGTAGATAAGCGCAGTTCCCCACTTCGTCGTGTATAGTTTTTTCGTCGTGTATAGTATATTCGGCAACTACCGCCGTAACAAACAGGACCAGCGCTCTAGACGTCCGCGCTAAGGCAGGATTCGTTTGAAGAACGCAGTTTAATAATAATTGGTTTTTTGGGGAAAGAAAATGGTGCAGTATTTGTCTCGTATATCGTCGGACATCTGAACCGCGTCGTAAGAGAAGGGATAAAGGAGGGAGTGAAAGAAGAAAGGAAGAAAGTGGTGCCGTAGTGGAAGGCTCCGGAATGATTTCGACCACCTGGAGATCTTTAACGTGCACTGACATCGCACAGCACACGGGCGCCTTTGCGATTTTTCCTCCATAAAAACGCAGCCGCCGCGGTCGGGTTCGAAACTGGGAACTTCGGATCAGTAGACTCAGTTTGAAGATTTATTTTCGGAGCGCCGGATAGTTCCGTTATTTCATAGCTTTGAATTTTAATTCTGAGACCGTGTCTTTCAACTTCTGAGGAGAAAAGTACAAAAGCAGTGCTGCCTCATCTGTTAAGAACTTTTTTACTCTATGTCGTAATAATGCAATGGTGCGATAGCGAATATATACTGAGTATGTATACTGAGGAATCAGTGAGTAATTACTCACTTATTACTTTTCATTCGTTCCTCTCATCAAAGTAAATTTCGTGTTTTTATGATCTTCTAGACGTTTGTATTTTGTCATAACCGAAAAAGTGAGAAATAGAGGGAGTCACAAAAAAAAAAGGCTGGAAGCATAGGGCCGTTTTGGGGACGTCTCAGAGCAGGTCTAGTTGTGCTCGTGTATTTTTGGTCTTGAAAGTAGGGACGCGAGGATCAACGTTAAGAAGAAAATAACAATCAAACAGCAAAACTGCTCCAGCAAAAGTTTCGCGGTGTCGATCTAGTTTGCGCCGGTGACGCAGCAGTATTCGGTCACGTGTTGCTGGCGGTAACGGCAGAATAGTACACTAAGAACGCAGCCAACTAGCACCGTCAACACGTCCCCGTAGTTATGTCCAGACAGCAGGTACGTGTAATACAGTGGGAATGCGAAGTATTCCTCTGATGCTATGAAAATTTAGTGAATGTTCCATGTGTGGCTCAGCACGGATCTGGCTTCGATCACGTTGGCCAGGTCCTTCTGCTGCTGCAGCAACCACTGCACGTTCACAAAGTTTTTCCAGCTTTTAAAAAAAATTGCGTCTGCAGGTGGGCTCCCGCAATAAGTTGACAAGATTGTTGGCAGCATTGCGCCTCGAGCCACGTGTCGCCTGAAGCCATGAGTGGAGGTTCCACTTTCCGGAGGTCTCTAACAGCAGCTCGTACACGTCCTGGGTGAACGTAGCAGACCATGGGAGGTGGCGTTCGGCCATGAACACTTTCGAGTCGCTTAGAACGTTCATGAAATACCGGAAGCGAAACGAAACCAGAGCGACTACTACTTTTCGTATACTCGGCGCCGAAGCTGCTGTAGTATCTTTGCTTCTGACGAATCCGGGAGCCCTCTCAATGGTACCGTGTTCATGGGTGTACATCAAGTCCTCGGCAGCACAGACAATGGAGATCTGGTGTCTACGGTACTTCGTCCATGCCGTGCTGTGGCAGCCAGGGATCAGCGGGAGATCCATGATGTTAACGCAGTGCTGCTGTTTGCCGAGCGCTGTAGCCGCTAAGACATGAACTGTTGGAGGTGGTGCAAGTTTGGTCCGTGTCCAGTTGACATGGCGAGCGGTAACTTGAACAGCAGCGATGCCCTGCGCGTGTTAAAAGCGAAGCGTAAACTTTTGTTTCGAGAAGCCTGCAAATGTGCTTACGCGTCCTAGCTAAAATTGGGCAATAGTGCGCTAAGGAGAGCAGGGCGACAGGGAATACTTTCAAGTATATGACACGTGCAGATATCGGCAAATGTTCTTACAGCAGTTGTTTTTTACTCTTTGTAACGTTAAAGCAGTGAAAACATGCGTGAAAAAATCGCAAATTCAAGATTCCATATCTTACTGCCCTATGTTGGAGACATGTTAGATTCTGCTAGATGCACTGTGAAGAAGGTATCATAGCAGGAATATATTCAGCTAAATATGCGATTTTTTATAATCGAACACTAAGGAATGAAGATATAATGAACCGAAAGATAAAGTCAATTACCTGCTGATGTAGGCGTAGTACGGAAGTTAAAATTTTGTGTTGTTTAACTGGTAGAGTCAGATCTTAGAATGAGGGGTCTCGCCGCATGATTTATGCGCCTCCTGAAGTTGTCAAGATGGTATATCGTACTGAGAAATAGATATAAAATGCGGCATGAGTAATACTGCCACCATTTAATTATCTTTTTCAAGCTGTAAATAAGTCATTTGTATATTATTGTACGCGATATGCGAACCGTCAGAAGGTTGAGTGTGATGTCGGTAACACCTTCTAAATTTTTTTTATCCGTGTTTGTAACTCTACCACTCACCCTCTGTAATGCCACTGTTCCTGCGGGATAATTTAAATAAGTAAAAATAAATAGCTCTTGCGTGCTGGATCATTTGAGAGAGTCAAGGGGATGCGCATTGTGTGAAAAGGCACGGGAGCTAAAAACTATGAAAATGTTTCTGGCATCGGTTGTTTCGGCCAGACTTCCTAGTGGAAAAAAAAAAACAAAACCACGAACTGTATCGATGGCACGGGAAGGCTCAATGGAAGCGGACATGCGCACCATCAAGTGGCGAGGGTGCGGAAGTTCAGAGGTAGAAGCATTATGCTAGTGTGTCCCATATTCGCGCTCACACAAAGGGTCTCAAAATACCTTCCTGACAGGCTGCCATGCATGAGGCATCCAGTCGGTTTGCTGCTCAATAAATGCATTGTACAGGGGAACTTACCAGGAGCCGCATGCCAAATAGGTCATGATAGGCGTAGGGGCTTCATGGCGATCATCTCCAGAAAGCGTCTGCAATCTTAGCTATCGTGACTGTTATGATGCCGCTATAGTGATAGGTATTATGCTTTTTTTATTGCGTGCTTTGAAATGCCATGGTGAAAGTTCGGAAGAGATACAAACAGCTAAGCTGGTGTGCTACCTCACCGGCTTAAGGAATCAGAACAATACTCTCTCATCTGAACTATGTAACTGTAGACAGCTTCACATTGGTTTGCCTCTGAAGAGCAATTTGCTGATGCCTGTAATACACAGGGACCTTCACCTCAAACTATCTACTAAGTGAGAAACGTTCGCGCCAGGCTCGAGCCGATGAGCCCTGAAATTGTGATAGCAGAACTTAAGATCACTTGAGTGCTGTTCAAGCAAGGACCACAAAACATGCTGGAAGCGGATAAAGGGAAGGGCAACATCATCTGCGAGTTTTGCAGCGCTAAGGAATAGTCAGTGTTTCAGGAAGGGGAAAGTTTGATCCGTTTGGAGCGTGGCATACAAGCTTCGTCATTCAAATGCCGTACAATATTGCATGACATTTTATGGAATATGCATGCCATGATATTGCATGACGTTTGTTTGAGAAGTGTATTTTGGACAACTGAGAGTCCCTTGTAAGACGTTGCAATGATAATTGTAGGATGTTATTATGACAAACCATATGGTTATTGAATCATACAGCCTTTTTAGTAGGAAACTAAAGGCAGAAATGAAATGATTTTTTTTATGGGGGCAGTTGTTACATGGTGCACTCCTTGAACCGCTGCATGAATGAAGCCCGCCCAAGGTCACTGATCAAAGTGGCCAGGAGAGAAAGACTAAATAAAGATGGGAAAAGCGGCGATTGGAGGAAGAAGGAAAAAGTAGGGTAGAAACAAGAGGACGCCGTTGTCGCCTGAGAGATGGAAAGAACATATAAAAACCGATGGGCAGGAGGGAAAGAGAGAGTAAGAAGAAAACAAGATGAGCGGCCAAGAGAAAATAAAGACGAACAGTAGGTGAAAATGACGGTACGCTATCGCAGAGAAAGAAATGGAAATATTTTAATCACAAGCACACTAAACGAAACGCGGCGCTTCTCGGTATCTAAGCTGCGAAATCACATGAGCATGTCTAATCAGTTGGGCTTATCTCTTCCCCAAAGAGGCTGCAGCTCGGAAGCGAAGTCCTCGGTGAGAGAAAGCTCAGCCGAGGTTCCATCTGCGGGTGGCCTGAAAAAGAAAATGTCTGCTCTGACTCATTGCTAAGGCTAATGTTGAGGACGACTGTCGAGCTCGCTAGCCTCGCCGTCGACGAAACCCATTTGGGATCGCCGCCGAGCAATAAGCCGAACGGCGTCGCAGCCAGGCAGAAGAACGGCAGGCGGCGAAGGCACTGGGGGAGTGAGAGAACAGTGCCGGCTACAATGCGTGAGGGGCGAACATTCAACATCCGAAACTGCCGTCTCGGATGACGTTCCTGCTTGGAAGTCTGCTCTGAAGCGACTATGCCGAAATTGTTAGCGGGAAGGAGCCGCCACTGCCGTCAAGCTGCCAACTAACGGTGATCGTATTACTGGACCGATGCGTAGATTAGTCGATCTTTTTTTGCCCTCCTTGTCGTTCATGCGGTCGTTTGTTCTTAGTTGTCAGTATGCTTTGACCTCACAAGTGTCTCGGCTGGCCACAAATAAATATAAATCTATTTGCAGCAGCAATTGTTGGCATAATTACAACTACGCTACGCATGACACTTTATTCGTCACTCTGTTCGCCTCCCATTAGGAACATAACTAATGCTCAACGAAACAACAAGGTAAAAACTACGGCATTGTGTAGCCGCTCTGGAAAACGAGCGGTTATCAATTTGCGGCTCTACAATGAAATTGCTCCCCGAACGCAAAGAATAAAGACTTGCAAACGGCAAGCAACCGACTGCCATTAACCTAACATCTCATAATTGAATATCAGCGCAAAGTGCATGTCCGAGCTTAATTTACTATGAGTGACAGAAGTGAACAGAACGCGCATCCTTTCTCTGAAATCTATCGCTGCGTCAGAAGCGTCAGCTGGTGGTCTGAAGACGGCGTGCCCGTTTCGAGCGGCATGGGGTGATCGTCTGGAAGCGGCTTCTCTGCAGCCATTGATTTCGCTGCCAGAGGCGACCGCGTCGAGGTGTGAAGAAACCGGGGCGTCTGTTAGTGTATGCCGCCACTTTGACAAGGAGCCGCAGCCTACATTTATTCTGAGAATTTTGAAGAAGCTGACAGCTAACAGCATGTAGCCAAATTGTTGAAACAGAGTTCAACGTATATTGTGAGATGAATGTCACTTCTGGCAGGAATACATAATAGGACACAACTTCTTTTTTTTTCTTCTCGTGCCTCCTGGACACTTTTATCATCGATGTAACATCTCGATTTTCAAGTGCAGCCTTGTGCGCCGAACTTGAACAACGTTGCTCATCGAAACAGGACTCATAACATCAACACACAAACAGAAAATCTCTTATAAATGCAGTGAAGATTAAAATTATGGCAGGAGTTTGAAGAAACCACATGCGATGTCCAGTCCTGGTAAATGTCTTTAGACAAAAGCCTTATTCGTGGTCGCATACTGCAGTCATCCCGGAACCATTAAACGCCAAAGTGCCTTGAAATGCTAGATGAAAGTTTTTTTTTCTCGCGGTATATAAACAACCTTACTACATGACGTGTGGTTTGAATGCCCGGCTACACGGAGCGCTGAAGAGGCATAATTGTGCTACAAATAATCTCATTAGCCGGAAAACTTATGGCTGGGCTGAGCGTTGCATGTTTACTTGAGTTCTGCAACGTGAGCGAGCAAATTTCATCCTGTTACTTTATACGTTTACTGAAAACTTGAAAGATTTTGTCTAGGGCACAGCTCAAATTATGATTGGGGCGCATGTAAAAGTAAGCCCGATTCAGTGGTCTGCGACAAGGTACTTCTTACGAGCTCGTTCCTCCCATTGTATTGCTCGGACTGGCATGTGCCAGGCTGCCTTTGGACAGAAGACGAACGAGACGGTCTTCGGCAACTAAATATTAAGAAGCAGGCGTGTATTGTCCAAAGAAAGTTCTTATAGTCGCAAAGCTGTCAAAGCACACGGACGTATGCCATCCTCAAGGGTGCGCGAGTAGCAATCATAGTCGTCCGCAGCCCCTCTTCTTAATTGCGTTCTTTCCATTTAATGCGTCCACACCAAGTCGAAGTAGGATCTGTTGCAACATATACCTCTCGCGATAACGCTCACACCTCCTATTGCTAAAGTCTATTTTTATTGGGATAGTTTTATTGGCCAGTCAAGGAATGCGATAATTTTCGGGTGTGACCTACCATACGGCGCCGGCCGGGAGCTACACAATGAGGCTAGTTTCTTATGCATCTTTTTGGGTAAAATTCTTCATTAAATGTGTTCAGTGCATTGTACACTGTTTGGAGGCTCGTCATCTCCTGTACAACGCCCTTTACAAAAGGCGTCTTTGAAATGCCTTTCACGCCGAAGAGACGTTGATCAACAGGGCGGCAGTGAAAGCAGCTTGGAATGGGCTCTTTGTGGTCACGCAGCCAGATTGAACCAAGGCAGATTGGGGAAATTCTGCGCTATGTTGGGGAGCTCGATGGTTAGGCATTGCTATCGTTCGCTATTAATCGCGCTCAGCTGGACGGCAGGAAGTTTTGGAATACTCTTCCTTGGTAAATGTCCTCTCGGACTAAAAATATTTTCGGGATTTCGGAATTTATAACTTGAAGTTATTTCTTGTGGAGATCTACTGTCGTCATGGTTGTGGCTTTTCCGAATAAACGCGCCATGGTAAGTAAGCTGAAGGGCGTTATGACAAATGTTTCCGGTTTGCAACTTGCCACCTTATACATACTATATCTGGTCGTGCATCGATCATTTACCGCCAGTTACATGACGAGCGTTGCCTGTATTACGAGAACCGAACATTGTCAATGTCGTAAGTCTACCAAGGTCTCCGAAGCTTAGTATTGCCTATTCGAATGATGAAACCAGACCAGCAGAACAGTTTCGGTACAAAAAGAGTTAAAGACCGAGTGCACCAACCAGTGTGTTTCTTAACTTGGTCTCCCAGTTTCGCTGCTTTTCCTACATGAAAATTATTTGCCAACGTGAGGGGCACAGGTCGATCTCCGGGGATGAGTTTTGCAAGAGCGCACCTTGTAGCGCGTTTACAAAGCCTCTGCGGCGGCTCTGCTTTGTACTGTTACGAGATGAGCGCAGACTACGCAAGTGTCTTGCCTCGAGCTAGTCGCATGCATTTTCCATACCTGATCACTTTGTAGGCTTTGCGGCCCCTCCGGCGCGCTATGTGCGCTTGCCGCCGCAGCCACTGGCCCATATCCTTGGGTCACCTCCTTTACCCCATGTTGTGGATGCTGCCCCATCGCCCAGAGCAGGACCAGTTCACGAAGACCGCGGCGAGTGGATCCACGACCACGCGGGCGAGATGAGTTGCGCTGGCCTCTCCAGTAGGCCTCGATCTTGGACTCTGCCAAACTGGCGGTGCGGCCCCTGTGCGAGACGTTAGATCCCTCGTCAGCCATACGGCCAGGTTGCCGTGCTGAATCTCTGTCGACAGCACACTTTGGTATGGCTTCTCTCTTGAGTACGTACCTGAGAGTGAGCTCGTCGTAGTTGTCCCTGCTGGCTGGTAAGCTTTCGCTCTCGAAAGGTCAGTTCGCTGTCAGAGGCGCAACCGCCAGCGTTCCTTCTGCGCATGCCAGGTTCGGAAACTAGCGCGTGGCACCTGCGCACCTGTGCTCCTGTGATCGTCTTTTTTTTTTCCCTCAGCATAGATGTATGGCGAATAAACGCGGCGGCGAAATGAGCCGACGGCCATATGATACGACGGAGGCTTAAAAAAATCACCCAGTCGTACACGAACCAAATTCCAAACTAGAAAGCTTAGTTTAACAAAACACGTACCAGGAATCTAAGCATAGAAAAAAAGAAGGTAGGCGCTGCATTTTGCGAGGACTGTTAAGCTCCTTTACACTAGGTGAGGACCAGATTTGGCACCAGAATGGCGTTGTTTTTAGGTGGTGCGAGCTGGAACACGGCTACAGGATCGGTGTCCTGGGCCTGCTATATATAGATTTCTGAACTGTAAACTTCTCATGAAGACCTGTTCTCGAAGCGCAGTTCGCCACTTCTTGGTCGCGTCTTCTTTTTTGGGGGGACGATATTCGGCAACTTTTGCCAGGATCGCTGTCCTAGTGTTCGCTTCTAGGTAATTAAAAAGACTCGCCCATCGGACTGGGACGAAGAAATAGGAAAAGACAGGACGAGCCCTTTATTCTTTTTAGTTAATCAAGTATTCTGCCAGCAGAGCCCATTTTTTGCCTTGTTTGTATATAAAAGCAGGGAAAATAATTTTCACAGCGGAATGTTCATGTTAATCACGTCGGACTCTTTGCGAGGACAATACGATATCGTTTGCATTCAGTGCACGATTAATTAATTCCATAGACCCGTTCCTTCAATTCGTTGTGTCCAAGACACCTGTAGGGAGGCTGTAACAACTGAATTCCTTTTTTGCACGTTTTGGGAAGTGTGCATTGTATCCTAATATCTACGATTTTCCTTTTCGAGGCGCGATCCTGTGGAACCTTGGATTTTTTAAATAAATGAACATACAAGAGTAAATAACCTTTGTACTTTTGGGCCATGTCTCCAGCCGGGTTTGAAGGTAAGCATTTCGTGCGATCAAGCATTGCTGAAACACTGCGCCGAAACAACGTGTTTTGTATTATTCCTTTAATTGCCAGAATGAGCTTACGCCCCTCTGAAGACGGCGAAGCACTGCTTTCTCGCCGCCGGCTAACAGAGCTCCATTTTTTCACTACCATCAGCCGTTTAGAGCATTAAGTATGTAAGTTTACAATATTGCTTAGCGGCCGTAGCGTCAAAGGCGCGAAGAAACAAGAGGTAACAACAAAGTACAGCCCTGAACTCTGGCTTTAGTTTTATTAGTCGTGATGCTTTTCTGGGCTTCCCGGCACGATGGTTTCTCTCCAGTTTCAGCCGTTTTCAGTGGGCTGTTTCTTTCTCTGAGTTTACATTTTTTGATGAGCACCACTTAGCTTCAAGAGTGGCAGGACACAGGAGGATAAAGAGAAAAATTATATAACTGAGATACAAGGAATGTACACAGCCTGGCAGTAGCATACGTTCGAGCTGCCATAGTGAAAAGTTCATTTCCTCGCAACCAGGAATAACCCGTTCACGGAACTGAGTCAAAGCACGAGCGCAAATAATCATTTTATGCCTGATGAAAAAATCCTGGCATGTCTTGTTTTGTCGTCCCACGTTTCTTTGGACGGCCATCATTTTTAGAAGCGGATGAAATTGTTTATGGCAGCTGTAGAACGCACTTGTTCCTTCTATGGTTAAAAGTGCCTTTAAAGACGAGTACCAATGTCTTGAATTATAGAGATAGCGGTTAAACTGCGGAGGAAATGGAGCGCGGGCTACGCTTGCGCACACACGCACGCACAAATACGCTCAAGTTGCATGCTCTTCACGGTAACAACTCTTCTCTCCAAGGATGCTGACAGGCTAACCACCTGATCAACGAGCCGCGGTTCTGGGCTTTGAAAAATTACTAAGGCTTCCTCCTGGTGCCTGCAGCAACACAAACTCCAGACTGCGACAGTTGCGAAATGTTGCGCGATTTCAGAATGCTGACAAGAGCCCATTTTTTTTTCTATTGGGAAAGCTTCAGTTCAACAGGGGCTCCCTTTTGGCACTATAACTATTTTGCAAGATTTTGTAGATTATTTCTCCAGCCATTCGCCATAGTATAACACAAGCTAAAGGCAAGAAATTGAGAACGTAAACTCGGCGTGCAAAGTTTGATTTTTGTCTCTCAGTACGGGAACTGTTAAACCAACTATCAAAGAAGTTACATTAAAATAGTAAGGCACCATGGTTCTCTGAATAGGCTATGCGAGACGTATGGGTAACGTGCTCTGACGGCCGTACATAAAGGGTGTCTTCTTCTGAGACCCAAAAGGTAACTGGAGGCCGCAAAATGTCCTTCTGCCCCGTCCCTTCTTTTTGCCACCGCTCTTGTCTGCGTTACGATTTTATGCAATGTTTCATGTTTCGTTTTGGAGAAAGGATGCAAAGTGATGCCCGGCACACTTATTCTGTAATTCTATTAAATGTTAGGCTGGGTTATTTTGAGGAAAACAATGTGCAGGTATCGTTTTGAACAACCTGAGAGTCCCGTTATTTCAAAGTAAGCTTGAATTAATTTTATTTCTTATATGGCGTTTTTCAACCTGCGAACATGAAAGTACAAAAGACAGTGCAGCCATATCAGATAGCAACCTTTCCTTGCTGTATGTCATAATAATATGTTGAGATAGCGTTATTTCCTCTCCTCAGTAAATTTCGTGAGACTTTATGATAAATTATCAGGAATTTATGATCTTTTAGGCGTTTGCATTTTGTCAAAGCAGAATAAATTGAGAAATAGAGGTGGTCATAAAAAAAAGCAGGAGGCTTGGAGACGTTTAGTGGACGCCTCGGACCAGTGCTAGTTCTTCACAATTATTTTTTCTCTTGAATGTAATGTCGTGAGCGTCGACGTCAAGAAGGAGTCAAGGAGCAATTGAACCACAAAAACATCTCCGGCAGCGATTTTACCCTGTCGCTCTAATTAGCGTCGGTGACGTAGCTGTATTAGGCCACGTGCACTGGTGGCGACGGTGGTAGTAGAATAGTACAAAAATAACTTCGACGACGGGCAGTAGTCTTCCTGCGTCGCCTTATTTTAGTGCAAACGGCAGGAGGTCGGTGTGGTACAGTGGGAAGGTGAAGTATTCCTCGGATGCTGTGCGTGCGTTGTGAACACTCCATGTGTGGCTCAGCACGGACTTGGCTTTGATCACGTTGGTCACGTCATGCTGCTGCAGCCACCATTGGATGTACATTAAGTTCATCCAGCTGTTAGGTGAACTGGCCCGGCGGGTGGGCGCTCGCAGTACATTGACGTAACTGTCGGCATTCCACCTGGAGCCTGAGGTCACCTGGCGCAATAAGTGGAGGTTCCACTTTCCGGAGAACTCCAGCAGTAACTCCCACATGTCCCGGGTGACCGTAGCAGACAATGGAAGGTGGCGTTCGGCCATGAACACTACAGGGTCGTTTATAGTGTTCATGAAATAACCGAAGCAAAACGCAAGCAGATCGGCTACTCCTTTTCGAAGACTACGTGCCGACGCTGTTGCAGTATCTTCCCTTCTGACGAATCCGGGAGCCCCTTCAATGCCACCGCGTTCATGGGTGTTCATCATGTCCTCGGCAGCACGAACAATGGAGGAGATCTGGTGTCTACGGTTATTCTTCCACACCGTACTGTGGCCGCCAGAGATCAGCGGAAGATCCTTGATGTTAACGCGGCGCCGCTGTGAGATGAGCGCCGTAGCCGGAGAAACAAGAACTGTTGGAGGTGGCGCAAGTTTCGTCGGCGTCCAGTTGACATGGCGAGCGGTAACGTGAACAGCAGCGGTGCCCTTCGCGTGTTAAAAGGGAAGCGCAAACATTTATTGTTTTGAGAAGCCTAAAAATCTGCTTAAACGTAGTAGCTAAAAATCGGCAATAGTAAGCTAAGAAGTGCAGGGCGATAGGGAATACTTTCAACTACATGACTGACACATGCATATATCGGGGAATGTTCCTCAAGAGCTTTTTTTTAACTCTCTGTATTGTTAAGGCAATGAAAGTGCGTGAAAGGATAAAAATTCAAGCGTTCCTCTCTTTCTTGCCTATAACGAAGACGTTAGATTCTGATAGACGCGTGGTGAAAACCTATTACAGCATGAATGAAATTAGAAAGTTATGTACTTTTTATAATCGCCCGTTAAGTAATACAGTTATATTGAACCCAAAGACACAATGATTAATTTCCGGCTGATGTAGCCGCAGTAGGGGAGTTACAATTTTGTGTTGTTTGACTGGTAGAGCCAGATCTTTGAATGAAGACTCTCTCAGCAAGACCTCTGCGTCTTCTGAAGCTGTCAAGATTATGTTATATTGTTCTGAGAAATAGATATAAAATGTAGCATGAGTAATAATGCCACCATTTGATTATCTTTTTCAAGGTGGAAATAAAAGTGTCATTTGTAAATTTTTTATTGTACGTCATATGCAAAGCGTCAGAGGGTTGTATGCGATGTCTGCAACGCCTGTTTAAATGTTTTCTCTCCGTATTTGTATGTCTACCACTCCCCCTCTATAATGCCACTGGTCCTGAGGGGTAATGTAAATAAATAAATATAAATAACTGTCGCGTACTAGATCGTTAGAAAGTGTAAAGGCAATTAGCTTTGCTTGAAAAGGTACGTGAGCCAAAAACAATGAAAAATGTTCCTGGCATCCGCTGTTTCCGCGCGACTTGTTAGTGAAAAAAAAATCCACATATTGTACCGATGGGACGGAAAGGCTCAACGGAAGCGGACGTGCGCAGCATCATGTGGCCAGGGTGCGGAAGTTCAGAGGTAGCAGCATTATGGCACAGTGCCCCATGTTCGCTCTCACACAAGGGGTCTCAAACTACCTTCCTAACAAGCTGCCGTGAATGAGGAATTTCCAGTCGGCTTCGCTGCTCAAAAAATGTATTGCAGAGGGGAACCTACCAAAAACAGCATGCCATATATGTAATGATAGGCGTAACGGCTTCATGGCGATGATCTTCAGAAAGCTTCAGCTGGTTTGGCTATCGTGACTGTTACGGTGCCGCTATAGAGATGGGTAATAATGATTTTTTGATGCGTGCTTTGAAATGCCATGGTGAAAGATGAGATCACATACGAACAGCTAAGCAGGGGTGCCACCTCAGCGGCTTAGGGAATGAGAACGACACTCGCTCACCCGAACTGTACACATCTTCACAATGGTTTGCCTCTGAAGCGGAATTCGCCGATGCGTCCAACAAACAAGGAGCTTCAAGTCAAACTATCTACAAAGTGTGAAATGTTCGTGCCAGGCTCGAGCAGATGAGCTCTGAAATCGTGATAGCAGAGTTTAAGATCAATTGAGCGCTGTTCAAGCAAGAATCACAGAACATGCTGGAAGCGGATAAAGGGAAGGGCGACATCATCTGCGAGTTTTGCAGCGCTAAGGAATAGTCAGTGTTTCAGGAAGGTGAAACCTCGATCCGTTTGGAGTGTGGCAACCTCATACACGTTTTGTCATTCAAATGTCATACAATATTGCATGACATTGCATGCAATATGCACGTCATGATTTTGGATGACATTTGTTAGAGAAGTGTAATATTTTGAAAAATTGAGTGTCCCTTGTAAGACATTGGAATGATAATTGTGGGAGATTTTTATGTCAAACCGTATAAGGTTATTGCATCATATATCTTTTTCAAGCAGGGAAGTAAACGCACAAACGAAAGTTTTTTTTTACGGTGCATTCCTTGAACCGCTGCATGGATGAAGCCCGCCCAAGGTCACTGATTGAAGAAAGATTAGACAAAGAATTGAGAGGCGGCGATGAGAGAAAGAAGATAAAAATCTAGTAGAAATGGAAAGACGCCGTTGTAGCCTGAAAGATGAACAGAACATATAAAAACCGCCAGAGAAAGGAGAGAGTAAGAAGAAAACAAGGCCAGCGGCAGAGGGAGAAAAAATTAGGCAAAAATGACCGGGCGCTATCGCGGAGAAAGGAATGGAATTACTTTATTCTCAAGCACACTAAATGAAGCGGTCCACAGTTCGCTATCAAAGCCGCGAAATCACATGGGCTAGTCTAATTAGTTGGACTTATTTCTTCCTCCAAGAGGCTGCACCTCGCCAGCCATGTCCTCGGTGAGAGAAAGCTCAGCCGAGATTCCGTCTGCGGGCGGCCTGAAAAAGAAAATGTCTGCTCTGACTCATTGCTAAGGGTAATGAAGAGGACACCTGTCGAGCTCCCTAGCCTCGCCGTCGAAAAAAAACCATTTGAAGTCACCGCTGAGCAATAAGCTGAACGGCGTTGTAGCCAGACAGAAGAACGGCAGGCGACGGAGGAATTGTGGGAGCGATAGAGCAGCGCCGGCTACAATGCGTAAGGGACGAACATTCAACTTCCAAAATTGGCGCCTCGAATCGCATTCCTGCTAGGAAGGCCGCTCTGGAGCGACTACGGCGGAAGTGTTAGCGGGAAGGAGCCGCCACTGCCGCCAAGCTGCCGACTAACGCTGATCGTATTACTGGCCCGATGCGTAGATCAATTTTTTTTGCCCTTTTTATCGTCCACGCGGCGATTTGTTCTTAGTTGTTAGTAAGCTTTGACCTCAAAAGTTTCTCAGCTGGCCACAAATAAATACAACTCTATTAAAAGCAGGAAGTGATTAGACCTACGCTGCGCATGACATTTATTCGTCCCTGTGTTCGTCTCCCGTTAGTAAGATATCTAATGCTCAACGAAAGAGTAATGCAAAAACCACGGTACGGTGCGGCCGCTCTGGAAAGCCACCGGTTATGAATTTGAGCACGATGTTTCTCTCGTCTGCAATGAAATTTCTCCCAGAACGCGAAGAATAAAACGTAGCAAATGACAAGCAAGCGACTGCTCATTAACCTAATTTGCTCATTTTTAATTTGCGCATTAACCTAATTTATTTACTTACAGTGACAGAAGTACCCAGGACGAGCATCCTCCGTCTCAAATGCATCGCTTCGTCACTAGTGTCATCTAGTGGTCTAAGATGGCGTGTCCGTTTTGCACGGCATGGGGTGACGTCTGGAAGCGGCGTCTATGCTACCATTGAATTCGCTGTCAGAGGTGGCCGCGACTAGGAGTCGACAAACCGGGCCGGCTCCTAGTGTATGCCGCCACTTTGATAAGGAGCCGCAGCCTACATTTATTTTGTAGGTTTTAGGGAAGCCCACAGCTCATAGCATGTACCCAAATTCTTGAAACATAGTTCAATGTATATTCTCCCACGAACGTCGCTTCTGGCAGGAATGCGTAAGGGGACACAAGTTCGTCAGAATTTTTTTTTTGCGGGCGCTCGTGCCTCCTGGACGCTTTTATCCTTGATGATACCTGTCGAGTTTCAAGCGCAGCCTAGTGCGCCTCGCTTGAACAACATTGCTCATCGAAACAGGACACATAACATCAACACCCACAACCAGCAAACCTCTTAAAAGTGCAGTGAAGATTGAAATTATGGTAGCAGTTTGAAGAAAGCACATGCGGTGTCCAGTCCTGGTAAATATCTTCAGTCCAAAGCCTTATTCATGGTCGTATAATGCAGGCATAATAGAGCCATTCAGGGCAAAGTGCCTTCAAATGCTAGCTGAAGGTTTCTTTTCGCGGTATATAAACAACCTTACCGCTTGACATGTGGGTTGAAAGCCCGGCTACACGGAGCGCTCAAACGCCATCATTACGCTACAAATACTCTCATTAGCTGGAAAACGTTTGGCTGGGTTGTACGTGGCATGTCTACTTGAGTTTTGAAATGTGTGCGAGCGCTTTCATTTCATCCTTTTTCCTTACACTATTACTGAAAACTGGAAATATCTTGTTTAGGGCTCAGCTCAAATTATGATTGGGGCGCATGTAAAACTAAACCTCATTCAGTGGTCTGCATCAAGGTACCTCTTACGAGCTCGTTTCTTCAATTGTGTTGCTCGGACTGACATGTGCGAGATGGCCTTTGGTCAGGAGGAGGACGATACGGTCTTCGGGAACTAAATATTAACAAGCAGGCATGAATTGTCCAAAGAAAGTTCTGACACGCCGAAAGCCGCAAATGCACACGGCCGTATGCCATCCTCAAGGGTGCGCGAGTAGCAGTCATAGTCATCCGCAGCCCCTCTCCTTACTTGCGTTCTTTCCCTTAATCCGTTCACACTGAGACGAAGCAGGATTTGTTGCAACAAATAACTTTCGCGAGAACGATCACACCTGATATTGCTAAAGTCTATCTGTGTTGGGATGGTTTTATTGGCCAGTCAAGAAATGCGACAGTTTTCGGGCGCGACCTATAATGCAGCGTCGATCGCGACCTACAAAATGTAGCTTGTTTCATATGCATGTTTTCGGGTAAAATTCCTTCAATTAATATGTCGCGTGCATTGAACACAGTTTAGGGGCTCCTGTACAGCGTCCTCTGTACAGCGTCCCCTGTACAGCGCCCTTTACAAAAGGCGTCGTTGAAATGCATTTCACGCTGAGAAGACGTTGATCAACAGGGTGGCAGTGAGAACACTTTTGAATGTGCTCTTTGTGGTCACGTAGCCAGGTGGCTTGGGAAAATTGTGCGCTATGTTGGGAAGCTCGATGGTTAGGCATTGCTCTCGCTTCGCTATAAATCGCGCTCATCTGGACGGTAGGGTGTCTTGAAATACCGTTTCATGGTAAATGTCCTCACGGACTAAACATATTTTCGAACTTTCTTAATTTGTTACTTGAAGTTATTTCTTGCAGAGATGTCTACTCTCGCCATGGTTCAGGATTTTCTGAATAAAGGCGCTAAGGTAAGTAAGGTGAAGGGCGTCATGAAAAAGGTTTCCTGTTAGCAACTTGCCACCTTATACGTTTTATGGCTGGTCGTGCATCGATTATTTACCGCCAGTTACTTCGCGAGCGATGTCTGTATTACGCGGACTGAACATCGTCAATGTCATAAGTGCGCTAAGCTCTCCGAAGCTTAGTGTTGCCTATTCTAATGGTGAAGCCAAACGAGCAGAATAGTTTCTGTGCAAAAAGATGTATGGACGAAACCATCGTATCTGTTTCATAACTTCGTCTCCTAATTCCGCTGGTTTTCTTACATGAAAATTATTTACCAACGTGAGGAACGCAATACCATCTTTGAGTACTATTTGTTTCGCTCGACTGCACTTTGTAGCGCGTTTACAAAGTCTCCGTAGTGGCCTGTTCTCTAATATTACGAGAAGAGAGCAGACTACGCAAGTAGCCTGTCTCCAGGTAATGATTTATTTTCCATACCTGATGACTGTGTAGGCTTCGCCGTTGTCCCTGCACCCAAGGTGTGCTTGCCGCCGCAGCCACTGGCCCATATGCTTGGGTCACCTCCAGTACCCCATGCCGCGGATGGTGCTGCATCGCGGACAGCATAACCAGTTCACAAAAACTGCGGCGAGCGGATCCAGGACCCCGCGGCCGAGATGAGGTGCGCTGGCCTCTCTAGTAGGCCTCGATCTTGGATTCAGCCAAGCTGGTGGTGCGGCCCCTGTGCGAGGCGTTAAATTCCTGGTCAGCCATACGGTAATGTTGCCGTGCTCAATCTCTGTCGGCAGCACACTTTGGTATGGCCTCTCACTTGAGTACGTACCTGAGAGTGAGCTAGTCGTAGTTGTCCCTGCTGGCTGGTAAGCTTTCGCTCTCGGAAGCTCAGTTCGCTGCTTGGAGGCGAAACCGCCGGCGTTCTTCCTGCGCGTGCCCGGTTTGGAACGTAGCGCGTGGCAGCTGCGCACCTGCTCTCCCGCGATCGTTTTTTTTTCTCTCTCAACCTGAATGTATGGCGAATAAACGCCGCGGCGAAATAATATAATAATAATAATTGGTTTTGGGGGAAAGGAAATGGCGCAGTATCTGACGGTCACATAAATGACGGAGTTTTAAAAAATAATTTTCAGGTACATGAACCAAACTTTGCACAACACGATGGGGTAATTTAACAAGCGCCGTGCCATGAATGTAGGGAATGAAAAAAAAAGAATGTAGAGGCTGCATTTTGTGAGGACTTAACTCCTTTACCCTGGGTCAGTATCGGATCGGTAACAGAATGACGCTTTGTATAGGTGGTGCGAGCTGGAACACGGCTACAGTATCGGTTTCCCGGGCCTGCCATATTTAGATTTCTGATTGAAAATATTCATGCAGAGGTGGTCGCGGATGCTGCAAGCGGTATGGTAGTCAACATAGCTGAACGCTTCACAATGATTTAGGTAAAAATCATAGTATTTGTATAGTGAGTCCACTTAGATAATAACAGTTAGCCACTTCGTGGTCGCGTCTTTTTTTTTTTTATGGCGATATTCGGCAACTTCCGCCAGGATCGCTGTCGCAGCGTCTGCTTCTCGGTAATTAAAAAGATTAGCCCATCGAACTGGGACGAAGATATAGGAAATGACAGGACGAGGGCTTTTTTAGTCTTTTTAGTTAACCAAGTATTCCACCAACTTGCCCATTCTTCTGCCCTGTTCGTACATAGATGCAGAGAAAATAAGTTTGACATCCGAAGGTTCATCTTAATAACTTCAGACACTTTGCGAGGACAACATTATATCGTTTGCATTCAGTGAACGATTATTTAATTGCATAGGCCCGTTCCTTCATTTCGTTGTGATCAAGGCACCCGTGTGGACGTAGTAATAACTACTGTATGCCTTTTGTTCTAGTTTTGGGAAGTGTACGCAGAATCCCAATATCTATGATTTCCCCCCTCAAGGTGGGAACCTGTGGAACCCCGGATTTCTTTAATATATGAATGAGCTACAGGCAGCGAATTTGGTAATATTGGGCCATGTTTCCAGCCGGATTTGAAGATAAGCATTTCTTCCGATCAGGCATCGCTGAAACGCTCTGCCAAAACAAAGTGTTTTGTATTATTCCTTCAATTGCCTGAATCAAATTACACGCATTTCAAGACGGAGAATCACTCACTGCCTTCTCGCCGCCGGCTAACACAGCACCATTTTTTCACTACCATCAGCCGCTGAGAGCATTAAGTATGTAAGTTTACAATATTGCTTACCGGCCGTAGCATCAAAGGGGCGAAGAAACACGAAACAACAAAGTGCAGCCCTGAACTCTGCCATTACAGTGTATTATTCGTGATGATTTTCAAGGCTTCTAGGTACGATGTCTCTTCAACTTCATCCATTCCCAGTGGACTGTTCCTTGCTCTGAGATTGCATTTTTTGATGAGCACCATTCAGCTTCCAAAGCAGCCGGAAACAGAAGGAGAAAGAGAAACGCTGTATGTATAATTTAGATGCATGGACTGCACCCCTTCTGGCAGTAGCAGACTTTTCGAGCTGCCATGGAGAATTGTTGATTTTCACGCAACCAGGAAAATCTCCTTCACGGAATTGAGTCAAAGCACCAGCGCTAAATAATCATTTTATGCCTGGTAAAAAAAAATGCTCGCATGTCGTTTTCTGTTGTCTCGCGTTTCTTTGGACGGCCTTCATTTTTAGAAGCGGATGAAATCGTTTATTCAGTCCTACTGGGAGAGTCCCGGTTCAATAGGGGCACTTTTCTGGCACTTTACCTATTTTGAAAGAATTTGTGAATTATTTCTGCAGCCATTCATAACGAGATAACATAAGCTAGACGCAAGTGAAGAAATTTAGAACGTAAACTCGCCATGCAAAGGTTAATTTTTGTTTTGCAGTGCGGGAACTGTTAATCCAACTATCAAAGAAGTTACATAAAAAAAGCACCGAAGGCAACATAGCTTCCACTGAATAGGATCTGCTATACGTATGGGTAACGTGCTAAGATTGCAATACAAAAAACGGGATTGTACTGATACCCAAAAGAGAACTGGAAGCCATAAAATTTACTTCTGGCCGTCCCTTGTTTTTGTTGTTGCTCTTGTCTGCGTTAAAATTTCATGCCGCCGGGCACACTTCTCCAAGAATGTGCATGGACTGATCCTGGCGAATGTTTCATGTTTCTTTTTGGAGCCTGGATGAAATGCGATGCCCAACATGCAATGCTGTTACTCTATTTGACGCTCGCGCCAAGGCTGGATTGTTGCGAGGAACTCAGTGCGAATATTTAGCTTAAAGCAGTAACCACATGAGGCGAAAATTCGCCGCGACACGCCGCGCGATGGCATCGCGCGATGGGCTGAGGGCCGCCGAAGCACTGTCGCTCAATCGCGTCGCCCAGGTTCTGGGTTTGCAAAAAATTTCGCCAATCGCCCGGAAGTGCCGTGCGAGACTAGCCAATGACGGTAGGCGTTGCGGGAGAGTAACTTCCGATCCGTCTTGCGCGCGAAAGTCGATTTTTTTTTCAGTGGGCTTTCCGCGCGGAGCAACAGCCGACGAATCCCTCACCATGGCAGCTATGCAAAAATTTAATGAAATGATCATTAATGAAGTTCAAAAGTAAAGGGTGTTGTGGGTATGTCCTACACGCACTATAAGTCGCAAGAGTGCAGGAATGTCGCCTGGCGCCTCATCGCAGCGTCCCTCGGGCGCACTTTTCTGCGTCACATGAGTTTGTGTGGACTAAAAATAAAATTATTACCTAAATATATTTTCAATGTTTTTATTGTGTTTTATCTTGTATGAAGCCTTAAACGCGTTGTTCTACGCGTTAATTAACGCAAAATGACTGAACGCTGAAGCGGCCACAATCGAGCAACCCTGAAAACGCGCCGCTCCGACGCCGAGTCCCGTCGCTTCGTGCGGTTTGCGCCAGCGACAGCGATGGGCGACGGCGGCGTCATCGCGCGACGTATCGCGAAGGAATATCGCCTCATGCGGTTACCGCTTAAGGCTGCCTGACAGTCACGTTATTTTATAGCAAGCTTGGAATTTTAATTTTGTGCCGAGACGGTGTCTTTCAACCTGCCCGCAGGAAAGCACAAAAGGCAGTGCAGACGTATCAGATAGCATTCTTTTCTTGCTGTATGTCGTAACAATAATAATAAAATGGCGAGATAGCGAATATATATGTTTTGCTATTTCCTCTCACCAGTAGAGTTAGTGGCTGCTAATAACAAATGTTCAGGAATATATGATCGGTTAGGCGTTTGCATTTTGTCAAAGCAGAATGATTTGAGAAATAGAGGTTGTCAGAAAGAAAGCAGGAAGCTTGGGGACGTCTTGTGGACGTCTCGGAGCAGTGCTAGTTCTCGTTAATTTTTACTCTTGAAAGTAGTGTCGTGAGCGTCGACGTCGAGGAGACAAGGTAAATAAGATTCGAACACCAAAAGCCTCTCCGGCAGCGATTTTGCCGTGTCGCACTAATTTGCGCATGTGACGTAGTTGCATTCGGCCACGTGTTGCTGGTGGCGGCGGTGATAGTAGAATAGTACGAAAAGGATTTCGACTACGGGTAGTAGCCTCCCTGCGTCGAGGTATTTTAGTGAAGATGGCAGGAAGTTCATGAGGTACAGTGGGAATCCTTAGTATTCCTCGGATGCTGTGAGTGCGTAGTGAACGGTCCATGTGTGGCTCAGCACGGACCTGGCTTTGATTACGTTGGCCAGATCGTACTGCTGTAGCCACTACTGGACGTTTTTCAAGTCGTTCCAGCTGTTAAAAATCTGGCTCTGCGGGTCTGTTCTCGAAACACGTTGTCGAGATAACGTTCGGCATTACATCTGAAGCCACAGGTTACATCAACCCTTAAGTGGATGTTCCACTTAAGGGTCCCCCGTTGACGTCCCGGATGAACGTAGCAGACCATGGGAGGTGGCGCTCGGCCATGTGCACTTTCGGGTCGTTTAGGGTGTTCATGAAATACCCGAAGCAGAACATGACCATAGCGGCTACTCCTTTTCGGATACTCGGCGCCGACGTTGCAGCAGTATCTTTCCTTCTCACGAATCCGGGTGCCCTTTAAATGGCACTGTGTTCATGGGCATACATCATGTCCTCGGCAGCACAGATAATGGAGATGATCTGGTGTGTCCGGTACTTCGTCCACGCTGTACTGTGGCAGCCAGGGATCAGCGGGAGATCCGTGATGATAGCGCGGCGCCGCTCTGAGTCGAGCGCCGTAGCCGCCACGACAAGAACTGTTTGAGGTGGTGGAAGTTTCGTACACGAGCTTAGCGTTATTAGGAATGGCCGCCAGCTGGTATTAGGATTGTCGCGAGCATGTCTCGAGGATTGCCACCAAGACAGAATCTCTCGCCATGTGTCTGCGGTATGCATTTACCGCGCTCGCCCGGTCGTAGCTGCGTGGGACAAGCGGGAGCAGGGTTCTGCGAAAATCCCTTTAAGGAGTCGCTGCCACGGGCCGCGAAGTGGTTCCGGCTGTCTTCTGATTTTCCCCGACGTCTCCACTGACCCGACTACCCCTGGCATCACGGGCACAGCACCAGCGTGGGAACAGATCGCCACAGTGGTTTGTCTGCAGGCTTCGCCGGCCATGCCTAATGGCAGAACCACTGGGGATTATCTCCCGACGGGGCTGCGCCTCGGTGTCTTCGAAGTTCACCGACCGGCGGAGAGCGGGCCGACCACCTGACGTCGCCTGCCAGCCTGACGGGGTCCTGGCCGCACACCCCTCTCCCTCGGGCTCAACTTAGGCCAGGGGCGTGTCCATGTGTTCGGAGGTGTCTGTTTGTGTGTGATAGCGAAAGTTTTGTCCACACCCACCATGGCGAGGGCGTCCCCTACCTGGGGAATCTAAGGAAGACGCAGTGTATAAAACTGGACTGCAGATGCAGTTGAAGCAGCTCACTTCAGAACTCAAAAGCTTGTAAATATGTAAAATGAACCAAGTCTTCTTCCTCCACTAACGAATCCTTCACTCAGCAGCACTCCTGTCCTGGACGGAGCGGGCGTCATCTTGACCGAGGTTGTGTCGAGAAGCGACCCCGATCCCCACCTTCAACAGTGTCCAGTTCACGTGGCGAGCAATAACCTGAACACCACCGATGCCCTGCGAGTGTTAAAAGCAAAGCGTAAACTTTTATTGCATAGAGAATTCTAACAATCTGCGCACACGCCTTAGCTAAAAGTGCGAAATTATACGCTAAGTAATGCAGAGCCACAGAAATTACTATCAAGTTTATGACACGTGCAGGCGTCGGAAAATGTTCTTAGAGGTATTTGTAACTCTCTCTAAAGTTAAGGCAGTGAAAGCATGCGTGAAAAAGATTCAAATTCAAGCTTGCCTCTCTTACTAGCCTATAATGCAGACATGTTGGAAGTTGATAGATGAGTTGCGATGAATGAATGGATGGACGGATGGATGGAAAAAACTTCATTGGCGACAAATTTAAAATTTTCGTGACCCTTACGGGTCACTGGGCGCCGTGGTCGATTTTCGGTCCAGCATGCCGCACTTGACAGCTGCTACCTTGGCTCGGCGTACGAGAAAGCGTTTCGCTTGCTCGTCCTGGGTGGCCAGCAAGCGCCCCCACTGCGTCACACTTGGATGGACTATTTTAGGCTTTAAGTCTGCCTTAGCGGAGGTCTATATGACCTGAGTTGCTGAAAATCTCTCATAGGGTGAATAAAATTAGCATAATTTGTAATTTCTTGTAGTCCAACACTTTCTGACGAAGGTATGATGAGCGAAAACACAAAATAACTTAATTACCACCCGGTGTAGCCCAGTACGGGAGTTAAATTTTTGTGTTGGGAACTGGGAAAGTGAGGTCTTAGAACGAGGGAGCTCGCAGCACGATATCTGCGTCTCCTGAAGCTGGTAAGACTGTAATATCGCTTTCAGAAATACGTAATCAAATTCGGCACGTATAATAATATCACCGTTGGATGATCTGTTCCAAACGTGAAATAAAACTGTCAATTGAAAATTGTTTATTGTACCTGATATGCAGACCGTTAAAGGGTTGGATGCGTTGCAGTCTGCAACACTTGAGTAATTACTCTTACGTGCTCAATCACTTGCGAGAGTCAAGGCGACGCACTTTGCGCGCAAAGGCACGCGAGCAAAAAAAAAAAGGAAATATTTCCAGCATGCGCTGTTTCAGCACGACATGCTCGTGGGGAAAAAATGTCACAAATTGTATCGATGACATGGGAAGGCTCATTGGAAGTGGATGTGCGCAGCAGCAAGTGGCGAGGTGGTGAAAGGTGAGGTAGCAGCAAAATGTCAGAGTGTTGTCTCAAACCAGATTATAACGAGCCGCCATGCATGAGGCATTGCCAATCGGCTTCGCGGCTCAATGAATGTTTCGTGCAGGGGAACCTGCCAAACGCCACCTAAAAAGAGTGCGACGGTCGGGACAATAAAGAAGAGTCCCAAACACGAGTGCTCCAACTCAATAATAATAATAATTGGTTTTTGGGGAAAGGAAATGGAGCACTATCTGTCTCACATCTCTGCGGACACCTGAACCGCGCCGTAAGAGAAGGGATAAAGGAGGGAGCGAAAGAAGAAAGGAAGAAAGAGGTGCCGTAGTGGAGGGCTCCGGAATAATTTCGACCACCTGGGGAAGTTTAACGTGCACTGACATCGCGTGCGCTCCAACTCAGCGCTCGTGTTTGCGTTTCTTCCTTATTGTCCCGTCTGTCGCGCTGTTGATTGCGTCATGAACCAACAGGCTCAGCTAATTCCACTCCTTCCAAAAGCCGCATGCTGTATAGGTCATTGGGAGAAAGTAAAGAAATGACACATTCAGTAAGCTTCAGTGGGTTTGGCTATCGTAAGTGTTACGGTGCCGCTATGGAGCTAGGTTTTTAGGCTTTTTTGCTGCGTGCTTTGAAATGCCACTGTGACAGCTGTGAAGTCATACGAAGAACTATGCTGCTGTGCTTCCTCAGCGGTTTAAGGAATAAGAAGAAACTCACGCATCTAAACTTCATAGCTTTACTCAGCTTCGCAATGGTTTGCTACTGAAGGGGAATTAACAAATGACTCCAACACACAATCAGCTTCATGCCCAAAACCCCTACCAAGGGTGAAACGTTCGTGCCTGGCCCGAACCGATGAGTCCTGAAATCATGATGGCAGAGTTTGAGATCACTTGAGCGGTGTTCAGGCAAGAATCACAGAAATGTGCGACCGTCTTCGGGAATTAAGTGTGAAGTTTGCTGATGTGACATGTGCATTTCGAATCAATGCCAGAATAATCGAAGCAGATAACGGCAAGGGCAACATTCAGCTGAGAGTTTGACAGCGCTAAGAGATAGTCTGTGCTTCAGTAAGATGAAAGTTTTATCCGTTTAGCGCATAGCAATTAGTTGGAACGAAGCACCGCAGATGCGGTACGAAGTACACGCACAAAAAATACGGTTTAGTCGCTTATTTTTACGGCGTGAGGTGCTATATGGGGCACTGCTTGAACCACTTCATGTATGAAGCCTGTCGAAGGTCACTTATCAAAATGGCGGAGAGAAAGATCCGGTAAAGAATGGAGCGGCGGCGATCGGAGAAACGAGGAATGGAGGGACGTTGTTGTCGCCAGAGAGATGGAAAGAAGAGATAAAAACCACAGTGCATGATAGAAAGAAAAAAGTAATAAGAAGACCAGACGGGTGCACAAAAGGAAGATTGAAGACAGGTAGTGGGTGTAAATGAAAGAACGCTATAGCGGACAGCGAATTGGGAAGGTCTAAATATAAAGGACATGAAACGATGCCACCCGCCGTTCGCTATCGCAGTAGCGTAGGCCAGCGGTCACGTGTGCCGGTTTGATCAGTTCTGTGCTTCTCTTTCCCGCCAAGCGGCTTCAGCTCGTAAGCAAAGTCTTTTATGAGAGGGAGCTCAGTCTAAATTCCGTCTGAGGGCCGCCAGAAAAAAAATTGTCTGCTGGGACTCAGAGTTACGCGGAGGGCGATTGTCGCGTTGGATAGCCTCGCCTTCGGCAAGATTCTGTGTTCGCCGCTGAGCGATAAGCCGAACGGCGGCGTAGCCAGACCTATCAAAGGCAGACTAGGAAGGCATTGATTGAATGAGACACCGGCGCTGGTTACAACGCGTACTGGGCGAACATTCAACTTCCGAAATTGCCGTTTATGATGAGGTTCGTGCTTGAAAGGGCACTCTGGAAAGAGATTGCTGGAAGCGTCAGCGGGAAGTAGCCGGCGCTGCCGCCAAGCTGCTGGCTCCCACTGATCGTTTAACTGGCCCGCTGCTTAGCTTAATATCTTTTTGTCCTTGTTGTCATCTCTGAGGTGTTTTATTCCTTCTTGTTAATCAGTTTTGACCTCGTTGCATGAAGCACAAGTGCCTCGGGTGGTCCCAATATAACTATTAGCAGCAGGAAGTGATGCAAATGGGGATATAATTGCAGTTACGCTGGCCATGACATTTAATGCGCACTGTGTTTGTATGCCATTAGAAAGGTATCTAACATTCAACGAAACAGTAAGATCAAAGCTGCGGCACGGTGCGATCGCTCTGCAAAACGACCGGCTATGTATTTGAACACGATGTTTTCCTTGTCTAGAATGACAGCGTCGTCAACTGGATAAACTCCTCTTAGGACGCAAAGATTAAAGCCCACTAGATTGCAAGCAGCCGACTGCCTAATGATCTAACATATAGTACTCGAATGGCGATGCAAATTCATATGCGATGCACAGCCTTGGTAAAAGTCATCAGCCCATAGTCTTGTCGGTTGTCGCAGAATGCAGTCGCAGGGTACCATGAAAGACCAAAATGGCTTGAAATGCTAGCTAAAGTTCCCACAGTTTCTTCCCACGGTATGTAGGGAAGCTTAGTGCTTTACGTGTGCTTTGATTGCTCGGTTACACGAAGCGTTGAAGAGCCTTTATAGAGCTACGAATCGTCTCAGTTGCCGGAAATGTCTTAGCGTGGCTATACGTGACTTGTTTACCGCAGTTCTGCAACGCGAGCGAGCAGTTTTATTTAATCCTGTTTCCTGACACTATTAGCTCAAAACTGGAAACCCCATGTTTAGGGCACAGCTCAAATTATCATTGGGTCGCATTTAAAAGCAAATACGATTCAGTGGTCTTCAACAAGTTACTTCGTACGTGCTCGTTTCTTCAAGTGTGCGGGCCAGACTGACATGTGCCAGACGGCCTTTGGGCAGAAGACAGACGGGACGATCTTGGGGAACTAAATTGTGAGAAGCAGCCGTGCATTGTCCTGAGAAAGTTCTCATACGCCTAAATCTGTAAATGTAAACCGACGCCTGCCATCCGCTATTGTGCGCGAGTAGAAATTAATACCGCAGCCCGCTTCTGACTTGTGTTTTCACTTCAATGGGCCCACAACGAGGCAAACCAAAATTTGTTGCCACACATTGCTCTTGCGATAACTCGCACACCTCTATTTGCGCAAGTGTATCAGTATTGGGCTAGTTTTATGGGCAGTAAAGAAATACGATAATTTTAGAGTGCGACCCATAATACTGCACTGACCGCGGCCTACGCAATGGAGCACGTTAGGCAAGAATCTGTTCGCGTAATATTCTACAATTATTCTGTTCAGTGCATTGTGCATGCACAGTTTAGAATCTCTTTTCCTGTAGAGATCCCTTTACATAACAACGCACCCCTTTAGGCATTAAAATGTCTTTCACGCCTGAGAGACGTTGATTAGACCGTTTCCTTAGCCAAACCTTCCGCACTGGCGTGCTGACCAATGAGGACGTTACACAAACTGTGTGCCAATCTAAACATCTTTGAATATGCTTTTTGTTGTAAGTGGAACGAAGCCCTGGTGGCTTGGGGAGCTGGATGCTATGTTGGGGAGCTGGATGGCTAGGTAAAGCTAACCCAGTCGCTATTATTCGCGCTTAGCTGGAAGGCAGGGAGTCGTGGAATACTGTTCCATGGTAAATGCCCCTATGGCCTAAAAATATTTTCGCCCTTTCCTAATTTGTGGGTCGAAGTTATTTTTTTTAATATCTACTCTCGGCATAATTGATCTTTTTCTGAATATTGGCGTCATAGTAAACAACGTGCAGGACGCTGCGAAAGAGATTTCCTGTTAGCAAGTAACTTGCCGCTTCATATATGCTATGGCTGGTCGTGCATCTATTTACCGCCGGTTGCTTGGTGAGCTTTGCCAGTATTACGAGACGCAAACGTTCTCAATGTCATACATGAACCAAGCTCTCGGAAGGTTAATATTTTGTATTGGAATTGTGAAACCTGACCAGCAGGATAGTTTCTGTGGAAAAAGAAGTATAGAGCGGACCATCCTATCTGCTTCTTAGCTTCGTCTGCCATTTCGCTGGTTTGTCTACGTGAAAATTATTTACCAACACAAGGAGGGCAGCACCATCTCCGAGTACTACCTGTTTTGCTAGAGTGCGCCTTACAGCGAGCGCATGAAGCCTCGTTGGCTGACTATTTCCGACTACTATTCGAAGAGCACAGACTACCATGCCTCGAGCAAGCGGCACGTATTTTCCATACCTGATCAGTTTGTGGATTTCGCCGCTGCTTTTGCACCCCAGGCACGGTTGCCGCTGCTGCGCACGGGCCATACCCGTGTGTCTCCTCCAATACCCCATGCTGCGGATGCTGCCCCATCGCGCACAGCAGGACTAGTTCCCGAAGACCGCGGCGAACGGTTAACGAATCCAGGACCCCGCGGCTCAGGTGCGATGCGCTGGCATATCCAGTAGGCCTCGAGTTCGGAGTTAGCGGTGCTTGTGGTGCGGCCGCTGTGCGATATGGCACGTCCCTCGTCAGGTTGCCGTGCTTAATCACTGTTGGCAGTGCGCTTTAGTATGGCTTCTTTCGTGAACAGGCAACTGACAGTGAGCTCGTCGTAGCTGTCCCTGCTGGCTAGTAAGCTTTTCCTCTCGCAAGGTCAGTTTGCTGTCAGCGGCAGAACCGCCGGTGTTGTTGTTGTTGTTGTTGTTGTTAGTCTATCAAAAGGTGGCACATACCCACACTGGGGGATCGGCCAAGAATCGGGTGGCTATTCACCGGAACGCAGTTAATAAAAAGGAAATGCACGTGGTTGCGCAACACCTGTGAATTCTTCGTCATGAACAGAAAAGGGACGAGAGTTTTGATTTTAAAATTTTACTAATAATAATAATAAAGAGAGGGAATAAATAATAATGATTAAGTCAAAATGTAATAATTGTAGAAAAGAAAAGTTTGCAACACTTAGCAAGGCAATCGGTGAGATTCTATCAGGAAATTTAGAACAGCGGTACAAACAGATCTGTGGCTGAACCCAAATGTGGTGGCGCCAAATGATAGCAAGAGCGGGCTGCTCAAACTAAGGCCAAAATGCTGCAAGGGCTCCTCCAGCAACCTTTTTCTCAGAGAGTTGAATCGGCGATAATACAGCCAAAAATGTTCAATAGATTCAGGCACACGGCAAAATGGAGAGAGCGCCAAACCCGACTTGTGTAAATAGAAATTTAGAGGGGGGATGCGGCAGCGCAGCTCGTCAGTGATACTTAAAGCTGCCGAGAGCAACAAATTATCCTGTTCCAATAATATTTAAGGTCCTCATAATCCGCCGATGTTAAAAGTGATGTGTCTTGCGTGCTTAAAAACGCACGTCGCCGAAATCTAGACGCTGTAATGTAGGCCGTAGCCGGGATGATTGGCAACACGGGGTCGATGAGGGAAGCCTTTGCGAGATTGTCAGCAATCTCATTTACTGTCACACTGCTGTGACCGGGAACCCATACTAAATGAACAAGGCTCAAATGCGGAGGAAGTAGGGATAAGAAAGTTGTTAGAATGGGACCGTCAACATGTGCAGCGAGGGACGAAGAATAAAGAATCAGTAATTACTGCAACTGCTGTAATAGAGGGGTCTAGCTTGCGTAGACCAACCGCCGGTGGTCCTCCTCCGCGCGCCTAGTTCCGAACGTAGTGCGTGGTGCGTGCGCTTTCGCGCATCTGCGAACTTCTTTTCCATCGTCATGAATGTTAGAAGAATAGCTGCAGCGGCGAAATGGGCCAACGGTCACATAAGACGAGGGAGGTATACAAAGTGGTACCTTTGTGTTTGCATCAAAGTTAAGGCGCTTTAACATCAGTAGTGCAAAAACTTCGTAAGATGTAAAAAGAGAAGGTAGAAGCTGCATTTTCCTAGGATTCTTATGGTTCTTTACCCTGTGTCAGCCCCGCATTAGGTACCCGAATACCATTGTTTTTTTTTTATTCGAAAATTGTACACAAGTTGATGGTGCGAGCTGGAACACGGCTACGTGATTCGCGTCCCAGAAGTTCCAGATTTAGATTTCTGATGTGAAATATTCTCACGTAGAACTGGTCTCGCGTGCTACAAGCACTCTAAAAGGCAAAATAGCTACACGCGTCCTCTTCATTAAGTATAAAATCATTGTATTGGCATGGTCCGCCCTTGTAGATAAGCGCAGTTCCCCACTTCGTCGTGTATAGTTTTTTCGTCGTGTATAGTATATTCGGCAACTACCGCCGTAACAAACAGGACCAGCGCTCTAGACGTCCGCGCTAAGGCAGGATTCGTTTGAAGAACGCAGTTTAATAATAATTGGTTTTTTGGGGAAAGAAAATGGTGCAGTATTTGTCTCGTATATCGTCGGACATCTGAACCGCGTCGTAAGAGAAGGGATAAAGGAGGGAGTGAAAGAAGAAAGGAAGAAAGTGGTGCCGTAGTGGAAGGCTCCGGAATGATTTCGACCACCTGGAGATCTTTAACGTGCACTGACATCGCACAGCACACGGGCGCCTTTGCGATTTTTCCTCCGTAAAAACGCAGCCGCCGCGGTCGGGTTCGAAACTGGGAACTCCGGATCAGTAGACTCAGTTTGAAGATTTATTTTCGGAGCGCCGGATAGTTCCGTTATTTCATAGCTTTGAATTTTAATTCTGAGACCGTGTCTTTCAACTTCTGAGGAGAAAAGTACAAAAGCAGTGCTGCCTCATCTGTTAAGAACTTTTTTACTCTATGTCGTAATAATGCAATGGTGCGATAGCGAATATATACTGAGTATGTATACTGAGGAATCAGTGAGTAATTACTCACTTATTACTTTTCATTCGTTCCTCTCATCAAAGTAAATTTCGTGTTTTTATGATCTTCTAGACGTTTGTATTTTGTCATTTGTATTTTGTATTTTGTCAGAAAAAGTGAGAAATAGAGGGAGTCACAAAAAAAAAAGGCTGGAAGCATAGGGCCGTTTTGGGGACGTCTCAGAGCAGGTCTAGTTGTGCTCGTGTATTTTTGGTCTTGAAAGTAGGGACGCGAGGATCAACGTTAAGAAGAAAATAACAATGAAACAGCAAAACTGCTCCAGCAAAAGTTTCGCGGTGTCGATCTAGTTTGCGCCGGTGACGCAGCAGTATTCGGTCACGTGTTGCTGGCGGTAACGGCAGAATAGTACACTAAGAACGCAGCCAACTAGCACCGTCAACACGTCCCCGTAGTTATGTCCAGACAGCAGGTACGTGTAATACAGTGGGAATGCGAAGTATTCCTCTGATGCTATGAAAATTTAGTGAATGTTCCATGTGTGGCTCAGCACGGATCTGGCTTCGATCACGTTGGCTAGGTCCTTCTGCTGCTGCAGCAACCACTGAACGTTCACAAAGTTTTTGCAGCTTTTAAAAAAAATTGCGTCTGCAGGTGGGCTCCCGCAATAAGTTGACAAGATCGTTGGCAGCATTGCGCCTCGAGCCACGTGTCGCCTGAAGCCATGAGTGGAGGTTCCACTTTCCGGAGGTCTCTAACAGCGGCTCGTACACGTCCTGGGTGAACGTAGCAGACCATGGGAGGTGGCGTTCGGCCATGAACACTTTCGAGTCGCTTAGAACGTTCATGAAATACCGGAAGCGAAACGAAACCAGAGCGACTACTACTTTTCGTATACTCGGCGCCGAAGCTGCTGTAGTATCTTTGCTTCTGACGAATCCGGGAGCCCTATCAATGGTACCGTGTTCATGGGTGTACATCAAGTCCTCGGCAGCACAGACAATGGAGATCTGGTGTCTACGGTACTTCGTCCATGCCGTGCTGTGGCAGCCAGGGATCAGCGGGAGATCCATGATGTTAACGCAGTGCTGCTGTTTGCCGAGCGCTGTAGCCGCTAAGACATGAACTGTTGGAGGTGGTGCAAGTTTGGTCCGTGTCCAGTTGACATGCCGAGCGGTAACTTGAACAGCAGCGATGCCCTGCGCGTGTTAAAAGCGAAGCGTAAACTTTTGTTTCGAGAAGCCTGCAAATGTGCTTACGCGTCCTAGCTAAAATTGGGCAATAGTGCGCTAAGGAGAGCAGGGTGACAGGGAATACTTTCAAGTATATGACACGTGCAGATATCGGCAAATGTTCTTACAGCAGTTGTTTTTTACTCTTTGTAACGTTAAAGCAGTGAAAACATGCGTGAAAAAATCGCAAATTCAAGATTCCATATCTTACTGCCCTATGTTGGAGACATGTTAGATTCTGCTAGATGCACTGTGAAAAAGGTATCATAGCAGGAATATATTCAGCTAAATATGTGATTTTTTTATAATCGAACACTAAGGAATGAAGATATAATGAACCGAAAGATAAAGTCAATTACCTGCTGATGTAGGCGTAGTACGGAAGTTAAAATTTTGTGTTGTTTAACTGGTAGAGTCAGATCTTAGAATGAGGGGTCTCGCCGCATGATTTATGCGCCTCCTGAAGTTGTCAAGATGGTATATCGTACTGAGAAATAGATATAAAATGCGGCATGAGTAATACTGCCACCATTTAATTATCTTTTTCAAGCTGTAAATAAGTCATTTGTATATTATTGTACGCGATATGCGAAACGTCAGAAGGTTGAGTGTGATGTCGGTAACACCTTCTAAATTTTTTCTATCCGTGTTTGTAACTCTACCACTCACCCTCTGTAATGCCACTGTTCCTGCGGGATAATGTAAATAAGTAAAAATAAATAGCTCTTGCGTGCTGGATCATTTGAGAGAGTCAAGGGGATGCGCATTGTGTGAAAAGGCACGGGAGCTAAAAACTATGAAAATGTTTCTGGCATCGGTTGTTTCGGCCAGACTTCCTAGTGGAAAAAAAACAACAAAACCACGAACTGTATCGATGGCACGGGAAGGCTCAATGGAAGCGGACATGCGCAACATCAAGTGGCGAGGGTGCGGAAGTTCAGAGGTAGAAGCATTATGCTAGTGTGTCCCATATTCGCGCTCACACAAAGGGTCTCAAAATACCTTCCTGACAGGCTGCCATGCATGAGGCATCCAGTCGGTTTGCTGCTCAATAAATGCATTGTACAGGGGAACTTACCAGGAGCCGCATGCCAAATAGGTCATGATAGGCGTAGGGGCTTCATGGCGATCATCTCCAGAAAGCGTCTGCAATCTTAGCTATCGTGACTGTTATGATGCCGCTATAGTGATGGGTATTATGCTTTTTTTATTGCGTGCTTTGAAATGCCATGGTGAAAGTTCGGAAGAGATACAAAACGGCTAAGCTGGTGTGCTACCTCACCGGCTTAAGGAATCAGAACAATACTCTCTCATCTGAACTATATAACTGTAGACCGCTTCACATTGGTTTGCCTCTGAAGAGCAATTTGCTGATGCCTGTAATACACAGGGACCTTCACCTCAAACTATCTACTAAGTGAGAAACGTTCGCGCCAGGCTCGAGCCGATGAGCCCTGAAATTGTGATAGCAGAACTTAAGATCACTTGAGTGCTGTTCAAGCAAGGACCACAAAACATGCTGGAAGCGGATAAAGGGAAGGGCAACATCATCTGCGAGTTTTGCAGCGCTAAGGAATAGTCAGTGTTTCAGGAAGGGGAAAGTTTGATCCGTTTGGAGCGTGGCATACAAGCTTCGTCATTCAAATGCCGTACAATATTGCATGACATTTTATGGAATATGCATGCCATGATATTGCATGACGTTTGTTTGAGAAGTGTATTTTGGACAACTGAGAGTCCCTTGTAAGACGTTGCAATGATAATTGTAGGATGTTATTATGACAAACCATATGGTTATTGAATCATACAGCCTTTTTAGTAGGAAACTAAAGGCAGAAATGAAATGATTTTTTTTATGGGGGCAGTTGTTACATGGTGCACTCCTTGAACCGCTGCATGAATGAAGCCCGCCCAAGGTCACTGATCAAAGTGGCCAGGAGAGAAAGACTAAATAAAGATGGGAAAAGCGGCGATTGGAGGAAGAAGGAAAAAAGTAGGGTAGAAACAAGAGGACGCCGTTGTCGCCTGAGAGATGGAAAGAACATATAAAAACCGATGGGCAGGAGGGAAAGAGAGAGTAAGAAGAAAACAAGATGAGCGGCCAAGAGAAAATAAAGACGAACAGTAGGTGAAAATGACGGTGCGCTATCGCAGAGAAAGAAATGGAAATATTTTAATCACAAGCACACTAAACGAAACGCGGCGCTTCTCGGTATCTAAGCTGCGAAATCACATGAGCATGTCTAATCAGTTGGGCTTATCTCTTCCCCAAAGAGGCTGCAGCTCGGAAGCGAAGTCCTCGGTGAGAGAAAGCTCAGCCGAGGTTCCATCTGCGGGTGGCCTGAAAAAGAAAATGTCTGCTCTGACTCATTGCTAAGGCTAATGTTGAGGACGACTGTCGAGCTCGCTAGCCTCGCCGTCGACGAAACCCATTTGGGATCGCCGCCGAGCAATAAGCCGAACGGCGTCGCAGCCAGGCAGAAGAACGGCAGGCGGCGAAGGCACTGGGGGAGTGAGAGAACAGTGCCGGCTACAATGCGTGAGGGGCGAACATTCAACTTCCGAAACTGCCGTCTCGGATGACGTTCCTGCTTGGAAGTCTGCTCTGAAGCGACTATGCCGAAATTGTTAGCGGGAAGGAGCCGCCACTGCCGTCAAGCTGCCAACTAACGGTGATCGTATTACTGGACCGATGCGTAGATTAGTCGATCTTTTTTTGCCCTCCTTGTCGTTCATGCGGTCGTTTGTTCTTAGTTGTCAGTAAGCTTTGACCTCACAAGTGTCTCGGCTGGCCACAAATAAATATAAATCTATTTGCAGCAGCAATTGTTGGCATAATTACAACTACGCTACGCATGACACTTTATTCGTCACTCTGTTCGCCTCCCATTAGGAACATAACTAATGCTCAACGAAACAACAAGGTAAAAACTACGGCATTGTGTAGCCGCTCTGGAAAACGAACGGTTATCAATTTGCGGCTCTACAATGAAATTGCTCCCCGAACGCAAAGAATAAAGACTTGCAAACGGCAAGCAACCGACTGCCATTAACCTAACATCTCATAATTGAATATCAGCGCAAAGTGCATGTCCGAGCTTAATTTACTATGAGTGACAGAAGTGAACAGAACGCGCATCCTTTCTCTGAAATCTATCGCTGCGTCAGAAGCGTCAGCTGGTGGTCTGAAGACGGCGTGCCCGTTTCGAGCGGCATGGGGTGATCGTCTGGAAGCGGCTTCTCTGCAGCCATTGATTTCGCTGCCAGAGGCGACCGCGTCGAGGTGTGAAGAAACCGGGGCGTCTGTTAGTGTATGCCGCCACTTTGACAAGGAGCCGCAGCCTACATTTATTCTGAGAATTTTGAAGAAGCTGACAGCTAACAGCATGTAGCCAAATTGTTGAAACAGAGTTCAACGTATATTGTGAGATGAATGTCACTTCTGGCAGGAATACATAATAGGACACAACTTCTTTTTTTTTCTTCTCGTGCCTCCTGGACACTTTTATCATCGATGTAACATCTCGATTTTCAAGTGCAGCCTTGTGCGCCGAACTTGAACAACGTTGCTCATCGAAACAGGACTCATAACATCAACACACAAACAGAAAATCTCTTATAAATGCAGTGAAGATTAAAATTATGGCAGGAGTTTGAAGAAACCACATGCGATGTCCAGTCCTGGTAAATGTCTTTAGACAAAAGCCTTATTCGTGGTCGCATACTGCAGTCATCCCGGAACCATTAAACGCCAAAGTGCCTTGAAATGCTAGATGAAAGTTTTTTTTTCTCGCGGTATATAAACAACCTTACTACATGACGTGTGGTTTGAATGCCCGGCTACACGGAGCGCTGAAGAGGCATAATTGTGCTACAAATAATCTCATTAGCCGGAAAACTTATGGCTGGGCTGAGCGTTGCATGTTTACTTGAGTTCTGCAACGTGAGCGAGCAAATTTCATCCTGTTACTTTATACGTTTACTGAAAACTTGAAAGATTTTGTCTAGGGCACAGCTCAAATTATGATTGGGGCGCATGTAAAAGTAAGCCCGATTCAGTGGTCTGCGACAAGGTACTTCTTACGAGCTCGTTCCTCCCATTGTATTGCTCGGACTGGCATGTGCCAGGCTGCCTTTGGACAGAAGACGAACGAGACGGTCTTCGGCAACTAAATATTAAGAAGCAGGCGTGTATTGTCCAAAGAAAGTTCTTATAGTCGCAAAGCTGTCAAAGCACACGGACGTATGCCATCCTCAAGGGTGCGCGAGTAGCAATCATAGTCGTCCGCAGCCCCTCTTCTTAATTGCGTTCTTTCCATTTAATGCGTCCACACCAAGTCGAAGTAGGATCTGTTGCAACATATACCTCTCGCGATAACGCTCACACCTCCTATTGCTAAAGTCTATTTTTATTGGGATATTTTTATTGGCCAGTCAAGGAATGCGATAATTTTCGGGTGCGACCTACAATACGGCGCCGGCCGGGAGCTACACAATGAGGCAAGTTTCTTATGCATCTTTTTGGGTCAAATTCTTCATTAAATGTGTTCAGTGCATTGTACACTGTTTGGAGGCTCGTCATCTCCTGTACAACGCCCTTTACAAAAGGCGTCTTTGAAATGCCTTTCACGCCGAAGAGACGTTGATCAACAGGGCGGCAGTGAAAGCAGTTTGGAATGGGCTCTTTGTGGTCACGCAGCCAGATTGAACCAAGACAGATTGGGGAAATTCTGCGCTATGTGGGGAGCTCGATAGTTAGTCATTGCTATCGTTCGCTATTAATCGCGCTCAGCTGGACGGCAGGAAGATTTGGAATACTCTTCCTTGGTAAATGTCCTCTCGGACTAAAAATATTTTAGAGCTTTCGGAATTTATTACTTGAAGTTATTTCTTGTGGAGATCTACTGTCGCCATGGTTGTGGCTTTTCCGAATAAACGCGCCATGGTAAGTAAGCTGAAGGGCGTTATGACAAATGTTTCCTGTTTGCAACTTGCCACCTTATACATACTATATCTGGTCGTGCATCGATCATTTACCGCCAGTTACATGACTAGCGTTGCCTGTATTACGAGAACCGAACATTGTCAATGTCGTAAGTCTACCAAGGTCTCCGAAACTTAGTATTGCATATTCGAATTTTGAAACCAGACCAGCAGAATAGTTTCGGTACAAAGAGAGTAATAGACCGAGTGGACCAACCAGTGTGTTTGTTAACTTAGTCTCCCAGTTTCGCTGCTTTTCCTACATGAAAATTATTTGCCAACGTGAGGAGCACAGGTCGATCTCCGGGGATGAGTTTTGCAAGAGTGCACCTTGTAGCGCGTTTACAAAGCCTCTGCGGCGGCTCTGCTTTGTTCTGTTACGAGAAGAGCGCAGACTACGCAAGTGTCTTGCCTCGAGCTAGTCGCATGCATTTTCCATACCTGATCACTTTGTAGGCTCCGTGGCCGCTCCTTCGCCCCATGTGCACTTGCCGCCGCAGCCACTGGCCCATATCCTTGGGTCGCCTCCATTACCCCATGTTGTGGATGCTGCCCCATCGCCCAGAGCAGGACCAGTTCACGAAGACCGCGGCGAGTGGATCCACGACCACGCGGGCGAGATGAGTTGCGCTGGCCTCTCCAGTAGGCCTCGATCTTGGACTCTGCCAAACTGGCGGTGCGGCCCCTGTGCGAGACGTTAGATCCCTCGTCAGCCATACGGCCAGGTTGCCGTGCTGAATCTCTGTCGACAGCACACTTTGGTATGGCTTCTCTCTTGAGTACGTACCTGAGAGTGAGCTCGTCGTAGTTGTCCCTGCTGGCTGGTAAGCTTTCGCTCTCGAAAGGTCAGTTCGCTGTCAGAGGCGCAACCGCCAGCGTTCCTTCTGCGCATGCCAGGTTCGGAAACTAGCACGTGGCACCTGCGCACCTGTGCTCCTGTGATCGTCTTTTTCTTTTTCCCTCAGCATAGATGTATGACGAATAAACGTAGCGGTGAAATGAGGCGACGGCCATAAGATATGACGGAGGCTTAAAAAAATCACCCAGTCGTGCACGAAGAAAAGTCCAAACTAGAAAGTTTAGTTTAACAAAACACGTACCAGGAATCTAAGCATAGAAAAAAAGAAGGTAGGCGCTGCATTTTGCGAGGACTGTTATGCTCCTTTACACTGGGTGAGGACCAGATTTGGCACCAGAATGGCGTTGTTTTTAGGTGGTGCGAGCTGGAACATGGCTACAGGATGGGTGTCCCGGGCCTGCTATATATACATTTCTGAACTGTAAACTTCTCATGAAAACCTGTTCTCGAAGCGCAGTTCGCCACTTCTTGGTCGCGTCTTCTTTTTTTGGGTGACGATATTCGGCAACTTTTCCCAGGATCGCTGTCCTAGTGTTCGCTTCTAGGTAATTAAAAAGACTCGCCCATCGGACTGGGACGAAGAAATAGGAAAAGACAGGACGAGCGCTTTATTCTTTTTAGTTAATCAAGTATTCCGCCAACAGAGCCCATTTTTTGCCTTGCTTGTATATAAAAGCAGGGAAAATTTTTCACAGCGAAATGTTCATATTAATCACGTCGGACTCATTGCGAGGACAATAGGATATCGTTTGCATTCAGTGCACGATTAATTAATTCCATAGACCCGTTCCTTCAATTCGTTGTGTCCAAGACACCTGTAGGGAGGCTGTAACAACTGAATACCTTTTGTGCACGTTTTGGGAAGTGTGCATTGTATCCTAATATCTACGATTTTCCTTTTCGAGGCGCGATCCTGCGGAACCTTGGATTTTTTAAATACATGAACATACAAGAGTAAATAACCTTTGTACTTTTGGGCCATGTCTCCAGCCGGGTTTTAAGGTAAGCATTTCGTGCGATCAAGCATTGCTGAAACACTGCGCCGAAACAACGTGTTTTGTATTATTCCTTTAATTGCCAGAATGAGCTTACGCGCCTCTGAAGACGGCGAAGCACTGCTTTCTCGCCGCCGGCTAACAGAGCACCATTTTTTCACTACCATCAGCCGTTTAGAGCATTAAGTATGTAAGTTTACAATATTGCTTAGCGGCCGTAGCGTCAAAGGCGCTAAGAAACAAGAGGTAACAACAAAGTACAGCCCTGAACTCTGGCTTTAGTTTTATTAGTCGTGATGCTTTTCAGGGCTTCCCGGCACGATGGTTTCTCTTCAGTTTCAGCCGTTCCCAGTGGGCTGTTTCTTTCTCTGAGTTTACATTTTTTGATGAGCACCACTTAGCTTCAAAAGCGGCGGGACACAGGAGGATAGAGAGAAAAATTATATAACTGAGATACAAGGAATGTACACAGCCTGGCAGTAGCATACGTTCGAGCTGCCATAGTGAAAAGTTAATTTCCTCGCAACCAGGAATAACCCGTTCACGGAACTGAGTCAAAGCACGAGCGCAAATAATCATTTTATGCCTGATGAAAAAATCCTGGCATGTCTTGTTTTGTCGTCCCACGTTTCTTTGGACGGCCATCATTTTTAGAAGCGGATGAAATCGTTTATGGCAGCTGTAGAACGCACTTGTTCCTTCTATGGTTAAAAGTGCCTTTAAAGACGAGTACCAATGTCTTGGATTATAGAGAGAGCGGTTAAACTGCGGAGGAAATGGAGCGCGGGCTACGCTTGCGCACACACGCACGCACAAATACGCTCAAGTTGCATGCTCTTCACGGTAACAACTCTTCTCTCCAAGGATGCTGACAGGCTAACCACCTGATCAACGAGCCGCGGTTCTGGGCTTTGTAAAATTACTAAGGCTTCCTCCTGGTGCCTGCAGCAACACAAACTCCAGACTGCGACAGTTGCGAAATGTTGCGCGATTTCAGAATGCTGACAAGAGCCCATTTTTTTTTCTATTGGGAAAGCTTCAGTTCAACAGGGGCTCCCTTTTGGCACTATAACTATTTTGCAAGATTTTGTAGATTATTTCTCCAGCCATTCGCCATGGTATAACACAAGCTAAAGGCAAGAAATTGAGAACGTAAACTCGGCGTGCAAAGTTTGATTTTTGTCTCTCAGTACGGGAACTGTTAAACCAACTATCAAAGAAGTTACATTAAAATAGTAAGGCACCATGGTTCTCTGAATAGGCTATGCGAGACGTATGGGTAACGTGCTCTGACGGCCGTACATAAAGGGTGTCTTCTACTGAGACCCAAAAGGTAACTGGAGGCCGCAAAATTTCCTTCTGCCCCGTCCCTTCTTTTTGCCACCGCTCTTGTCTGCGTTACGATTTTATGCAATGTTTCATGTTTCGTTTTGGAGAAAGGATGCAGAGATGCCCGGCACACTTATTCTGTAATTCTATTAAATGTTAGGCTCGGTTATTTTGAGGAAAACAATGTGCAGGTATCGTTTTGAACAACCTGAGAGTCCCGTTATTTCAAAGTAAGCTTGAATTAATTTTATTTCTTATATGGCGTTTTTCAACCTGCGAACATGAAAGTACAAAAGACAGTGCAGCCATATCAAATAGCAACCTTTCCTTGCTGTATGTCATAATAATATGTTGAGATAGCGTTATTTCCTCTCCTCAGTAAATTTAGTGAGACTTTATGATAAATTATCAGGATTTTATGATCTTTTAGGCGTTTGCATTTTGTCAAAGCAGAATAAAGTGAGAAATAGAGGTGGTCATAAAAAAAGCAGGAGGCTTGGAGACGTTTAGTGGACGTCTCGGACCAGTGCTAGTTCTTCACAATTATTTTTTCTCTTGAATGTAATGTCGTGAGCGTCGACGTCAAGAAGAGGAGTCAAGGAGCAATTGAACCACAAAAACATCTCCGGCAGCGATTTTACCCTGTCGCTCTAATTAGCGTCGGTGACGTAGCTGTATTAGGCCACGTGCACTGGTGGCGACGGTGGTAGTAGAATAGTACAAAAATAACTTCGACGACGGGTAGTAGTCTTCCTGCGTCCGATTATTTTAGCGCAGACGGCAGGAGGTCGGTGTGGTACAGTGGGAAGGTGAAGTATTCCTCGGATGCTGTGCGTGCGTTGTGAACACTCCATGTGTGGCTCAGCACGGACTTGGCTTTGATCACGTTGGTCACGTCATGCTGCTGCAGCCACCATTGGATGTACATTTAAGTTCATCCAGCTGTTAGGTGAACTGGCCCGGCGGGTGGGCGCTCGCAGTACATTGACGTAACTGTCGGCATTCCACCTGGAGCCTGAGGTCACCTGGCGCGATAAGTGGAGGTTCCACTTTCCGGAGAACTCCAGCAGTAACTCCCACATGTCCCGGGTGACCGTAGCAGACAATGGAAGGTGGCGTTCGGCCATGAACACTACAGGGTCGTTTATAGTGTTCATGAAATAACCGAAGCAAAACGCAAGCAGATCGGCTACTCCTTTTCGAAGACTACGTGCCGACGCTGTTGCAGTATCTTCCCTTCTGACGAATCCGGGAGCCCCTTCAATGCCACCGCGTTCATGGGTGTTCATCATGTCCTCGGCAGCACGAACAATGGAGGAGATCTGGTGTCTACGGTTATTCTTCCACACCGTACTGTGGCCGCCAGAGATCAGCGGAAGATCCTTGATGTTAACGCGGCGCCGCTGTGAGATGAGCGCCGTAGCCGGAAAAACAAGAACTGTTGGAGGTGGTGCAAGTTTCGTCGGCGTCCAGTTGACATGGCGAGCGGTAACGTGAACAGCAGCGGTGCCCTGCGCGTGTTAAAAGGGAAGCGCAAACATTTATTGTTTTGAGAAGCCTAAAAATCTGCTTAAACGTACTAGCTAAAAATCGGCAATAGTAAGCTAAGAAGTGCAGGGCGATAGGGAATACTTTCAACTACATGACACATGCAGATATCGGGGAATGTTCCCCAAAAGCTTTTTTTTAACTCTCTGTATTGTTAAGGCAATGAAAGTGCGTGAAAGGATAAAAATTCAAGCGTTCCTCTCTTTCTTGCCTATAACGAAGACGTTAGATTCTGATAGACGCGTGGTGAAAACCTATTACAGCATGAATGAAATTAGAAAGTTATGTACTTTTTATAATCGCCCGTTAAGTAATACAGTTATATTGAACCCAAAGACACAATCATTAATTACCGGCTGATGTAGCCGCAGTAGGGGAGTTACAATTTTGTGTTGTTTGACTGGTAGAGCCAGATCTTTGAATGAAGACTCTCAGCAAGACCTCTGCGTCTTCTGAAGCTGTCAAAATTATCTTATATTGTTCTGAGAAATAGATATAAAATGTAGCATAAGTAATAATGCCACCATTTGATTATCTTTTTCAAGGTGGAAATAAAAGTGTCATTTGTAAATTTTTTATTGTACGTCATATGCAAAGCGTCAGAGGGTTGTATGCGATGTCTGCAACGCCTGTTTAAATGTTTTCTCTCCGTATTTGTATGTCTACCACTCCCCCTCTATAATGTCACTGGTCCTGAGGGGTAATGTAAATAAATAAATATAAATAACTGTCGCGTACTAGATCGTTAGAAAGTGTAAAGGCAATTAGCTTTGCTTGAAAAGGTACGTGAGCCAAAAACAATGAAAAATGTTCCTGGCATCCGCCGCTTCCGCGCGACTTGTTAGTGAAAAAAAAATCCACATATTGTACCGATGGGATGGAAAGGCCCAACAGAAGCGGACGTGCGCAGCATCATGTGGCCAGGGTGCGGAAGTTCAGAGGTAGCAGCATTATGGCACAGTGCCCCATGTTGGCTCTCACACAAGGGGTCTCAAACTACCTTCCTAAAAAGCTGCCGTGAATGAGGAATTTCCAGTCGGCTTCGCTGCTCAAAAAATGTATTGCAGAGGGGAACCTACCAAAAACAGCATGCCATATATGTAATGATAGGCGTAACGGCTTCATGGCGATGATCTTCAGAAAGCTTCAGCTGGTTTGGCTATCGTGACTGTTACGGTGCCGCTATAGAGATGGGTAATAATGCTTTTTTGATGCGTGCTTTGAAATGCCATGGTGAAAGATGAGATCACATACGAACAGCTAAGCAGGGGTGCTACCTCAGCGGCTTAAGGAATGAGAACGACACTCCCTCACCCGAACTGTACACATCTTCACAATGGTTTGCCTCTGAAGCGGAATTCGCCGATGCGTCCAACAAACAAGGAGCTTCAACTCAAACTATCTACAAAGTGTGAAATGTTCGTGCCAGGCTCGAGCAGATGAGCTCTGAAATCGTGATAGCAGAGTTTAAGATCAATTGAGCGCTGTTCAAGCAAGAATCACAGAACATGCTGGAAGTGGATAAAGGGAAGGGCGACATCATCTGCGAGTTTTGCAGCGCTAAGGAATAGTCGGTGTTTCAGGAAGGTGAAACCTCGATCCGTTTTGAGTGTGGCAACCTCATACACGTTTTGTCATTCAAATGTCATACAATATTGCATGACATTGCATGCAATATGCACGTCATGATTTTGGATGACATTTGTTAGATAAGTGTATTATTTTGAAAAATTGAGTGTCCCTTGTAAGACATTGGAATGATAATTGTGGGAGATTTTTATGTCAAACCGTATCAGGTTATTGCGTCATATATATTTTTCAAGCAGGGAAGTAAACGCACAAACGAGTTTTTTTTACGGTGCATTCCTTGAACCGCTGCATGGATGAAGCCCGCCCAAGGTCACTGGTTGAAGTGGCCAGGAGGAGAGAAATATTAGACAAAGAATGGAGAGGCGGCGATGAGAGAAAGAAGATAAAAATCTAGTAGAAATAGAAAGACGCCGTTGTAGCCTGAAAGATGAACAGAACATATAAAAACCGCCGGCCAGAGAAAGGAGAGAGTAAGAAGAAAATAAGGCCAGCGGCAGAGGGAGAAAAAATTAGGCAAAAATGACCGGGCGCTATCGCGGAGAAAGGAATGGAATTACTTTTTTCTCAAGCACACTAAATGAAGCGGTCCACAGTTCGCTATCAAAGCCGCGAAATCACATGAGCTAGTCTAATTAGTTGGACTTATTTCTTCCCCCAAGAGGCTGCACCTCGCAAGCCATGTCCTCGGTGAGAGAAAGCTCAGCCGACATTCCGTCTGCGGGCGGCCTGAAAAAGAAAATGTCTGCTCTGACTCATTGCTAAGGGTAATGAAGAGGACACATGTCGAGCTCGCTAGCCTCGCCGTTGAAAAAAAAAACCATTTGAGGTCACCGCTGAGCAATAAGCCGAACGGCGTCGTAGCCAGACAGGAGAACGGCAGGCGACGGAGGAATTGTGGGAGCGATAGAGCAGCGCCGGCTACAATGCGTAAGGGACGAACATTCAACTTCCAAAATTGGCGCCTCGAATCGCATTCCTGCTAGGAAGGCCGCTCTGGAGCGACTACGGCGGAAGTGTTAGCGGGAAGGAGCCGCCACTGCCGCCAAGCTGCCGACTAACGCTGATCGTATTACTGGCCCGATGCGTAGATCAATTTTTTTTGCCCTCCTTATCGTCCACGCGGCGGTTTGTTCTTAGTTGTTAGTAAGCTTTGACCTCAAAAGTTTCTCAGCTGGCCACAAATAAATACAACTCTATTAAAAGCAGGAAGTGATTAGACCTACGCTGCGCATGACATTTATTCGTCCCTGTGTTCGTCTCCCGTTAGTAAGATATCTAATGCTCAACGAAAGAGTAATGCAAAAACCACGGTACGCTCTGGAAAGCCACCGGTTATGAATTTGAGCACGATGTTTCTCTCGTCTGCAATGAAATTTCTCCCAGAACGCGAAGAATAAAACCTAGCAAATGACAAGCAAGCGACTGCTCATTAACCTAATTTGCTCATTTTTAATTTGCACATTAACCTAATTTATTTACTTACAGTGACAGAAGTACCCAGGACGCGCATCCTCCGTCTCAAATGCATCGCTTCGTCACTAGTGTCATCTAGTGGTCTAAGATGGCGTGTCCGTTTTGCACAGCATGGGGTGACGTCTGGAAGCGGCGTCTATGCTACCATTGAATTCGCTGCCAGAGGCGGCCGCGTCTAGGAGTCGACAAACCGGGCCGGCTCCTAGTGTATGCCGCCACTTTGATAAGGAGCCGCAGCCTACATTTATTTTGTAGGTTTTAGGGAAGCCCACAGCTTATAGCATGTACCCAAATTCTTGAAACATAGTTCAATGTATATTCTCCCACGAACGTCGCTTCTGGCAGGAATGCGTAAGGGGACACAAGTTCGTTAGAATTTTTTTTTTGCGGGCGCTCGTGCCTCCTGGACGCTTTTATCCTCGATGATACCTGTCGAGTTTCAAGCGCAGCCTAGTGCGCCTCGCTTGAACAACATTGCTCATCGAAACAAGACACATAACATCAACACCCACAACCAGCAAACCTCTTAAAAGTGCAGTGAAGATTGAAATTATGGTAGCAGTTTGAAGAAAGCACATGCGGTGCCCAGTCCTGGTAAATATCTTCAGTCCAAAGCCTTATTCATGGTCGTATAATGCAGGCATAATAGAGCCATTCAGGCCAAAGTGCCTTCAAATGCTAGCTGAAGGTTTCTTTTCGCGGTATATAAACAACCTTACCGCTTGACATGTGGGTTGAAAGCCCGGCTACACGGAGCACTCAAACGCCATCATTACGCTACAAATACTCTCATTAGCTGGAAAACGTTTGGCTGGGTTGTACGTGGCATGTCTACTTGAGTTTGGAAATGTGAGCGAGCGCTTTCATTTCGTCCTTTTTCCTGAGACTATTACTGAAAACTGGAAATATCTTGTTTAGGGCTCAGCTCAAATTATGATTGGGGCGCATGTAAAACTAAACCCCATTCAGTGGTCTGCATCAAGGTACTTCTTACGAGCTCGTTTCTTCAATTGTGTTGCTCGGACTGACATGTGCGAGACGGCTTTTGGTCAGGAGGAGGACGATACGGTCTTCGGGAACTAAATATTAACAAGCAGGCGTGAATTGTCCAAAGAAAGTTCTGACACGCCGAAAGCCATAAATGCACACGGCCGTATGCCATCCTCAAGGGTGCGCGAGTAGCAGTCATAATCATCCGCAGCCCGCCTTCTTACTTGCGTTCTTTCCCTTAATCCGTTCACATTGAGACGAAGCAGGATTTGTTGCAACAAATAACTTTCGCGAGAACGCTCACACCTGATATTGCTAAAGTCTATCTGTGTTGGGATGGTTTTATTGGCCAGTCAAGAAATGCGACAGTTTTCGGGCACGACCTATAATGCAGCGTCGATCGCGACCTACAAAATGTAGCTAGTTTCATATGCATGTTTTCGGGTAAAATTCCTTCACTTAATATGTCGCGTGCATTGAACACAGTTTGGGGGCTCCTGTACAGCGTCCTCTGTACAGCGTCCCCTGTACAGCGCCCTTTACAAAATGCGTCGTTGAAATGCATTTCACGCTGAGAAGACGTTGATCAACAGGGTGGCAGTGAGAACACTTTTGAATGTGCTCTTTGTGGTCACGTAGCCAGGTGGCTTGGGAAAATTGTGCGCTATGTTGGGAAGCTGGATGGTTAGGCATTGCTCTCGCTTCGCTATAAATCGCGCTCATCTGGACGGTAGGGTGTCTTGAAATACCGTTTCATGGTAAATGTCCTCACGGACTAAACATATTTTCGAACTTTCTTAATTTGTTACTTGAAGTTATTTCTTGCAGAGATGTCTTCTCTCGCCATGGTTCAGGATTTTCTGAATAAAGGCGCTAAGGTAAGTAAGGTGAAGGGCGTTATGAAAAAGGATTCCTGTTAGCAGCTTGCCACCTTATACTTTATATTACTGGTCGTGCATCGACCATTTACCGCCAGTTACTTCGCGAGCGATGTCTGTATTACGCGGACTGAACATCGTCAATGTCATAAGTGCGCTAAGCTCTCCGAAGCTTAGTGTTGCCTATTCTAATGGTGAAGCCAAACGAGCAGAATAGTTTCTGTGCAAAAAGATGTAAGGACGAAACCATAGTATCTGTTTCATAACTTCGTCTCCTAATTCCGCTGGTTTTCTTACATGAAAATTATTTACCAACGTGAGGAGCGCAATACCATCTTTGAGTACTATTTGTTTCGCTCGACTGCACTTCGTAGCGCGTTTACAAAGTCTCCGTAGTGGCCTGTTCTCTAATATTACGAGAAGAGAGCAGACTACGCAAGTAGCCTGTCTCCAGGTAATGATTTATTTTTCATACCTGATGACTGTGTAGGCTTCGCCGTTGTCCCTGCACCCAAGGTGTGCTTGCCGCCGCAGCCACTGGCCCATATGCTTGGGTCACCTCCAGTACCCCATGCCGCGGATGGTGCTGCATCGCGGACAGCATAACCAGTTCACAAAAACTGCGGCGAGCGGATCCAGGACCCCGCGGCCGAGATGAGGTGCGCTGGCCTCTCTAGTAGGCCTTGATCTTGGATTCAGCCAAGCTGGGGGTGCGGCCGCTGCGCGAGATGTTAAATCCCTCGTCAGCAATACGGTAATGTTGCCGTGCTCAATCTCTGTCGGCAGCACACTTTGGTATGGCCTCTCACTTGAGTACGTACCTGAGAGTGAGCTAGTCGTAGTTGTCCCTGCTGGCTTGTAAGCTTTCGCTCTCGGAAGGTCAGTTCGCTGCTTGGAGGCGAAAATCCGGCGTTCCTCCTGCGCGTGCCCGGTTTGGAACGTAGCGCGTGGCAGCTGCGCACCTGCTCTCCCGCGATCGGCTTTCTTTTCTCTCTCAACCTGAATGTATGGCGAATAACCGCCGCGGCAAAATGAGCCGACGGTCACATAAATGACGTAGCTTTAAAAAATCATTTTCTGTTACATGAACCAAACTTTGCTCAGCACGATAGGGTAATTTAACAAGCGCCGTGCCATGAATGTAGGGAATGAAAAAAAAAGAATGTAGAGGCTGCATTTTGCGAGGACTTAACTCCTTTACCCTTGATCAGTATCTGATTCGGCAACAAAATGACGTTTTGTTTAGGTGGTGCGAGCTGGAACACGGCTACAGTATTGGTTTCCCGGGCCTGCCATATTTAGATTTCTTATTGAAAATAAATATTCATGCAGATGTGGTCTCGGATGCTGCAAGCGGTATGAAAGTCAACATAGCTGAACGCTTCACAATGATTTAGGTAAAAATCATAGTATTTGTATAGTGAGGACACGAAGATAATCAAAGTTAGCCACTTCGTGGTCGCGTCTTTTTTTTTTTGGGGGGGTGGCGATATTCGGCAACTTCCGCCAGGATTGCTGTCGCAGCGTCCGCTTCTCGGTAATTAAAAAGATAAGCCCATTGAACTGGGACGAAGATATAGGAAATGACAGGACGAGCGCTTTTTTAGTCTTTTAAGTTAATCAAGTATTCCACCAACTAGTCCATTCTTCTGCCCTGTTCGTAAATAGATGCAGCGAAAATAATTTTCACACCCGAAAGCTCATCTTAGTAACTTCAGACACTTTGCGAGGACAACATTATATCGTTTGCATTCAGTGAACGATTATTTAATTGCATAGGCCCGTTCCTTCATTTCGTTGTGATCAAGGCACCCGTGTGGACGTAGTAATAACTACTGTATGCCTTTTGTTCTAGTTTTGGGAAGTGTACGCAGAATCCCAATATCTATGATTTCCCCCCTCAAGGTGGGAACCTGTGGAACCCCGGATTTCTTTAATATATGAACGAGCTACAGTCAGAGACCTTGGATATTTTGGGCCATGTTTCCATCCGGATTTGAAAATAAGCACCTTTTCCGATCAGGCATCGCTGAAACGCTCTGCCAAAACAAAGTGTTTTGCATTATTCCTTCAATTGCCTGAATCAAATTACACGCATTTCAAGACGGAGAATCACTCACTGCCTTCTCGCCGCCGGCTAACACAGCACCATTTTTTCACTACCATCAGCCGCTGAGAGCATTAAGTATGTAAGTTTACAATATTGCTTACCGGCCGTAGCATCAAAGGGGCGAAGAAACACGAATCAACAAAGTGCAGTCCTGAACTCTGCCATTACAGTGTATTATTCGTGATGATTTTCAAGGCTTCTAGGTACGATGTCTCTTCAACTTCATCCATTCCCAGTGGACTGTTCCTTGCTCTGAGATTGCATTTTTTGATGAGCACCATTCAGCTTCCAAAGCAGCCGGAAACAGAAGGAGAAAATGAAACGCTGTATGTATAATTTAGATGCATGGACTGCACCCCTTCTGGCAGTAGCAGACTTTTCGAGCTGCCATGGAGAATTGTTGATTTTCACGCAACCAGGAAAATCTCCTTCACGGAATTGAGTCAAAGCACCAGCGCCAAATAATCATTGTATGCCTTGTCAAAAAAACTTTCGCATGTCGTTTTCTGTTGTCCCGCGTTTCTTTGGACGGCCTTCATTTTTAGAAGCGGATGAAATAGTTTATTTTGTCCTACTGGGAAAGCGCCGGTCCAATAGGGGCTCTCCTTTGGCACTTTACCTATTTTGAAAGATTTTGTGAATTTTTTCTCCAGCCATTCATAACGGAATAACACAAACTATACGCAAGTGAAGAAATTTATAACGTTAACTCGACATGGAAAGGTAAGTTTTGTCTTGCAGTGCGGGAACTGTTAAACTAACTATCAAAGAAGTTACATTAAAAAGAAGCACAGAAGGCACCATCGCTCCCCCTGAATAGGATCTGCTATACGTATGGGTAACGTGCTAAGATTGCAACACAAAAGGAAGACTTGTACTGAGACCCAAAAGGGAACTGGAAGCCATAAAATTTACTTCTGGCCGTCCCTTGTTTTTATTGTTGCTCTTGTCTGCGTTAAAATTTGATGTCGCCGGGCACGCTTCTCCAAGTGTGTGCATGGACTAATCCTGGCGAATGTTTCACGTTTCTATTTGGAGCTTGGATGAAATGCGATGCCCAACATTCAATGCTGTTACTCTATTTGACGTCCGCACCAAATCTGGATTGCTGCGAGGAACTCAGTGCGAATGTTTAGCTTAGGGTTGCCTGACAGTGACGTTATTTCATAGTAAGCTTCGTTTTTTGATTTAATTCTGAGACGGTGTTTTCATCCTGCGAGCAGGAAAGCACAAAAGGCAGTGCAGACGTATCAGATAGCATTCTTTTCTTGCTGTATGTCGTAACAATAATAATAAAATGGCGAGATAGCGAATATATATGTTTTGCTATTTCCTCTCACCAGTAGAGTTAGTGGCTGCTAATAACAAATGTTCAGGAATATATGATCGGTTAGGCGTTTGCATTTTGTCAAAGCAGAATGATTTGAGAAATAGAGGTTGTCAGAAAGAAAGCAGGAAGCTTGGGGACGTCTTGTGGACGTCTCGGAGCAGTGCTAGTTCTCGTTAATTTTTACTCTTGAAAGTAGTGTCGTGAGCGTCGACGTCAAGGAGACAAGGCAAATAAGATTCGAACACCAAAAGCCTCTCCGGCAGCGTTTTTGCCGTGTCGCACTAATTTGCGCATGTGACGTAGTTGCATTCGGCCACGTGTTGCTGGTGGCGGCGGTGATAGTAGAATAGTACGAAAAGGATTTCGACTACGGGTAGTAGCCTCCCTGCGTCGAGGTATTTTAGTGAAGATGGCAGGAAGTTCATGAGGTACAGTAAGAATGCTTAGTATTCCTCGGATGCTGTGAGTGCGTAGTGAATGGTCCATGTGTGGCTCAGCACGGACCTGGCTTTGATTACGTTGGCCAGGTCGTACTGCTGCAGCCACTACTGGACGTTCTTCAAGTCGTTCCAGCTGTTAAAAAATCTAGCTCTTCGGGTGTGTTCTCGAAACACGTTGTCGAGATAGCGGTCGGCATTACATCGGAAGCCACAGGTTACATGAACCCTTAAGTGGATGTTCCACTTAAGGGTCTCCCGTTGATGTCACGGATGAACGTACCAGACCATGAAAGGTGGCGTTCGGCCATGTGCACTTTCGGGTCGTTTAGAGTGTTCATGAAATACCAGAAGCAGAAAACGACCGTAGCGGCTACTCCTTTTCGGATACTCGGCGCCGACGCTGCAACAGTATCTTTCCTCCTGACGAACACGGCTGCCCTTTCAATGGCACCGTGTGCATGGGTGTTCACCATGTCCTCGGCAGCACAGACAATGGAGATGATCTGGTGTGTCCGGTACTTCGTCCACGCTGTACTGTGGCAGCCATGGATCAGCGGAAGATCCTTGAAATTAACGCGGTGGCGCTGTGAGACGAGCGCCGTAGCCGCCACGACAAGAACTGTTTGAGGCGGTGGAAGTTTGGTACACGAGCTTAGCGTCTAGTTCACGTGGCGAGCAATAACCTGAACACCACCGATGCCCTGCGAGTGTTAAAAGCAAAGCGTAAACTTTTATTGCATCGAGAAGCCTAACAATCTGCGCACACGCCTTAGCTAAAAGTGGGAAATTATACGCTAAGTAATGCAGGCCCACAGAAATTACTTTCAAGTTTATGACACGTGCAGGCGTCGGAAAATGTTCTTAGAAGTATTTGTAACTCTCTAAAGTTAAGGCAGTGAAAGCATGCGTGAAAAAGATTCAAATTCAAGCTTGCCTCTCTTACTAGCCTATAATGCAGACATGTTGGAAGTTGATAGATGAGTTGTGATGAATGGATGGATGAACGGATGGATGGAAAAAACTCTATTGGCGACAAATTTAAAATTTTCGTGACCCTTACGGGTCACTGGGTGCCGTGGTCGATCTCCGATACAGCATGCCACACTTGACAGCTGCTACCGTGGCTCAGCGTACGAGAAAGCGTTCCGCTTGCTCGTCCTGGGTGGCCAGCAAGTGCCCCCACTGCGTCACACTTGGATGTACTATTTTAGGTTCTAAGTCTGCCTTAGCGGAGGTCCATATGGCCCAGAAGAAGTGCAATGGCACAGACAAGCCGCAAGGAAGCCAAGGAGAATGTCGAGGGGAGGAGAAACCGCACCTCGACAGGCCGATAACCAAGGTAGAGGTCTATGCGGCCATCAGGGCGGTTACCAGAACAGCAGCAGGAGCCGATAAAATCAGAAACTCGCTAATTCTCAACCTTAGCGATGAAGCGGTGATGCTACTCACAGACTACCTCAATACACTGTGGACAGAAGGCACACTGCCACGGGAATGGAAGCATGCAGAAGTTGTGATGATTCCCAAGCCAGGCAAGAAGTTGGAGATAAACAATTTGCGCCCTATCTCGCTCACGTCATGCCTTGGAAAGCTTTTTGAGAGAGTCATCACAAGGAGAATACAACAATACCTGGAAGATGAAGATCTGTACCCGCACAGTATGTTCGGCTCCAGAACAAATCTATCGACGCAGGACATCCTCTTACAGATCAAGGAGGAAGTCGCAGAAGCCGCCCCCAAAAACAGGGGAGAACACCATCATGGCACTGGACATCAAGGGCGCGTTCGACAACGTCAGCCATGACGCCATCATGGAAGGGCTAACCACCACCAACTGCGGAAGAAGAGTACACGACTACGTAAGGGCCTTCCTGTCAAACCGCACTGCTACGGTTGGACTGGGGGACCTACGCAGCAAAGTCTTCGAAACACCAAAGGCACCCCGCAAGGCTCAGTGATCTCGCCAGTCCTCTTAAACAAAGCCAGGAGTGGGCTAGGCAGACAGCTGAGCCAGATAGAGGGGATACAGCACGCTATGTACGCCGATGATATAACGATCTGGATTAACCAGGGCTCCCCAGGGCAAAAACAAGATCTCCTGCAGCAGGCAGCCACATGCGTGGAGAACTACGTCAGAGAGAGAAGCCTGGCATGCTCCACCGAGAAGTCGGAAATTCTACTAGTGGGCAAGAGACCATCCAAAGTAATATACAACATAAAAATTGAAGGGGAGGTCCTCCCGGAACGCAACATGATCAGAGTGTTGGGAATGTGGATCCAAAGCAGCGGGAAGTGCAGCCACACCCTAAGCCTTCTCCAACAATCAATGCAACAGGTCAGCAGAATGATCACCAGAGTATCACAGAGAAGATTTGGCTTGCAGGAGAGTGACACGATCAAGTTAGTCAAAAGCCTGGTGGTCAGCCGCATAACATACTCACCCCCCTACCATAAGATGACACAGCACGAAAAAGAACAAGCAGACACTTTATTCAGGAATGCTTTCAAGACGGCCCAAAATCTACCAAGAAATACGTCAAACGAGAAGCTCCTCAAGTTGGGAGTCCACAATACGTTTGACGAGCTAAAAGAAGCTCAAATAGCGGCCCAAATGTACAGGCTCCAGCCGTCAACCATCGGCCGAGCGCTTCTCCGAAGGCTGGGCTACTTAAGTGAAGAATTTGAAGATAGGGTTGCGGGCATACTTGATAACATTCGCCAAACACTCAGGGTGTGCCCAATGCCTCGCATCATGGACCCTAATCTGCACGCAGAGAGAAGGGCTGCGAAAGCAGAGTATGTAGAAAAGCACTTAGCTGAAAAAACAAACGTGGTATACACAGATGCGGCTTTGCATCGATGGAACAGAAACACGAAGGAACACAGAGTAGTATCGGTGGTGGTGAACCATCAAGGGGACCTAGTAACCAGTTTATTACTGCAGAGTATCCGAGAGGGAAGAAGCTGCTGTTGCGCTAGCAGTAGCTGAAGGATACCGCACAAATAAATCGCTGACTCCAAAGAAGCATGCAGGCAATACACTAATGGTAGGATCAGCAAGGGAGAGCTATGCATCATCCTCCAGGCGGGACCCCCGAACAAAAAATTCAACACAAAATTTTCTGGGTGCCGGGGCACACCGGAGTGACTGGGAATCAGAGGGCCGACGATCTAGCTCGCGAGCTTACCAATCGAGCGGATGCATCAAGTGACACTGACCCCACAAAAACGGTGGAACCATCGTACGCGGAAATCCTAAATCACTACAGAGGACAGAGGATAGCGTATCCTCCACCACACCAGCTATTAACGCAATATGAAGCAGTCGGTTGGCGTAGACTACAAACAGGAAGCTTTCATAACTTACACATACTTCACAAAATATTTCCGAACCAGTACGCTGACACATGCAAGTGGTGTGGAGCCGCCCCCCACTTTATACCATATTACATGGAAGTATAAAAACAATTATTCATTCCATAAGCTAAAAGAGCCCAATGCGGAACAGTGGGAGAGCCTGCTCACCAGCAGCGCGCTGGCGGTCCAAAAAGGACTGGTACAGCATGTGTATGAGGTAAAAAGGGTCAGTGGGGCCCAGGAATAATGACACCACCCCTGGAAGACTCGCAACTTCAACATGAAGACACCCGGGTCCCGCTGAATCGACCAATTTTTGGCGCCAATAAAATTTTCTCTCTCTCTCTCTCTCTCCCGAAGACCGCGGCGCATGGTTAACGAATCCAGAACCCCGCGGCTCAGGTGCGATGCGCTGGCCTATCCAGTGGGCCTCGAGTTCAGAGATAGTGGTGCTTGTGGTGCGGCCGCTGTGCGAGATGGTACGTCCCTCGTCAGGTTGCCGTGCTCAATCACTGCCGGCAGTGCGCTTTGGTATGGCTTCTTTCGTGAGCAAGTACATGGGAGTGAGCTCGTCGTAGCTGGCCCGGCTGGCTGGTAAGCTTTTCCTCTCGCAAGGCCAGTTCGCTGCCAGAGGCTGAACCGCAGGTGGTCCTCCTCCGCGCGCCTAGTTCCGAACGTAGTGCGCGGCACGCGGGCATTCGTGCATCTGCGCTCTTCTTTTCCATCGTCCTGAATCTTAGAAGAATAGCTGGAGCGGCGAAATGGCCCAACGATTACATAAGACGAGGGAGGAATACGAAGTGATACAATCGTGTTTGCGTCAAAGTTTAGGCGCTTTAACATGAGTAATGCAAAAACTTCGTAAGATGTAAAAAAAGAAGGTAGAAGCTGCATTTTCCTAGGATTGTTATGCTTCTTTACCCTGTGTCAGCCCCGCATTAGGTACCCGAATACTATTGTTTTTTTTTATTCGAAAATTGTACACAAGTTGGTGGTGCGAGCTGGAACACGGCTACTTGATCCGCGTCCCAGAATTTCCAGATTTAGATTTCTGATGTGAAATATTCTCACGCAGAACCGGTCTCGCGTGCTACAAGCACTCTAAGAGGCAAAATAGCTACACGCGTTCTCTTCATTAAGTATAAAATCATTGTATTGGCATGGTACGGCCTTGTAGATAAGCGCAGTTCCCCACTTCGTCGTGTATAGTTTTTTTATGGGGGGGGGCGATATTCGGCAACTACCGCCGTAACAAACAGGACCAGCGCTCTAGACGTCCGCGCTAAGGCAGGATTCGTTTGAGGAACGCAGTTTAATAATAATTTGTTTTTTGGGGAAAGAAAATGGTGCAGTATTTGTCTCGTATATCGTTAGACATCTGAACCGCATCGTAAGGGAAGCGATAAAGGAGGGAGTGAAAGAAGAAAGGAAGAAAGATGTGCCGTAGTGGAGGGCTCCGGAATGATTTCGACCACCTGGAGATTTTTAACGTGCACTGACATCGCACAGCACACGGGCGCCTTTGCCTTTTTCCTTGAAGATTTATTTTCGGAGCACCGGATAGTTCCGTTATTTCATAGCTTTGAATTCTGATTTAATTCTGAGACCATGTCTTTCTACATGTGAGGAGAAAAGTACTAAAGCAGTGCTGCTTCATCTGTTAACAACTTTTTTTAATCTATGTCGTAATAATGAAATGGTGTGAAAGGGAAAATATACCGAGTATGTATACTGAGGAATCAATGAGTAGTTACTCACTTATTACTTTTCATTCGTTCCTCTCATCAAAGTAAATTTCGTGTTTTTATGATCTTCTAGACGTTTGTATTTTGTCAGAACAGAAAAATTGAGAAATAGAGGGGGTCACAAAGAAAAAGGCTGGAAGCATAGGGACATTTTGGGGACGTCTCAGAGCAGGTCTAGTTGTGCTCGTGTATTTTTGTCTTGAAAGTAGGGACGCGAGGATCGACGTTAAGAAGAAAATAACAATCAAAACAGCAAAAACTGCTGCAGTTCGCGGTGTCGATCTAGTTTGCGCCGGTGACGCAGCAGTATTCGGCCACGTGTTGCTGGTGGTAACAGCAGAATAGTACACAAAGAAGGCCGCCAACTAGCAGCGTCAACGCGTCACCGTAGTTATGTACAGACTGCAGGTCCGTGTAATACAGTGGGAATGCGAAGTATTCCTCTGATGCTATGAAAATTTAGTGAACCTTCCATGTGTGGCTCAGCACGGATCTGGCTTCGATCACGTTGGCCAGGTCCTTCTGCTGGTACAGCAACCACTGCACGTTCACAAAGTTTTTCCAGCAGTTAAAAAAAATTGTGTCTGCAGGTGGGCTCCCGCAATACGTTGACAAGATCGTTGGCAGCATTGCGCGTCGAGCCACATGTCGCCTGAAGCCATGAGTGGAGGTTCCACTTTCCGGAGGTCTCTAACAGCGGCTCGTACACGTCCTGGGTGAACGTAGCAGACCATGGGAGGTGGCGTTCGGCCATGAACACTTTCGAGTCGCTTAGAACTTTCATGAAATACCGGAAGAGAAATGAAACCAGAGCGACTACTACTTTTCGTATACTCGGCGCCCAAGCTGCTGCAGTATCTTTGCTTCTGACGAATCCGGGAGCCCTCTCAATGGCATCGTGTTCATGGGTGTACATCAAGTCCTCGGCAGAACAGACAATGGAGGTTTTGTGGTGCATCCGGAACTTCTTCAGAACCGTACTGCGGCAGCCAGGGATAGGCGGGAGATCCATGTTGTTAACGCGGCGCCGCTGGGAGACGAGCGCCGTAGCCGGAAAGACAAGAACTGTTGGAGGTGGTACAAGCTTGGTCCGTGAGCATAACGTCCAGTTCACATGGCGAGCAATAACCTGAACACCACCGTGGCCCTGCGAGTGTTAAAAGCAAAGCGTAAACTTGCTGTCTCGAGGAGCCTAATATCGTCGCACACATATTAAAGGTGGGAAATGATACGCTAAGAAGCGCCGAGCGATAGGGAATATTTTCAAGTATATGACACGTGCAGGTATCGGAAAATGTTCTTACACCAGTTGTTTGAACTTTCTGTTAAGTTTAAGCAGTGAAAACATGCGTGAAATGATCGTAAATTCGAGTTTTCCTCTCTTACTGCCCTATGTTGCAGACGTGTTAGATTCTGCTAGATGCACTGTGTAAAAGGTACCATAGCAGGAATAAAAGCAAACTATGTGATTTTTTTATAATCAAACGCTCAGTAATAGAGATATAATGAACCGAAAGATAATGTCAATTACCGGCTGATGTACCCATAGTACGGCAGTCAAAATTTTGTGTTGTTCAACTGGTAGAGTCAGGTCTTGGAATGAGGGGTCTCGCCGCATGAATTATTCGTCTCCTGAAGCTATCAAGATTACGGTATATCGTACTGAGAAATAGATATAAAATGCGGCATGAGTAATACTGCCACCATTTATTATCTTTTTCAAGCTGGAAATAAGTCATTTGTATATTGTTGTACGTGATATGCGAACCGTCAGAAGATTGAGTGTGATGTCGGTAACACCTTCTAAATTTTTTCTATTCGTGTTTGTATTTCTACCACACACCCTATGGAATGCCACTGTTCCTGCGGGATAATGTAAATAAGTAAAAATAAATAGCTCTTGCGTGCTGGATCATTTGAGAGAGTCAAACGGATGTGCATTGCGTGAAAATGCACGGGAGCTAAAAACAATGAAAATGTTCCTGGCATCGGTTGTTTCGGCCCAACTTCCTAGTGGAAAAAACAACAACAAAACCACGAACTGTATCGATGGCACGGGAAGGCTCAATGGAAGCGAACATGCGCAGCATCAAGTGGCGAGGGTGCGGAAGTTCAGAGGTAGCAGCATTATGTTAGAGTGTCCCATATTCGCGCTCACACAAGGGGTCTCAAAATACCTTCCTGACAAGCTGCCGTGCATGAGGCATCCAGTCGGTTTTCTGCTCAATAAATGTATTGTACAGGAGAACTTACCAGGAGCCGCATGCCAAATAGGTCATGATAGGCGTAGGGGCTTCATGGCGATCATCTCCAGAAAGCGTCTGCCAGCTTGGCTACCGTGACTGTTATGATGCCGCTATAGTGATGCGTATTTATGCTTTTTTATTGCGTGCTTTGAAATGCCATGATGAAAGTTGGGAAGACATACAAACAGCTAAGCTGGTGTGCTACCTCACCGGCTTAAGGAATCAGAACAATACTGTCTCATCAGAACTATATATAACTGTAGACAGCTTCACATTGGTTTGCCTCTGAAGAGAAATTTGCAGATGCCTGTAATACACAAGGACCTTCACCTCAAACTATCTACTAAGTGAGAAACGTTCGCGCCAGGCTCGAGTCGATGAGCCCTGAAATTGTGATAGCAGAATTTAAGATCACTTGAGTACTGTTCAAGCAAGGACCAAAAAACATGCTGGAAGCAGATAAAGGGAAGGGCACCATAATCTGCGAGTTTTGCAGCGCTAAGGAATAGTCAGTGCTTCAGGAAGGGGAATGTTTGATCCGTTTGGAGCGTGGCAGCCTCATAGAAGCTTCGTCATTCAAATGCCGTACAATATTGAATGACATTTTATGGAATATGCATGCCATGATATTGCATGACGTTTGTTTGAGAAGTGTATTCTGGATAACTGGGAGTCCCTTGAAAGACATTGCAATGATAGTTGTAGCATGTTATTATGACAAACTATATGTTATTGAATCATACAGCTTTTTCAGTAGCGAAGTAAAGGCAGAAACGAACTGTTTTTTTTTTACGGCGGCAGTTGTTATGCGGTGCACTCCTGGAACCGCTGCATGAATGAAACCCGCCCAAGGTAACTGATCAAAGTGGCCAGGAGAGAAAGATTAAATAAAGATGGGAGAAGCGGGGAATGGAGGAAGAAAGGAAAAAGTAGAGTAGAAACGAGAAGACGCCGTTGTCGCCTGAGAGATGGAAAGAAGATATAAAAACCCATGGGCCAGGAGAAAAAGGAGAGAGCAAGAAGAAAACAAGACCAGCGGCCAAGGGAGAAAAAGGACAGACATTAGGTGAACGAGACGGCATGCTATCGCAGAGAAAGAAATGGAAATTTTAATCACAAGTACAATAAACAGAGCGCGGCGCTACTCGGTATCAAAGCCGCGAAATCACATGAGCTGTTCTAATCAGTTGTCTTTATCTCTTCCCCCAAGAGGCTGCAGCTCGCAAGCGAAGTCCTCGGTAAGAGAAAGCTCAGTAGAGATTCCGTCTGCGGGCGGCCTGAAAAAGAAAATGTCTGCTCTGACTCAATGCTAAGGCTAATGTCGAGGACGACTGTTGAGATCGCTAGCCTCGCCATCGACGAAACCCATTTGAGATCGCCGCCGAGCAATAAGCCGAACGGCGTCGTAGCCAGACCGAAGAACGATAGGCGGCGAAGGCACTGGGGGAGTGAGAGAGTAGTGCCGGCTACAATGCGTGAGGGGCGAACGTTGGACTACGGCGGAAGTGTTAGCGGGAAGGAGCCGCCACTGCCGCGAAGCTGCCGATTAACGCTGATCGTATTACTGGACCGATGCGTAGATTTGTCGATCTTTTTTTGCTCTCCTTGTCGTCCATGCGGTCGTTTGTTCTTAGTTGTTAGTAAGCTTTGACCTCACAACTGTCTCACCTGGCCACAAATAAATATAACTCTATTTGCTGGAGGTTTTGGGGGTATGATTACAGCTACGCTGCGCATGACACTTTTTTCGTCACTCTGTTCGCCTCTCATTAGGAACATAACTAATGCTCAACGAAACAATAAGGTAAAAACTACGGCACGGTGTAGCCGCTCTCGAAAACGAACGGGCATCAATTTGCGCACAAAGTTTCTCTTCTCTACAATAAAATTGCTCCCCATAACGCAAAGAATAAAGACTAGCAAACAGCAAGCAACCGAATGCTAATTAACCTAACATCTCATAATCGAATATCAGCGCACAGTGCATGTCCGAGCTTAATTTACTATGAGTGACAGAAGTGCCCAGAACGCGCATCCTTTCTCTCAAATCTATCGCTGCGTCAGTAGCGTCAGCTGGTGGTCTGAAGATGGCTTGCCCGTTTCGAGCGGCATGGGGTGATCGTCTGGAAGCGGCGTCTCTGCAGCCATTGAGTTCGCTGTGAGAGGCGGCCGTGACAAGGAGTCAAGAAACTGGGGCGTCTGTTAGTGTATGCCGCCACTTTGACAAGAAGCCGCAGCCGACATTTATTCTGTTAATTTTGGAGATGCTGACAGCTAACAGCATGTAGCCAAATTGTTGAAACAGAGTTCAACGTATATTGTGAGACGAATGTCACTTCTGGCAGGAATACATATAGGACACAACTTTTTATTTCTTCTCGTGCCTCCTGGACACTTTTATCATCGATGTAACATCTCGATTTCCAAGTGCAGACTTGTGTGCCGCACTTGAACAACATTGCTCATCGAAACAGGACTCATAACATCAACACACAAACAGAAAATCTCTTATAAATGCAGTGAAGATTAAAATTATGGCAGGAGTTTGAAGAAACCACATGCGATGTCCAGTCCTGGTAAATGTCTTTAGACCAAAGCCTTATTCGTGGTCGCATACTGCAGTCATCCCGGAAATATTAAATGTCAAAGTGCCTTGAAATGCTAGCTGAAGGTTTTTTTCTCGCGGTATATAAAGAACCGTACTGCTTGACCTGTGGTTTGAATGCCCGGCTACACGGAGGGCTGAAGAGGCATCATTGTGCTACATATAATGTCATAAGCCGGCAAACCTTTGGCTGGGCTGTGCGTGGTATATTTACTTGAGTTATGCAACGTGAGCGAGCAAATTTCATCCTGTTTCTTGATACGATTATTGAAGACGTTAAGGATCTTGTTTAGTGCACAGCTCAAATTATGATTGGGGCGCATGTAAAAGTAAACCCGATTCAGTTGTCTGCAACAAGGTACTTCTAACGAGCTCGTTTCTTCAATTGTATTGCTCGGACTGACATGTGCCAGACGGCTTTTGGAGAGAAGACGGACGAGACGGTATTCGGCAACTAAATATTAAGAAACAGGTGTGGATTGTCCAGAGAAAGTTCTGAGACGCACAAAGCCCTAAATGCACACGGACGTAAGCCATCCTCAAGGGTGCGCGAGTAGCAATCATAGTCATCCACAGCCCCTCTCCTTACTTGCGTTTTTTTCATTTAATGCGTCCACACCGAGACGAAGTAGGATTTTTTTGCAGCATATACCTCTCGCGAGAACGCTCACACCTCCTATTGGTAAAGTCTATTTTTATTGGCATAGTTTCATTGACCTGTCAAGGAATGCGATAGTTTTCGGAATCGACCTACAATACGGCGCCGACCGGGACCTACACAATGGAGCTAGTTTCTTATGCATATTTTCGGGTAAAATTCTTGAATAAATGTGTTGAGTGCATTGTACACTGTTTGGAGGTTCGTCGCAGTACAGCGCCTTTTAGAAAAGGCGTTGCTGAAATGCCTTTCACTCTGCAGAGACGTTGATCAACAGGGCGGCAGTGAAAGCAGTTTGGAATGTGCTCTTTGTGTTCACGTAGCCAGATTGAACCAAGGCAGATTGGGGAAATTCTGCGCTATGTTGGGGAGCTCGATGGTTAGGCATTGCTATCGCTTCGCTATTAATCGCGCTCAGCTGGACGGCAGGGAGTTTTGGAATACTCTTCCATGGTAAATGTCCTCTCGGACTAAGAATATTTTTGTAACAGACTGACGCGTGAGTCACAATGCACAGAATCAAAAGCGCTTTATTCCAAGAACACGACTGCTTAAATAGCTGCGGCGGTGGCCCGTTATCAGCACAACCGGTGATAGCAACACAGGCACAGAACTGGCGCATGCTCTCTTGTGGCACACCTACGTCACATTGCGTGACTGCACAATCTACCACATCCCTTCCCCCTTAGTCATCGATGCCGTAACGTCGCACTGGGTTACGTTGGCGAGTGGAACGCCGGAGCGGCTGAGACGTCTCGGGCTCCGGAGGTCCCAGTGCGCGGCTTGACATAGACGGCAGAGCGAACGAGGGACAGGTTTGCTGGTCTGTTGTCCGGGGATCAGAGCACCATGCTCTGCGAACGTGGTTGCGGTGGCGTCGGTGCACAGCTCCGTCTGCCGTACTCAGCTCGTACATGACGTGGCCTATCGGTCGCGACACGCGTGCAAACAACCACTTGGGCCCTGGCCGGAAGTTCCGCGCGTACACGGCGTCACCAGACTGGAAACCTCGTGGTGGCGGCTGCCGAAGGCAGCTTGCGTCACTCTCATCCGGGCGAAATCTGGATAGGGCGGTCCTGAACTTCCGGCCCAGCATGACTTCGGCTGGAGATTTCCCGGTCTCGGCGTGCGGCGTAGAGTGCTGTTTGAATAGAAATCGTGCAACCTTGCATAATACGGTGCCCTGTCTCTGTTTCCGTAACGCACACTTCAGTTCTCGGACCATCCGCTCCGCCCTTCCGTTGCTCGCCGGGTGGTACGGCGCCGCATACATATAGCGTATACCATTCAGTTTCAGGAAAGCCTGAGTTTCTCTGCTTGCAAAAGCGGTGCCATTATCCGACACAACCAAGTCGGGCAAACCATGTGTTGCAAAAATTTTGCGAAACTTTTCAATTACTGCAGATGACTGGAGAGACGGCATCACTTCAATTTCGGCCCAGTTTGACAGGGCGTCTACGACCACCAAAAAAAACACGCCCTGGACGGGTCCTGCGAAATCCACGTGTATTCTACTCCACGGTCGTTCAGGCTTAGTCCAGAAATGCGTTGGTGTCCTTGGTTCACTCTGCCTGTTTTCCTGGCATGGCGTGCAGTGCCTCACAAACTCGACGATCTTTTCGTCCATCTTCGGCCACCACACGTACGACCTAGCGATTGCCTTCATGGCCGTCACTCCTGGATGGTTAGCATGCATAAGGCTTAGAACTTGCTTCTGCAGTGCCTCTGGAATAACTACGCGGCTCCCCCAGAGTACACAGTCACGATGTACGGACAACTCGTTTTGTCTTACCCAATATGCAGAATGCTTCAGGGCTACCCGTTCTCGCGGCCAGCCCTCCAGGATCCATTGCTTCACCTGGTACAGCAGGGGATCACCCCTGGTGAAAGCTGCCACTTCCATTGCGCTCACTGGAGGGTACTCCACAGCTTCCAGAAGGAGTATGTCGCCTGGCGCCTCGGTCTCTTGGCGGGTTAAGGGGCCCGGTAACCTGCTTAGGCAGTCGGCGTTTCCATGGTCCTTGGTTTTCCTGTACTCGATGACGTAATCGTATGCCGACAGCATTAGCGTCCACCGTAACATGCGGGGAGAAATAACCGCCGGAATTTGCTTCTGCCTCTGGAAAATTCCTAGCAAGGGTTTGTGATCCGTGATAATGCGGAAATCTCGCCCACAAAGGTATTGGTGAAAATGTCGAACCCCAAAAACCACGGCAAGGGCCTCACGGTCAATCTGAGCATAATTGCGCTCCGCCCTAGATAGCGTTCTGGACGCATACGCCACAGGCTGCTCATTTCCTTTGCTGTCGCGATGAGCCAAAACGGCTCCTACACCCACAGATGATGCGTCGCATGACAACACTAACGGGACATCCGTCTTAAAATGCACCAGCAACGAGTTAGACGTTAGCAACTTCTTCAGGTTCTCAAACGCTTCCATATGCTCTGCACCCCAGTTCCATGCTACGTGGCTATCCAACAAACGATACAGCTTTTCCGCTACTTCGGTTCTTCCCTTCAAGAACCTATTATAGAAATTTATCATACCCAAAAAGGCTTGCAGTTCCTTTTTGTTCTTGGGTGCAGGAGCTTGGTGGATGGCCTCGACCTTGACCTTGGAGGGGTAGATGCCCTTTGCGTCAATCCGATGCCCTAGAAACTCAAGACTCTCCTTGAAAAATTCGCACTTTTCCGCTTGAACTCTGAGACCCGATTTGGCCAAGCGGCTGAGGACTTCAGCCAACATCCTTTCATGCTCCTCAATCGACTCGCTGGCAATCAGGATGTCGTCTAGGTATGTCGCTACGTGCGGCATTCCAGCCAACACGGTGTCCATGGTTCTTTGAAAAACACCAGGAGCAACGGACACGCCGAACGGCAGACGACAAACCTTGTATAGCCCCTGCACGGTGTTAATCGTGAGCAACTCTGCCGTTTCTTCATCTACCAACAGTTGCTGATAGGCCTGCGTCAGATCCAGCTTGGAAAAAACACGCCCCCTTCCTAACCTCGCAAAAAGTTCTTTGCTTGTCGGAAGTGGGTACACATTGCTTTTGACGGCCTGGTTCACAGTGCTTCGATAATCCCCGCATATTCTGAGGGAGCCGTTTTTTTTCCGCACCACGACGATTGGCGTTGCCCAGTCGGAATACTGAGTGGGTTGTAGAATTCCCAGCTCCACCAAGCGGTTAAGCTCTGCCACGACTTCCTCCCTCATCGCAAACGGAATGCTACGACATTTCAGGAACCTGGCTTGGGCGCCCTCCTTGAGTTCGATGTGGATGCGGGGTAGGGCAGCCCCTGGAAACGTGTCACTGAACACCTCTGGAAACCTTTCCAAAATGCCTTCTGCTCTGGCGTGGACGCTGTAAAGGCCAGCTATGCTGATTTCCAGTGGCTGGAACCAATCCCGGCCTAGAAGAGTGTTTCCCTCTTTTTTCACTACAAGTAGTGGCAACTTAAATTCTCTGCCTTTGAACTTCACGGGCACGGACGCTTTTCCCAGCACGTCGAGACCTTCCCTCGTCCAGGTAACGAGTTGCGTGTTGCAATCTTCCAGCTTGATCTGTTTCGCCACTTGCAGCTTTTGAAATTTGTTCACACTAATAATAGACCTGGCAGCTCCAGAATCTACTTCCATAGGCACGCTTTCCTTCCCAATCTCTACAGCAATGACGTACTTTGGCGTCCCACTTTTTACTTGGCTGATACTGAACGACTCGTCGTACTCGCTCTTCACAGCATGTTCCATATCATCCAGCTGCATTTCCACTTCTGCTTGCTTTTTTCGGCATGCTTTTGATAAGTGTCCCTTTCCACCGCAGCTGAAGCACACAGAATCTTTGTATCTGCACCGCCATCCTGAATGGGCTGCCAAACAGCGAAAACAACGCCGCTGTCTTTCTGGTTTCTTCATGCTCGCCACCCTTCCTACTTCCGCCGTCAACTCCTGCTGGAACTCGGGTTCTTGTGCATTGCTCCTCATTGCTTTTTGCTGCTTGGCAGTCGTTTCCGCCGTTACTGCTAACTCGTATGCCGTCTCAAACGTCAGATCCTTTTCCGCCAACAAACGCTGTTGAACCACACTGTCCGAAATTCCAAAAACCAGACGGTCACGCAACATTTCCTCTAACGGAATTTTTGTACCGCCAAATCCGCAGTTCTCGGATAACTTGCGCAAAGCAGTGACATAGTCAGCCACGCCCTCTCCGTCTTGTTGGTCGCGCTTCGAAAAGACGTACCTCGAGTATAGTTCAGATGGCTTCGGGTTGATATGCTTCTTCACTGCGTCGACGATGACTTGATAGCCCACGTTGGGTGGCCGCGAAGGCTTGACGAGGGTTGCTATGAGGGAGTACGTCTCTGGCCCACAGCAACTGAGCAACACAGCTCGTTTGTCGTCATCCGTTGTGAGCTTGTTAGCTGCGCACGATAACTCAATGCGCTCGACATAATCTACCCACGATGAATTTTCACTGAGGTCGAACTCTCGAATGCGACTGCCGAAAGCCATGTCGCCGACCAACAGGCCCTTGCACGGGTTCGACCGTGCCTCGTCGCCACTGTAACAGACTGACGCGTGAGTCACAATGCACAGAATCAAAAGCGCTTTATTCCAAGAACACGACTGCTTAAATAGCTGCGGCGGTGGCCCGTTATCAGCACAACCGGTGATAGCAACACAGGCACAGAACTGGCGCATGCTCTCTTGTGGCACACCTACGTCCCATTGCGTGACTGCACAATCTACCACAATTTTCGAACTTTCAGAATTTATTACTGAAGTTATTTCTTGCGGAGATCTACAGTCGTCTTGGTGGAGGCTTTTCCGAATAAACGCGCCATGGTAAGTAAGCTGAAGGGCGTTATGACAAATGTTTCCTGTTAGCAACTTGCCACCTTATGCATACTATATCTGGTCGTGCATCGATCATTTACCGCCAGTTATTTGGCGAGCGTTGCCTGTATTACGAAAACCGAACATCGTCAATGTCGTAAGTGTACCAAGGTCTCCGAAGCTTAGTATTGCCTATTCGAATGGTGAAACCAGACCAGCAGAATAGTTTCGGTACAGAAAGAGGTATAGACCGAGTGGACCAACCTGTTTCTTAACTTGGTCTCCCAGTTTCGCTGCTTTTCCTACATGAAAATTATTTGCCAACGTGAGGAGCGCAGGTCGATATCCGGGGATATTTTTTGCTAGAGTGCACCTTGTAGCGCGTTTACAAAGCCTCTGCGGCGTTTCTGCTTTGTACTAATACGAAAAGAGCGCAGACTACGCAAGTGTCTTGCTTCGAGCTAGTCGCATGTATTTTCCATACCTGATCACTTTGTAGGCTTTGCGGCCCCTCCGGCGCGCTATGTGCACTTGCCGCCGCAGCCACTGGCCCATATCGTTGGGTCACCTCCTTTACCCCATGTTGTGGATGCTGCCCCATCGCCCAGAGCAGGACCAGTTCACGAAGACCGCGGCGAGTGGATCCACGACCACGCGGGCGAGATGAGTTGCGCTGGCCTCTCTAGTAGGCCTCGATCTTGGACTCTGCCAAACTGGCGGTGCGGCCCCTGTGCGAGACGTTAGATCCCTCGTCAGCCATACGGCCAGGTTGCCGTGCTCAATCTCTGTCGACAGCACACTTTGGTATGGCTTCTCTCTTGAGTACGTACCTGAGAGTGAGCTCGTCGTAGTTGTCCCTGCTGGCTGGTAAGCTTTCGCTCTCGAAAGGTCAGTTCGCTGTCAGAGGCGCAACCGCCAGCGTTCCTTCTGCGCATGCCAGGTTCGGAAACTAGCACGTGGCACCTGCGCACCTGTGCTCCTGTGATCGTCTTTTTCTTTTTCCCTCAGCATAGATGTATGGCGAATAAACGCGGCGGCGAAATGAGCCGACGGCCATATGATACGACGGAGGCTTAAAAAAATCACCCAGTCGTACACGAACCAAATTCCAAACTAGAAAGTTTAGTTTAACAAAACACGTACCAGGAATCTAAGCATAGAAAAAAAAGAAGGTAGGCGCTGCATTTTGCGAGGACTGTTATGCTCCTTTACACTGGGTGAGGACCAGATTTGGCACCAGAATGGCGCTGTTTTTGGGTGGTGCGAGCTGGAACACGGCTACAGCATCGGTGTCCCGGGCCTGCTATATATAGATTTCTGAACTGTAAACTTCTCATGAAGACCTGTTCTCGAAGCGCAGTTCGCCACTTCTTGGTCGCGTCTTCTTTTTTTGGGGGACGATATTCGGCAACTTTTGCCAGGATCGCTGTCCTAGTGTTCGCTTCTAGGTAATTAAAAAGACTCGCCCATCAAACTGGGACGAAGAAATAGGAAAAGACAGGACGAGCGCTTTAGACTTTTTGGTTAATCAAGTATTCCGCCAACAGAGCCCATTTTTTGCCTTGTTTGTATATAAAAGCAGGGAAAATAATTTTCACAGCGGAATGTTCATGTTAATTACGTCGGACTCTTTGCGAGGACAATACGATATCGTTTGCATTCAGTGCACGATTAATTAATTCCATAGACCCGTTCCTACAATTCGTTGTGTCGAAGACACCTGTAGGGAGGCTGTAACAACTAAATACCTTTTGTGCACGTTTTGGGAAGTGTGCATTGTATCCTAATATCTACGATTTTCCTTTTCGAGGCGCGATCCTGTGGAACCTTGGATTTTTTAAATAAATGAACATACAAGTGTAAATAACCTTTGTACTTTTGGGCCATGTCTCCAGCCGGGTTTGAAGGTAAGCATTTCGTGCGATCAAGCATTGCTGAAACACTGCGCCGAAACAACGTGTTTTGTATTATTCCTTTAATTGCCAGAATGAGCTTACGCGCCTCTGAAGACGGCGAAGCACTGCTTTCTCGCCGCCGGCTAACAGAGCACCATTTTTTCACTACCATCAGCCGTTTAGAGCATTAAGTATGTAAGTTTGCAATATTGCTTAGCGGCCGTAGCGTCAAAGGCGCGAAGAAACAAGAGGTAACAACAAAGTACAGCCCTGAACTCTGGCTTTAGTTTTATTAGTCGTGATGCTTTTCTGGGCTTCTAGGCACGATGGTTTCTCTCCAGTTTCAGCCGTTCCCAGTGGGCTGTTTCTTTCTCTGAGTTTACATTTTTTGATGAGCACCACTTAGCTTCAAGAGTGGCAGGACACAGGAGGATAAAGAGAAAAATTATATAACTGAGATACAAGGAATGTACACAGCCTGGCAGTAGCATACGTTCGAGCTGCCATAGTGAAAAGTTCATTTCCTCGCAACCAGGAATAACCCGTTCACGGAACTGAGTCAAAGCACGAGCGCAAATAATCATTTTATGCCTGATGAAAAAATCCTGGCATGTCTTGTTTTGTCGTCCCACGTTTCTTTGGACGGCCATCATTTTTAGAAGCGGATGAAATTGTTTATGGCAGCTGTAGAACGCACTTGTTCCTTCTATGGTTAAAAGTGCCTTTAAAGACGAGTACCAATGTCTTGAATTATAGAGATAGCGGTTAAACTGCGGAGGAAATGGAGCGCGGGCTACGCTTGCGCACACACGCACGCACAAATACGCTCAAGTTGCATGATCTTCACGGTAACAACTCTTCTCTCCAAGGATGCTGACAGGCTAACCACCTGATCAACAAGCCGCGGTTTTGGGCTTGGAAAAATTACTAAGGCTTCCTCCTGGTGCCTGCAGCAACACAAACTCCAGACTGCGACAGTTGCGAAATGTTGCGCAAGCGATTTCAGAATGCCGAGAAGAGCCCATTTTTTTTCTATTGGGAAAGCTTCAGTCCAACAGGGGCTCCCTTTTGGCACTATAACTATTTTGCAAGATTTTGTAAATTATTTCTCCAGCCATTCGTCATGATATAACACAAGCTAAAGGCAAGAAATTGAGAACGTAAACTCGGCGTGCAAAGTTTGATTTTTGTCTCTCAGTACGGGAACTGTTAAACCAACTAACAAAGAAGTTACATTAAAATAGTAAGGCACCATGGTTCTCTGAATAGGTTATGCGAGACGTATGGGTGACGTGCTCTGACGGCCGTACATAAAGGGTGTCTTCTACTGAGACACAAAAGGTAACTGGAGGCCGCAATATTTCCTTCTGCCCCGTCCCTTCTTTTTGCCATCGCTCTTGTCTGCGTTACGATTTTATGCAATGTTTCATGTTTCATTTTGGAGCAAGGATGCAAAGTGATGCCCGGCACACTTATTCTGTAATTCTATTAAATGTTAGGCTCGGTTATTTTGAGGAAAACAATGTGCAGGTATCGTTTTGAACAACCTGAGAGTCCCGTTATTTCAAAGTAAGCTTGAATTAATTTTATTTCTTATATGGCGTTTTTCAACCTGCGAACATGAAAGTACAAAAGACAGTGCAGCCATATCAAATAGCAACCTTTCCTTGCTGTATGTCATAATAATATGTTGAGATAGCGTTATTTCCTCTCCTCAGTAAATTTAGTGAGACTTTATGATAAATTATCAGGAATTTATGATCTTTTAGGCGTTTGCATTTTGTCAAAGCAGAATAAATTGAGAAATAGAGGTGGTCATAAAAAAAAGCAGGAGGCTTGGAGACGTTTAGTGGACGCCTCGGACCAGTGCTAGTTCTTCACAATTATTTTTTCTCTTGAATGTAATGTCGTGAGCGTCGACGTCAAGAAGGAGTCAAGGAGCAATTGAACCACAAAAACATCTCCGGCAGCGATTTTACCCTGTCGCTCTAATTAGCGTCGGTGACGTAGCTGTATTAGGCCACGTGCACTGGTGGCGACGGTGGTAGTAGAATAGTACAAAAATAACTTCGACGACGGGCAGTAGTCTTCCTGCGTCCGATTATTTTAGCGCAGACGGCAGGAGGTCGGTGTGGTACAGTGGGAAGGTGAAGTATTCCTCGGATGCTGTGCGTGCGTTGTGAACGCTCCATGTGTGGCTCAGCACGGACTTGGCTTTGATCACGTTGGTCACGTCATGCTGCTGCAGCCACCATTGGATGTACATTAAGTTCATCCAGCTGTTAGGTGAACTGGCCCGGCGGGTGGGCGCTCGCAGTACATTGACGTAACTGTCGGCATTCCACCTGGAGCCTGAGGTCACCTGGCGCAATAAGTGGAGGTGCCACTTTCCGGAGAACTCCAGCAGTAACTCCCACATGTCCCGGGTGACCGTAGCAGACAATGGAAGGTGGCGTTCGGCCATGAACACTACAGGGTCGTTTATAGTGTTCATGAAATAACCGAAGCAAAACGCAAGCAGATCGGCTACTACTTTTCGAAGACTAGGTGCCGACGCTGTTGCAGTATCTTCCCTTCTGACGAATCTGGGAACCCCTTCAATGCCACCGCGCTCATGGGTGTTCATCATGTCCTCGGCAGCACGAACAATGGAGGAGATCTGGTGTCTTCGGTTATTCTTCCACACCGTACTGTGGCCGCCAGAGATCAGCGGAAGATCCTTGATGTTAACGCGGCGCCGCTGTGAGATGAGCGCCGTAGCCGGAAAGACAAGAACTGTTGGTGGTGGTGCAAGTTTCGTCCGCGTCCAGTTGACATGGCGAGCGGTAACGTAAACAGCAGCGGTGCCCTGTGCGTGTTAAAAGGGAAGCGCAAACATTTATTGTTTTGAGAAGCCTAAAAATCTGCTTAAACCTACTAGCTAAAAATGGGCAATAGTAAGCTAAGAAGTGCAGGGCGATAGGGAATAATTTCATCTACATGACACGTGCAGATATTGGCGAATGTTCCTAAAGGGGCTTTTTTAACTCTCTGTATTGTTAAGGCAATGAAAGTGCGTGAAAGGATAAAAATTCAAGCGTTCCTCTCTTTCTTGCCTATAACGAAGACGTTAGATTCTGATAGACGCGTGGTGAAAACCTATTACAGCATGAATGAAATTAGAAAGTTATGTACTTTTTATAATCGACCGTTAAGTAATACAGTTATATTGAACCCAAAGACACAATCATTAATTACCGGCTGATGTAGCCGCAGTAGGGGAGTTACAATTTTGTGTTGTTTGACTGGTAGAGCCAGATCTTTGAATGAAGACTCTCTCAGCAAGACCTCTGCGTCTTCTGAAGCTGTCAAGATTATGTTATATTGTTCTGAGAAATAGATATAAATTGTAGCAAGAGTAATAATGCCACCATTTGATTATCTTTTTCAAGGTGGAAATAAAAGTGTCATTTGTAAATTGTTTATTGTACGTCATATGCAAAGCGTCAGAGGGTTGTATGCGATGTCTGCACCGCCTGTTTAAATGTTTTCTCTCCGTATTTGTATGTCTACCACTCCCCCTCTATAATGCCACTGGTCCTGAGGGGTAATGTAAATAAATAAATATAAATAACTGTCGCGTACTAGATCGTTAGAAAGTGTAAAGGCAATTAGCTTTGCTTGAAAAGGTACGTGAGCTAAAAACAATGAAAAATGTTCCTGGCATCCGCTGTTTCCGCGCGACTTGTTAGTGAAAAAAAAATCCACATATTGTACCGATGGGATGGAAAGGCTCAACGGAAGCGGACGTGCGCAGCATCATGTGGCCAGGGTGCGGAAGTTCAGAGGTAGCAGCATTATGGCACAGTGCCCCATGTTCGCTCTCACACAAGGGGTCTCAAACTACCTTCCTAACAAGCTGCCGTGAATGAGGAATTTCCAGTCGGCTTCGATGCTCAAAAAATGTATTGCAGAGGGGAACCTACCAAAAACAGCATGCCATATATGTAATGATAGGCGTAACGGCTTCGTGGCGATGATCTTCAGAAAGCTTCAGCTGGTTTGGCTATCGTGACTGTTACGGTGCCGCTATAGAGATGGGTAATAATGCTTTTTTGATGCGTGCTTTGAAATGCCATGGTGAAAGATGAGATCACATACGAACAGCTAAGCAGGGGTGCTACCTCAGCGGCTTAAGGAATGAGAACGACACTCCCTCACCCGAAGTGTACACATCTTCACAATGGTTTGCCTCTGAAGCGGAATTCGCCGATGCGTCCAACAAACAAGGAGCTTCAACTCAAACTATCTACAAAGTGTGAAATGTTCGTGCCAGGCTCGAGCGGATGAGCTCTGAAATCGTGATAGCAGAGTTTAAGATCAATTGAGCGCTGTTCAAGCAAGAATCACAGAACATGCTGGAAGCGGATAAAGGGAAGGGCGACATCATCTGCGAGTTTTGCAGCGCTAAGGAATAGACAGTGTTTCAGGAAGGTGAAACCTCGATCCGTTTGGAGTGTGGCAACCTCATACACGTTTTGTCATCCAAATGTCATACAATATTGCATGACATTGCATGCAATATGCACGTCATGATTTTGGATGACATTTGTTAGAGAAGTGTATTATTTTGAAAAATTGAGTGTCCCTTGTAAGACATTGGAATGATAATTGTGGCAGATTTTTATGTCAAACCGTATAAGGTTATTGCATCATATATCTTTTTCAAGCAGGGAAGTAAACGCACAAACGAAAGTTTTTTTTACGGTGCATTCCTTGAACCGCTGCATGGATGAAGCCCGCCCAAGGTCACTGATTGAAGTGGCCAGGAGGAGAGAAAGATTAGACAAAGAATGGAGAGGCGGAGATGAGAGAAAGAGGATAAAAATCTAGTAGAAATGGAAAGACGCCGTTGTAGCCTGAAAGATGAACAGAACATATAAAAACCGCTGGCCAGAGAAAGGAGAGAGTAAGAAGAAAACAAGGCCTGCGGCAGAGGGAGAAAAAATTAGGCTAGGCAAAAATGACAGGGCGCTATCGCGGAGAAAGGAATGGAATTACTTTATGCTCAAGCACACTAAATGAAGCGGTCCACAGTTCGCTATCAAAGCCGCGAAATCACATGAGCTAGTCTAATTAGTTGGACTTATTTCTTCCCCCAAGAGGCTGCACCTCGCAAGCCATGTCCTCGGTGAGAGAAAGCTCAGCCGAGATTCCGTCTGCGGGCGGCCTGAAAAAGAAAATGTCTGCTCTGACTCATTGCTAAGGGTAATGAAGAGAACACCTGTCGAGCTCGCTAGCCTCGCCGTCGAAAAAAAAAAACCATTTGAGGTCACCGCTGAGCAATAAGCCGAACGGCGTCGTAGCCAGACAGAAGAACGGCAGGCGACGGAGGAATTGTGGGAGCGATAGAGCAGCGCCGGCTACAATGCGTAAGGGACGAACATTCAACTTCCAAAATTGGCGCCTCGAATCGCATTCCTGCTAGGAAGGCCGCTCTGGAGCGACTACGGCGGAAGTGTTAGCGGGAAGGAGCCGCCACTGCCGCCAAGCTGCCGACTAACGCTGATCGTATTACTGGCCCGATGCGTAGATCAATTTTTTTTGCCCTCCTTATCGTCCACGCGGCGGTTTGTTCTTAGTTGTTAGTAAGCTTTGGCCTCAAAAGTTTCTCAGCTGGCCACAAATAAATACAACTCTATTAAAAGCAGGAAGTGATTAGACATACGCTGCGCATGACATTTATTCGTCCCTGTGTTCGTCTCCCGTTAGTAAGATATTTAATGCTCAACGAAAGAGTAATGTAAAAACCACGGTACGGTGCGGCCGCTCTGGAAAGCCACCGGTTATGAATTTGAGCACGATGTTTCTCTCGTCTGCAATAAAATTTCTCCCAGAACGTGAAGAATAAAACCTAGCAAATGACAAGCAAGCGACTGCTCATTAACCTAATTTGCTCATTTTTAATTTGCACATTAACCTAATTTATTTACTTACAGTGACAGAAGTGCCCAGGACGCGCATCCTCCGTCTCAAATGCATCGCTTTGTCACTAGTGTCATCTAGTGGTCTAAGATGGCGTGTCCGTTTTGCACGGCATGGGGTGACGTCTGGAAGCGGCGTCTATGCTACCATTGAATTCGCTGCCAGAGGCGGCCGCGACTAGGAGTCGACAAACCGGGCCGGCTCCTAGTGTATGCCGCCACTTTGATAAGGAGCCGCAGCCTACATTTATTTTGTAGGTTTTAGGGAAGCCCACAGCTCATAGCATGTATCCAAATTCTTGAAACATAGTTCAATGTATATTCTCCCACGAACATCGCTTCTGGCAGGAATGCGTAAGGGGACACAAGTTCGTCAGAATTTTTTTTTTTGCGGGCGCTCGTGCCTCCTGGACGCTTTTATTCTCGATGATACCTGTCGAGTTTCAAGCGCCGCCTAGTGCGCCTCGCTTGAACAACATTGCTCATAGAAACAAGACACATAACATCAACACCCACAACCAGAAAACGTCTTAAAAGTGCAGTGAAGATTGAAATTATGGTAGCAGTTTGAAGAAAGCACATGCGGTGCCCAGTCCTGGTAAATATCTTCAGTCCAAAGCCTTATTCATGGTCGTATAATGCAGGCATAATAGAGCCATTCAGGCCAAAGTGCCTTCAAATGCTAGCTGAAGGTTTCTTTTCGCGGTATATAAACAACCTTACCGCTTGACATGTGGGTTTAAAGCCCGGCTACACGGAGCGCTCAAACGCCATCATTACGCTACAAATACTCTCATTAGCTGGAAAACGTTAGGCTGGGTTGTACGTGGCATGTCTACTTGAGTTTTGAAATGTGAGCGAGCGCTTTCATTTCATCCTTTTTTCTGACACTATTACTGAAAACTGGAAATATCTTGTTTAGGGCTCAGCTCAAATTATGATTGGGGCGCATGTAAATCTAAACCCCATTCAGTGGTCTGCATCAAGGTACTTCTTACAAGCTCGTTTCTTCAATTGTGTTGCTCGGACTGACATGTGCGAGACGGCCTTTGGTCAGGAGGAGGAAGATGTGGTCTTCGGGAACTAAATATTAACAAGCAGGCCTGAATTGTCCAAAGAAAGTTCTGACACGCCGAAAGCCGTAAATGCACACGGCCGTATGCCACCCTCAAGGGTGCGCGAATAGCAGTCATAGTCATCCGCAGCCCCTCCCCTTACTTGCGTTCTTTCCCTTAATCTGTTCACACTGAGACGAAGCAGGATTTGTTGCACAAATAACTTTCGCGAGAACGCTCACACCTGATATTGCTAAAGTCTATCTGTGTTGGGATGGTTTTATTGGCCAGTCAAGAAATGCGACAGTTTTCGGGCGCGACCTATAATGCAGCGTCGATCGCGACCTACAAAATGTAGCTAGTTTCATATGCATGTTTTCGGGTAAAATTCCTTCAATTAATATGTCGCGTGCATTGAACACAGTTTGGGGGCTCCTGTACAGCGCCCTCTGTACAGCGTCCCCTGTACAGCGCCCTTTACAAAAGGCGTCGTTGAAATGCATTTCACACTGAGAAGACGTTGATCAACAGGGTGGCAGTGAGAACACTTTTGAATGTGCTCTTTGTGGTCACGTAGCCAGGTGGCTTGGGAAAATTGTGCGCTATGTTGGGAAGCTCGATGGTTAGGCATTGCTCTCGCTTCGCTATAAATCGCGCTCATCTGAATGGTAGGGTGTCTTGAAATACCGTTTCATGGTAAATGTCCTCACGGACTAAACATATTTTCGAACTTTCTTAATTTGTTACTTGAACTTATTTCTTGCAGAGATGTGTACTCTCGCCATGGTTCAGGATTTTCTGAATAAAGGCGCTAAGGTAAGTAAGGTGAAGGGCGTTATGAAAAAGGCTTCCTGTTAGCAGCTTGCCACCTTATACTTTATATTACTGGTCGTGCATCGATCATTTACCGCCAGTTACTTCGCGAGCGATGTCTGTATTACGCGGACTGAACATCGTCAATGTCATAAGTGCGCTAAGCTCTCCGAAGCTTAGTGTTGCCTATTCTAATGGTGAAGCCAAACGAGCAGAATAGTTTCTGTGCAAAAAGTTGTATGGACGAAACCATCGTATCTGTTTCATAACTTCGTCTCCCAATTCCGCTGGTTTTCTTACATGAAAATTATTTACCAACGTGAGGAGCGCAATACCATCTTTGAGTACTATTTGTTTCGCTCGACTGCACTTTGTAGCGCGTTTACAAAGTCTCCGTAGTGGCCTGTTCTCTAATATTACGAGAAGAGAGCAGACTACGGAAGTAGCCTGTCTCCAGGTAATGATTTATTTTCCATACCTGATGACTGTGTAGGCTTCGCCGTTGTCCCTGCACCCAAGGTGTGCTTGCCGCAGCAGCCACTGGCCCATATGCTTGGGTCACCTCCAGTACCCCATGCCGCGGATGGTGCTGCATCGCGGACAGCATAACTAGTTCACAAAAACTGCGGCGAGTGGATCCAGGACCCCGCGGCCGAGATGAGGTGCGCTGGCCTCTCTAGTAGGCCTCGATCTTGGATTCAGCCAAGCTGGGGGTGCGGCCGCTGCGCGAGATGTTAAATCCCTCGTCAGCCATACGGTAATGTTGCCGTGCTCAATCTCTGTCGGCAGCACACTTTGGTATGGCCTCTCACTTGAGTACGTACCTGAGAGTGAGCTAGTCGTAGTTGTCCCTGCTGGCTGGTAAGCTTTCGCTCTCGGAAGGTCAGTTCGCTGCTTGGAGGCGAAACTGCCGGCGTTCCTCCTGCGCGTGCCCGGTTTGGAACGTAGCGCGCGGCAGCTGCGCACCTGCTCTCCCGCGATCGGCTTTCTTTTCTCTCTCAACCTGAATGTATGGCGAATAAACGCCGCGGCAAAATGGGCCGACGGTCACATAAATTACGTAGCTTTAAAAAATCATTTTCTGGTACATGAACCAAACTTTGCACAGCACGATAGGGTAATTTAACAAGCGCCGTGCCATGAATGTAGGGAATGAAAAAAAAAGAATGTAGAGGCTGCATTTTGCGAGGACTTAACTCCTTTACCCTTGATCAGTATCTGATTCGGCAACAAAATGACGTTTTGTTTAGGTGGTGCGAGCTGGAACGCGGCTACAGTATTGGTTTCCCGGGCCTGCCATATTTAGATTTCTTATTGAAAATAAAAATTCATGCAGAGGTGGTCTCGGATGCTGCAAGCGGTATGAAAGTCAACATAGCTGAACGCTTCACAATGATTTAGGTAAAAATCATGGTATTTGTATAGTGAGGACACGTAGATAATCACAGTTAGCCACTTCGTGGTCGCGTCTTTTTTTTTTTTGGGGTGGCGATATTCGGCAACTTCCGCCAGGATCACTGTCGCAGCGTCCGCTTCTCGGTAATTAAAAAGATAAGCCCATCGAGCTGGGACGAATATATAGGAAATGACAGGACGAGCGCTTTTTTAGTTTTTTAAGTTAGTCAAGTATTCCACCAACTAGTCCATTCTTCTGCCCTGTTCGTACATAGATGCAGCGAAAATACATTTCACACCCGAAAGCTCATCTTAGTAACTTCACACACTTTGCGAGGACAACATGATATCGTTTGCATTCAGTGAATGATTATTTAATTGCATAGGCCCGCTCCTTCATTTCGTTGTGATCAAGGCACCCGTGTGCACATCGTAATAACTACTGTATGCCTTTTGTTTAAGTTTTGGGAAGTGTACGTAGAATCCCAATATCTATGATTTCCCCTCTTGAGGTGGGAGCCTGTGCAACCTCGGATTTCTTTAATATATGAACGAGCTACAGTCAGAGACTTTGCATATTTTGGGCCATGTTTCCAGCCGGATTTGAAAATAAGCACCTTTTCCGATCAGGCATTGCTGAAATGCTCTGCCAAAACAAATTGTTTTGCATTATTCCTTTAATTATCTGAATCAACTTACACGCCCCTGAAGACGGCGAATAACTCACTGCCTCCTCGCCGTCGGCTAACACAGTTATATTTTTTTCACTACCATCAGCCGCTGAGAGCATTAAGTATGTAAGTTTACAATACTGCCTACCGGCCGTAGCCTAAAAGGCGCGAAGAAACAAGAAACAACAACAAAGTGCAGCCCTGAACTCTGCCATTACAGTGTATTATTCGTGATGATTTTCAAAGCTTCTAGGTACGATGTCTCTTCAACTTCATTCATTCCCAGTGACTGTTCTTTGCTCTGAGATTGCATTTTTTGATGAGCACCATTCAGCTTCCAAAGCGGCCGGACACAGGACAAGAAAGAGAAACGCTGTATGTATCATTTAGATGCATGGACTGCACCCAGCCTGGCAGTAGCATACTTTTCGAGCTGCCAAGGAGAATTGTTGATTTTCATGCAACCAGGAAAATCTCCTTCACGAAATTGAGTCAAAGCACCAGCGCCAAATAATCATTGTATGCCTTGTCAAAAAAACTTTCGCATGTCGTTTTCTGTTGTCCCGCGTTTCTTTGGACGGCCTTCATTTTTAGAAGCGGATGAAATAGTTTATTTTGTCCTACTGGGAGAGCCCCGGTCCAATAGGGGCTCTCCTTTGGCACTTTACCTGTTTTGAAAGATTTTGTGAATTTTTTCTCCAGCCATTCATAACGGAATAACACAAGCTAGACGCAAGTGAAGAAATTTATAACGTTAACTCGACATGCAAAGGTAAGTTTTGTCTTGCAGTGCGGGAACTTTTAAACTAACTATCAAAGAAGTTACATTAAAAAGAAGCACAGAAGGCACCATCGCTCCCCCTGAATAGGATCTGCTATACGTATGGGTAACGTGCTAAGATTGCAACACAAAAAGGAAGACTTGTACTGAGACCCAAAAGGGAACTGGAAGCCATAAAATTTACTTCTGGCCGTCCCTTGTTTTTATTGTTGCTCTTGTCTGCGTTAAAATTTGATGTCGCCGGGCACGCTTCTCCAAGTGTGTGCATGGACTAATCCTGGCAAATGTTTCACGTTTCTATTTGGAACTTGGATGAAATGCGATGCCCAACATTCAATGCTGTTACTCTATTTGACGTCCGCATTAAGTCTGGATTGCTGCGAGGAACTCAGTGCGAATATTTAGCTTAGGGTTGCCTGACAGTCACGTTATTTCATAGTAAGCTTCGTTTTTTGATTTAATTCCGAGACGGTGTTTTCATCCTGCGAGCAGGAAAGCACAAAAGGCAGTGCAGACGTATCAGATAGCATTCTTTTCTTGCTGTATGTCGTAACAATAATAATAAAATGGCGAGATAGCGAATATATATGTTTTGCTATTTCCTCTCATCAGTAGAGTTAGTGGCTGCTAATAACAAATGTTCAGGAATATATGATCCGGTTAGGCATTTGCATTTTGTCAAAGCAGAATGATTTGAGAAATAGAGGTTGTCAGAAAGAAAGCAGGAAGCTTGGGGACGTCTTGTGGACGTCTCGGAGCAGTGCTAGTTCTCGTTTATTTTTACTCTTGAAAGTAGTGTCGTGAGCGTCGACGTCAAGGAGACAAGGCAAATAAGATTCGAACACCAAAAGCCTCTCCGGCAGCGATTTTGCCGTGTCGCACTAATTTGCGCATGTGACGTAGTTGCATTCGGCCACGTGTTGCTGGTGGCGGCGGTGGTAGTAGAATAGTACGAAAAGGATTTCGACTACGGGTAGTAGCCTCCCTGCGTCGAGGTATTTTAGTGAAGATGGCAGGAAGTTCATGAGGTACAGTGAGAATGCTTAGTATTCCTCGGATGCTGTGAGTGCGTAGTGAATGGTCCATGTGTGGCTCAGCACGGACCTGGCTTTGATTACGTTGGCCAGGTCGTACTGCTGCAGCCACTACTGGACGTTCTTCAAGTCGTTCCAGCTGTTAAAAAATCTAGCTCTTCGGGTGTGTTCTCGAAACACGTTGTCGAGATAGCGGTCGGCATTACATCTGAAGCCACAGGTTACATGAACCCTTAAGTGGATGTTCCACTTAAGGGTCCCCCGTTGATGTCACGGATGAACGTACCAGACCATGGAAGGTGGCGTTCGGCCATGTGCACTTTCGGGTCGTTTAGAGTGTTCATGAAATACCAGAAGCAGAAAACGACCGTAGCGGCTACTCCTTTTCGGATACTCGGCGCCAACGCTGCAGCAGTATCTTTCCTTCTGACGAATACGGCTGCCCTTTCAATGGCACAGTGTGCATGGGTGTTCACCATGTCCTCGGCAGCACAGACAATGGAGATGATCTGGTGTGTCCGGTACTTCGTCCACGCTGTACTGTGGCAGCCAGGGATCAGCGGAAGATCCTTGAAATTAACGCGGTGCCGCTGTGAGACGAGCGCCGTAGCCGCCACGACAAGAACTGTTTGAGGCGGTGGAAGTTTGGTACACGAGCCTAGCGTCCAGTTCACGTGGCGAGCAATAACCTGAACACCACCGATGCCCTGCGAGTGTTAAAAGCAAAGCGTAAACTTTTATTGCATCGAGAAGCCTAACAATCTGCGCACACGCCTTAGCTAAAAGTGGGAAATTATACGCTAAGTAATGCAGGGCCACAGAAATTACTTTCAAGTTTATGACACGTGCAGGCGTCGGAAAATGTTCTTTGAAGTATTTGTAACTCTCTAAAGTTAAGGCAGTGAAAGCATGCGTGAAAAAGATTCAAATTCAAGCTTGCCTCTCTTACTAGCCTATAATGCAGACATGTTGGAAGTTGATAGATGAGTTGCGATGAATAGATGGATGAACAGATGGATGAAAAAAACTCTATTGGCGACAAATTTAAAATTTTCGTGACCCTTACGGGTCACTGGGCGCCGTGGTTGATCTCCGATACAGCATGCCGCACTTGACAGCTGCTACCGTGGCTCAGCGTACGAGAAAGCGTTCCGCTTGCTCGTCCTGGGTGCCCAGCAAGTGCCCCCACTGCGTCACACTCGGATGTACTATTTTAGGTTCTAAGTCTGCCTTAGCGGATGTCTATATGGCCCAAAAGAAGTGCAATGGCACAGACAAGCCGCAAGGATGCCAAGGAGAATGTCGAGGGGAGGAGAAACCACACCTCGACAGGCCGATAACCAAGGAAGAGGTCTATGCGGCCATCAGGGCGGTTACCAGAAACACAGCAGCAGGAGCCGATAAAATCAGAAACTCGCTAATTCGCAAACTTAGCGATGAAGCGGTGATGCTACTCACAGACTACCTCAATACACTGTGGACAGAAGGCACACTGCCACGGGAATGGAAGCATGAAGAAGTTGTGATGATTCCCAAGGCAGGCAAGAAGTTGGAGATAAACAATTTGCGCCCTATCTCGCTCACGTCATGCCTTGGAAAGCTTTTTGAGAGAGTCATCACAAGGAGAATACAACAATACCTGGAAGATGAAGATATGTACCCGCACAGTATGTTCGGCTCCAGAACAAATCTATCGACGCAGGACACCTCTTACAGATCAAGGAGGAAGTCGCAGAAGCCGCCCCCAAAAACAGGGGAGAACACCATCATGGCACTGGACATCAAGGGCGCGTTCGACAACGTCAGCCATGACGCCATCATGGAAGGACTAACCACCACCAACTGCGGAAGAAGAGTACACGACTACGTAAGGGCCTTCCTCTCAAACCGCACAGCTACGGTTGGACTGGGGGACCTAAGCAGCAAAGTCTTCGAAACACCAAAGGCACCCCGCAAGGCTCAGTGATCTCGCCAGTCCTCTTCAACATAGCCAGGAGTGGGCTAGGCAGACAGCTGAGCCAGATAGAGGGGATACAGCACGCTATGTACGCTGATGATAAAACGATCTGGATCAGCCAGGGCTCCCCAGGGCAAAAACAAGATCTCCTGCAGCAGGCAGCCACATGCGTGGAGAACTACGTCAGAGAGGGAAGCCTGGCATGCTCCACCGAGAAGTCGGAAATTCTACGAGTGGGCAAGAGACCATCCAAAGTAATATACAACATAAAAATTGAAGGGGAGGTCCTGCCGGAACGCAACATGATCAGAGTGTTGGGAATGTGGATCCAAAGCAGCGGGAAGTGCAGCCACACCCTAAGCCTTCTCCAACAATCAATGCAACAGGCCAGCAGAATGATCACAAGAGTATCACAGAGAAGATTTGGCATGCAGGAGAGTGACACGATCATGTTAGTCAAAAGCCTGGTGGTCAGCCGCATAACATACTCACCCCCCTACCATAAGATGACACAGCACGAAAAAGAACAAGCAGACACTTTAATCAGGAAGGCTTTCAAGACGGACCTAAATCTACCAAGACATACGTCAAACGAGAAGCTCCTCAAGTTGGGAGTCCACAATACGTTTGACGAGCTAAAAGAAGCTCAAATAGCGGCCCAAATGCACAGGCTCCAGCCGTCAACCATCGGCCGAGCGCTTCTCCGAAGGCTGGGCTACTTAAGTGAAGAATTTGAAGATAGGGTTGCGGACATACCTGATAACATTCGCCAAACACTCAGGGTGTGCCCAATGCCTCGCAACATGGACCCTAATCTGCACGCAGAGACAAGGGCTGCGAGAGCAGAGTATGTAGAAAAGCACTTAGCTGAAAAAACAAATGTGGTATACACAGATGCGGCTTTGCATCGATGGAACAGAAACACGAAGGAACACAGAGTAGTATCGGTGGTGGTGAACCATCAAGGGGACCTAGTAACCAGTTTATTACAGAGCGGCTGCAGAGTATCCGAGGGGGAAGAAGCTGCTGTTGCGCTAGCAGTAGCTGAAGGATATCGCAGAAATAAATCGCTGACTCCAAAGAAGCATGCAGGCAATACACTAATGGTAGGGTCAGCAAGGGAGAGCTAAGCATCATCCTCCAGGCGGGACCCCCGAACAAGAAATTCAACACAAAATTTTCTGGGTGCCGGGGCACACCGGAGTGACTGGGAATAAGAGGGCCGACGATCTAGCTCGCGAGCTTACCAATCGAGCGGATGCATCAAGTGACCCTGAGCCCACCAAAACGGTAGAACCATTGTACGCGGAAATCCTAAATCACTACAGAGGACAGAGGATAGCGTATCCTCCACCACACCAGCTATTAACGCAATATGAGGCAGTCGGTGGCGTAGACTACAAACAGGAAGCTTTCATAACTTACACATACTTCACAAAATATATCCGAACCAGTACGCTGACACATGCAAGTGGTGTGGAGCCGCCCCCCACTTTATACCATATTACATGGAAGTATAAAAACAATTATTCCTTCCATAAGCTAAAAGAGCCCAATGCGGAACAGTGGGAGAGCCTGCTCACCAGCAGCGCGCTGGCGGTCCAAAAAGGACTGGCACAGCATGTGTATGAGGTAAAAAGGGTCAGTGGGGCCCAGGAATAATGACACCACCCCTGGAAGACTCGCAACTTCAACATGAAGACACCCGGGTCCCGCTGAATCGACCAATTTTTGGCGCCAATAAAATTTTTTCTCTCTCTCTCTCTCTCTCCCGAAGACCGCGGCGCATGGTTAACGAATCCAGAACCCCGCGGCTCAGGTGCGATGCGCTGGCCTATCCAGTGGGCCTCGAGTTCAGAGATAGTGGTGCTTGTGGTGCGGCCGCTGTGCGAGATGGTACGTCCCTCGTCAGGTTGCCGTGCTCAATCACTGCCGGCAGTGCGCTTTGGTATGGCTTCTTTCGTGAGCAAGTACATGGGAGTGAGCTCGTCGTAGCTGGCCCGGCTGGCTGCTAAGCTTTTCCTCTCGCAAGGCCAGTTCGCTGCCAGAGGCTGAACCGCAGGTGGTCCTCCTCCGCGCGCCTAGTTCCGAACGTAGTGCGTGGCACGCGGGCATTCGCGCATCTGCGCTCTTCTTTTCCATCGTCATGAATCTTAGAAGAATAGCTGGAGCGGCGAAATGACCCAACGATTACATAAGACGAGGGAGGAATACGAAGTGATACAATCGTGTTTGCATCAAAGTTTAGGCGCTTTAACATGAGTAATGCAAAAACTTCGTAAGATGTAAAAAGAGAAGGTAGAAGCTGCATTTTCCTAGGATTGTTATGGTTCTTTACTTTGTGTCAGCCCCGCATTAGGTACCCGAATACTATTTTTTTTTATTCGAAAATTGTACACAAGTTGGTGGTGCGAGCTGGAACACGGCTACTTGATCCGCGTCCCAGAATTTCAAGATTTAGATTTCTGATGTGAAATATTCTCACGCAGAATCGGTCTCGCGTGCTACAAGCACTCTAAAAGGCAAAATAGCTACACGCGTTCTCTTCATTAAGTATAAAATCATTGTATTGGCATGGTCCGGCCTTGTAGATAAGCGCAGTTTCCCACTTCGTCGTGTATAGTTTTTTTTATGGGGGGGGGGGGGCGATATTCGGCAATTACCGCCGTAACAAACAGGACCAGCGCTCTAGACGTCCGCGCTAAGGCAGGATTCGTTTGAGGAACGCAGTTTTCTCGTATATCGTTAGACATCTGAATCGCGTCGTAAGGGAAGCGATAAAGGAGGGAGTGAAAGAAAAAAGGAAGAAAGATGTGTCGTGGTGGAGGGCTCCGGAATGATTTCGACCACCTGGAGATTTTTAACGTGCACTGACATCGCACAGCACACGGGCGCCTTTGCGTTTTTCCTCCATAAAAACGCAGCCGCCACGGTCGGGTTCGAATCCGGGAACTCCGGATCAGTAGACTCAGTTTGAAGATTTATTTTCGGAGCGCCGGATAGTTCCGTTATTTCATAGCTTTGAATTCTGATTTAGTTCTGAGACCATGTCTTTCTACCTGTGAGGAGAAAAGTACTAAAGCAGTGCTGCTTCATCTGTTAACAGGTTTTTTTAATCTATGTCGTAATAATGAAATGGTGCGATAGGGAAAATATACTGAGTATGTATACTGAGGAATCAATGAGTAATTACTCACTTATTACTTTTCATTCGTTCCTCTCACCAAAGTAAATTTCGTGTTTTTATGATCTTCTAGACGTTTGTATTTTGTCAGAACAGAAAAATTGAGAAATAGAGGGGGTCACAAGGAAAAAGGCTGGAAGCATGGGGACATTTTGGGGACGTCTCAGAGCAGGTGTAGTTGTGCTCGTGTATTTTTGTCTTGGAAGTAGGGACGCGAGGATCGACGTTAAGAAGAAAATAACAATCAAAACAGCAAAAACTGCTGCAGTTCGCGGTGTCGATCTAGTTTGCGCCGGTGACGCAGCAGTATTCGGCCACGTGTTGCTGGTGGTAACGGCAGAATAGTACACAAAGAAGGCCGCCAACTAGCAGCGTCAACGCGTCACCGTAGTTATGTACAGACTGCAGGTCCGTGTAATACAGTGGGAATGCGAAGTATTCCTCTGATGCTATGAAAATATAGTGAACGTTCCATGTGTGGCTCAGCACGGATCTGGCTTCGATCATGTTGGCCAGGTCCTTCTGCTGGTACAGCAACCACTGCACGTTCACAACGTTTTTCCAGCAGTTAAAAAAAAATGTGTCTGCAGGTGGGCTCCCGCAATACGTTGACAAGATCGTTGGCAGCATTGCGCGTCGAGCCACATGTCGCCTGAAGCCATGAGTGGAGGTTCCACTTTCCGGAGGTCTCTAACAGCGGCTCATACACGTCCCGGGTGAACGTAGCAGACCATGGGAGGTGGCGTTCGGCCATGAACACTTTCGAGTCGCTTAGAACGTTCATGAAATACCGGAAGCGAAATGAAACCAGAGCTACTACTACTTTTCGTATACTCGGCGCCCAAGCTGCTGCAGTATCTTTGCTTCTGACAAATCCGGGAGCCCTCTCAATGGCATCGTGTTCATGGGTGTACATCAAGTCCTCGGCAGAACAGACAATGGAGGTTTTGTGGCGCATCCGGAACTTCTTCAGAACCGTACTGTGGCAGCCAGGGATAGGCGGGAGATCCATGTTGTTAACGCGGCGCCGCTGGGAGACGAGCGCCTTAGCCGGAAAGACAAGAACTGTCGGAGGTGGTACAAGCTTGGTCCATGAGCATAACGTCCAGTTCACATGGCGAGCAATAACCTGAACACCACCGTGGCCCTGCGAGTGTTAAAAGCAAAGCGTAAACTTGCTGTCTCGAGGAGCCTAATATCGTCGCACACATATTAGTTAAAGGTGGGAAATGATACGCTAAGAAGCGCCGAGCGATAGGGAATACTTTCAAGTATATGACACGTGCAGGTATCGAAAAATGTTCTTACACCAGTTTTTTGAACTTTCTGTTAAGTTTAAGCAGTGAAAACATGCGTGAAATATCGTAAATTCGAGTTTTCCTCTCTTACTGCCCTATGTTGCAGACGTGTTAGATTCTGCTAGATGCACTGTGAAACAGGTATCAAAGCAGGAATAAAAGAAAAGTATGTGATGTTTTATAATCGAACACTCAGTAATAGAGATATAATGAACCGAAAGATAATGTCAATTACCGGCTGATGTACCCGTAGTACGGCAGTCAAAATTTTGTGTTGTTCAACTGGTAGAGTCAGGTCTTGGAATGAGGGCTCTCGCCGCAAGAATTATTCGTCTCCTGAAGCTATCAAGATTACGGTATATTGTTCTGAGAAATAGATATAAAATGCGGCATGAGTAATACTGCCACCATTTAATTATCTTTTTCAAGCTGGAAATAAGTCATTTGTATATTATTGTACGTGATATGCGAACCGTCAGAAGGTTGAGTGTGATGTCGGTAACACCTTCTAAATTTTTTCTATTCGTGTTTGTATCTCTACCACTCACCCTATGGAATGCCACTGTTCCTGCGGGATAATGTAAATAAGTAAAAATAAATAGCTCTTGCGTGCTGGATCATTTGAGAGAGTCAAACGGATGTGCATTGCGTGAAAATGCACGGGAGCTAAAAACAATGAAAATGTTCCTGGCATCGGTTGTTTCGGCCCAACTTCCTAGTGGAAAAAACAACAAAAAAAACACGAACTGTATCGATGGCACGGGAAGGCTCAATGGAAGCGGACATGCGCAGCATCAAGTGGCGAGGGTGCGGAAGTTCAGAGGTAGCAGCATTATGCTAGAGTGTCCCATATTCGCGCTCACACAAGGGGTCTCAAAATACCTTCCTGACAAGCTGCCGTGCATGAGGCATCCAGTCGGTTTTCTGCTCAATAAATGTATTGTACAGGAGAACTTACCAGGAGCCGCATGCCAAATAGGTCATGATAGGCGTAGGGGCTTCATGGCGATCATCTCCAGAAAGCGTCTGCAAGCTTGGCTACCGTGACTGTTATGATGCCGCTATAGTGATGGGTATTTATGCTTTTTTATTGCGTGCTTTGAAATGCCATGGTGAAAGTTGGGAAGACATACAAACAGCTAAGCTGGTGTGCTACCTCACCGGCTTAAGGAATCAGAACAATACTGTCTCATCAGAACTATATATAACTGTAGACAGCTTAACATTGGTTTGCCTCTGAAGAGAAATTTGCAGATGCCTGTAATACACAAGGAATGTAATACACAAGTGAGAAACGTTCGTGCCAGGCTCGAGTCGATGAGCCCTGAAATTGTGATAGCAGAACTTAAGATCACTTGAGTACTGTTCAAGCAAGGACCAAAAAACATGCTGGAAGCAGATAAAGGGAAGGGCAACATAATCTGCGAGTTTTGCAGCGCTAAGGAATAGTCAGTGTTTCAGGAAGGGGAATGTTTGATCCGTTTGAAGCGTGGCAGCCTCATACAAGCTTCGTCATTCAAATGCCGTACAATATTGAATGACATTTTATGGAATATGCATGCCATGATATTGCATGACGTTTGTTTGAGAAGTGTATTCTGGATAACTGGGAGTCCCTTGAAAGACACTGCAATGATTGTTGTAGCATGTTATTATGACAAACCATATGTTATTGAATCATACAGCTTTTTCAGTAGCGAAGTAAAGGCAGAAACGAACTGTTCTTTTTTAACAGCGGCAGTTGTTATGCGGTGCACTCCTGGAACCGCTGCATGAATGAAACCCGCCCAAGGTAACTGATCAAAGTGGCCAGGAGAGAAAGATTAAATAAAGATGGGAGAAGCGGTGAATGGAGGAAGAAAGGAAAAAGTAGAGTAGAAACGAGAAGACGCCGTTGTCGCCTGAGAGATGGAAAGAAGATATAAAAACCCATGGCCAGGAGAAAAAGGAGAGAGCAAGAAGAAAACAAGACCAGCGGCCGAGGGAGAAAAAGGACAGACATTAGGTGAAAAAGACGGCATGCTATCGCAGAGAAAGAAATGGAAATTTTAATCACAAGTACAATAAACAGAGCGCGGCGCTACTCGGTATCAAAGCCGCGAAATCACATGAGCTGTTCGAATCAGTTGTCTTTATCTCTTCCCCCAAGAGGCTGCAGCTCGCAAGCGAAGTCCTCGGTAAGAGAAAGCTCAGTAGAGATTCCGTCTGCGGGCGGCCTGAAAAAGAAAATGTCGGCTCTGACTCAATGCTAAGGCTAATGTCGAGGACGACTGTTGAGATCGCTAGCCTCGCCATCGACGAAACCCATTTGAGATCGCCGCCGAGCAATAAGCCGAACGGCGTCGTAGCCAGACCGAAGAACGATAGGCGGCGTAGGCACTGGGGGAGTGAGAGAGCAGTGCCGGCTACAATGCGTGAGGGGCGAACGTTGGACTACGGCGGAAGTGTTAGCGGGAAGGAGCCGCCACTGCCGCGAAGCTGCCGACTAACGCTGATCGTATTCCTGGAGCGATGCGTAGATTTGTCGATCTTTTTTGCTCTCCTTGTCGTCCATGCGGTCGTTTGTTCTTAGTTGTTAGTAAGCTTTGACCTCACAACTGTCTCACCTGGCCACAAATAAATATAACTCTATTTGCTGGAGGTATTGGGGGTATGATTACAGCTACGCTGCGCATGACACTTTTTTCGCCACTCTGTTCGCCTCTCATTAGGAACATAAATAATGCTCAACGAAACAATAAGGTAAAAACTACGACACGGTGTAGCCGGTCTCGAAAACGAACGGGTATCAATTTGCGCACAAAGTTTCTCTTCTCTACAATGAAATTGCTCCCCAGAACGCAAAGAATAAAGACTAGCAAACGGCAAGCAACCGAATGCTAATTAACCTAACATCTCATAATCGAATAGCAGCGCACAGGACATGTCCTTGCTTAATTTACTATGAGTGACAGAAGTGCCCAAAACGCGCATCCTTTCTCTCAAATGCATCGCTTCGTCACCAGCGTCACCTAGTGGTCTAAGATGGCGTGTCCGTTTCGAGCGGCATGGGGTGATCGTCTAGAAGCGGTTCCTCTGCAGCCATTGAGTCCGCTGCCAGAGGCGACCGCGACGAGGAGTCAATAAACTTGGGCGTCTGTTAGTGTATGCCGCCACTTTGATAAGGAGCCGCAGCCTACATTTATTTTGTGGATTTTGGAGAAGCAGACAGCTTACAGCATGTAGGCAAATTGTTGAAACAGAGTTCAAGGTATATTGCGAGATGAATGTTACTTCTGGCAGGTATACATATTATGACACAACTTCTTTTTTTTTCTTCTCGTGCCTCCTGGACACTGTTATCTTCGATGTAACATCTCTATTTTCAAGTGCAGCCTTGTGCGCCGCACTTGAACAACATTGCTCATCGAAACAGGACACAAAATCAACACACACAACCAGAAAACATCTTATAAATGCAGTGAAGATTGCAATTATGGTAGGAGTTTGAAAAAACCACATGCGATGTCCAGTCCTGGTAAATGGCTTCAGACCAAAGCCTTATTCTTGGCCGCATTATGCAGTCATCACGGAACCATTAAACGCCAAAGTGCCTTGAAATGCTAGCTGAATGTTTTTTTTCTCGCGGTATATAAAAAACCTTACTACATGACGTGTGGTTTGAATGCCCGGCTACACGGAGCGCTGAAGAGGCATCATTCTGCTACAAATAATCTCATTAGCCGGGAAACTTATGGCTGGGCTGTGCGTTGCATACTTGAGTTCTGCAACGTGAGCGAGCAAATTTCATCCTGTTACTTGATACGATTACTGAAAACTTGAAAGATCTTGTCTAGGGCACAGCTCAAATTATGATTGAGCGCATGTAAAAGTTAGCCCGATTCAGTGGTCTGCGACAAGGTACTTCTTACGAGCTCGTTTATCCAATTGTATTGCTCGGACTGACATGTGCCAGGCTGCCTTTGGACAGAAGACGAACGAGACGGTCTTCGGCAACTAAATATTAAGAAGCAGGCGCGTATTGTCCAAAGAAAGTTCCGATAGTCGCAAAGCTGTCAAAGCACACGGACGTATGCCATCCTCAAGGGTGCGCGAGTAGCAATCATAGTCGTCCGCAGCCCCTCTTCTTAATTGCGTTCTTTCCATTTAATGCGTCCACACCAAGTCGAAGTAGGATCTGTTGCAACATATACCTCTCGCGAGAACGCTCACACCTCCTATTGCTAAAGTCTATTTTTATTGGGATAGTTTTATTGGCCAGTCAAGGAATGCGATAATTTTCGGGTGCGACCTACAATACGGCGCCGGCCTGGAGCTACACAATGAGGCTAGTTTCTTATGCATCTTTTTGGGTAAAATTCTTCATTAAATGTGTTCAGTGCATTGTACACTGTTTGGAGGCTCGTCATCTCCTGTACAACGCCCTTTACAAAAGGCGTCTTTGAAATGCCTTTCACGCCAAAGAGACGTTGATCGACAGGGCGGCAGTGAAAGCAGTTTGGAATAGGCTCTTTGTGGTCACGCAGCCAGATTGAACCAAGGCAGATTGGGGAAATTCTGCGCTATGTTGGGGAGCTCGATGGTTAGGCATTGCTATCGTTCGCTATTAATCGCGCTCAGCTGGACGGCAGGAAGTTTTGGAATACTCTTTCTTGGTAAATGTCCTCTCGGACTAAAAATATTTTCGAGCTTTCGGAATTTATTACTATAAGTTATTTCTTGTGGAGATCTACTGTCGTCATGGTTGTGGCTTTTCCGAATAAACGCGTCATGGTAAGTAAGCTGAAGGGCGTTATGACAAATGTTTCCTGTTTGCAACTTGCCACCTTATACATACTATATCTGGTCGTGCATCGATCATTTACCGCCAGTTACATGACGAGCGTTGCCTGTATTACGAGAACCGAACATTGTCAATGTCGTAAGTCTATCAAGGTCTCCGAAGCTTAGTATTGCATATTCGAATTTTGAAACCAGACCAGCAGAATAGTTTCGGTACAAAAAGAGTAATAGACCGAGTGGACCAACCTGTTTGTTTCTTAACTTGGTCTCCCAGTTTTGCTGTTTTTACTACATGAAAATTATTTGCCAACGTGAGGAGCGCAGGTCGATCTCCGGGGTTGTGTTTTGCTAGAGTGCACCTTGTAACGCGTTTACAATCCCTCTGCGGCGGCTCTGCTTTGTACTATTATGAGAAGAGCGCAGACTACGCAAGTATCTTGCCTCGAGCTAGTTGTATGTATTTTCCATACCTGATCATTTTGTAGGCTCCGTGGCCGCTCCTTCGCCCCATGTGCACTTGCCGCCGCAGCCACTGGCCCATATCCTTGGGTCGCCTCCATTACCCCATGTTGTGGATGCTGCCCCATCGCCCAGAGCAGGACCAGTTCACGAAGACCGCGGCGAGTGGATCCACGACCATGCGGGCGAGATGAGTTGCGCTGGCCTCTCTAGTAGGCCTCGATCTTGGACTCTGCCAAACTGGCGGTGTGGCCCCTGTGCGAGACGTTAGATCCTTCGTCAGCCATACGGCCAGGTTGCCGTGCTCAATCTCTGTCGACAGCGCACTTTGGTATGGCTTCTCTCTTGAGTACGTACCTGAGAGTGAGCTCGTCGTAGTTGTCCCTGCTGGCTGGTAAGCTTTCGCTCTCGAAAGGTCACTTCGCTGTCAGAGGCGCAACCGCCGGCGTTCCTTCTGCGCATGCCAGGTTCGGAAACTAGCGCGTGGCACCTGCGCACCTGCGCTCCCGCGATCGGCTTTCTTTTTCCTCAGCCTGGATGTATGACGAAAAAACACTGCGGCGAAATTCGTCGATGGCCATATGTTAAGACGGAGGCTTAAAAAAATCACCCAGTCGTGTACGAACCAAAGTCCAAACTAGTAAGTTTAGTTTAACAAAACACGCACCAGGAATCTAAGCATAGAAACAAAAGAAGGTAAGGGCTGCATTTTGCGAGGACGGTTAAACTCCTTTACACTGGGTCAGCTCCAGATTTGGCACCAGAATGGCGTTGTGTTTTTTGGTGCGAGCTGGAACACGGCTACGAGATCGGTGCGCCGGGCCTGCCATAATTAGAGTTCTGAACTAAAAAATTGTCCCGCAGAGCGGGTCTCGCGTGATGCAAGCACTGAAAAAGGCAACATAGCTGAACGCCTCCCCATCATTCAGTTTAAAATCATAGTATTGTTATTGCCCGGCCATCGAGATAAGCGCAGGTCGCCACTTCTTTTCTAGGGGGGGGGGGGGGGGGAGGAGGGGGAGGGCAGGGGCGATATTACTCAATTTCCGCCAGGATCGCTGTCGCAGCGCCCGCTTCCAGGCAATTAAAAAGACGCCCATCGAACTGGGTCGCAGATTTAGGAACAGACAGGACGAGCGCTCCTTTAGTCTTTTTAGTCAGTCAAGTATTCCACCAACTAGCCCATTTTTCTGCCTTGTTCGTACATAGACGCAGGAAAAATAAATATCGCAGCGGAATTTTCGTCTTAATAAACTCGAACACTTCGCGGGGAAAATATGTGGTTTACGTTTAGTGTACGACTAGTTAATTGCATAGATCCGTTCCTTCATTTCGCTGTGATCAAGGCACCCGTGTGAACGTCGTAAATTGCATAGATCCGTTCCTTCATTTCGCTGTGATCAAGGCACCCGTGTGAACGTCGTAAATTGCATAGATCCGTTCCTTCATTTCGCTGTGATCAAGGCACCCGTGTGAACGTCGTAACAACTGTATGCCCTCTCGAGGCGCGATCCCGTGGAACCTTGGATTTCTTTATTAAATCAACGATCTACTGTCAAACACCCAGATGCTTTTGGGCCATGTCTCTAGCCAGATTTGATGATAAGCATTTTTTTCGATCTGGAATTGCTGATACGTTGTGCCGAAACAACGTGTTTTTTATTATGCCTTTAATTGCCTGAATCAGCTTACACGCATCTGAAGACCGCGCAACACCGCTTTCTAGCCGCCGGCTAACAGAGCACTGTTTTTTCACTACCATCAGCCGCTTACGGTCGGTAAGCTATGCTTACACAATTGCTTACCGGCCGTGGCGTCAAAGGCGCGAAGAAAGAAGGAACAACAACAAAGTACAGCCCTGAACTCTGGCTTCAGTTTTATTGTTCGTGATGCTTTTCAGGGCTTCTTGGTAGGATGCCGTCTCTCCAGCTTTATCCATTACCAGTGGACTGTTGTTGCTTGCTATGAGATTGCATTTTTTGATGAGCCCCACTTAGATTCCAAAGCCGCGGGACACAGGAGAAGAAAGAGAAATGCTGTATGTATCATTGATATGCAAGGAATGCACCCAGCCTGGCAGCAACATACGTTCGTGCTGCCATTTCCACGCAACCAACAAAAACTCCATCACGGAATTGAGTCGACGCACCAGCTCCAATTAATGATTTTATGCCTGATTAAAAAAAAAAAGCTCGCATGTCCCGCGTTTCTTTGGACGGCCATAATTTTTACAAGCGGATGAAACCATTTATGGCCACTTTGGAGCGCACTTATTCCTTCTAACGTCTAAAGAGCCTTTAAAGACAAGGCTTGTTGCCTTGGATTAGGGAGAGAGCGGTTAAGCTGCGGTGGAAATGGAGCGCGGGGTATGCTTGCAGAAACCCACGCACAAACCGGAGGCAGAAAGGTTAATCACATGATGAACGAGTCGCGGTTTGGGGCTTAGAAAAATGACAAAGGCTTCCTCCTGGTGTGTGCAGCAACACAAACTGCAGGCTGCGACAGTTTTGAAAAGGCTGCGCAAGCGGTTTCGGACTGCCGAGAAGAGCCCATTGTTTCTTATTCCTCAAGCCATTCGTAACGGAATGAAACAAGCTAGAGGCAAGAAATTGAGAAAGTAAACTCGGCGTGCAAGGGCTTATTTTTGGTTTGCAGTACGGGAACTGTTAAACCTACTATCAAAGAAGTTACATTGAAAAAGGGACCACTGTTCTATAAATAAGCTCTGCGATACGTAGGGGTAACGTGCTCAGACGGCCGTACACAAAGAGTGTCTTGTACTGAGACCCAAAAGGGAACTGGAGGCCGCAAAACTTCATTCTGCCCGTCCCTTCTTTTTGCCATCACTGTTGTCTGCGTTACGATATTATGCAGTGTTGCAGCCCGGATAAAATGTGATGCCCGGCTCTCTTACGCTGTTATTCTATTAGACGTTAGGCTGGGTTATTTTGAGGAAAGCAGTGTGCAGGTTTCGTTTCGAACCTGAGAGTCCCGTTATTTTAAAGTAAGCTTGAATTTATTTTAATTCCGATATGACGTCTTTCAACCCGCGAACATGAAAGTACAAAAGCCAGTGCAGCCATAACAAATAACAATCTTTCATTGCTGTATGCCATAATAAAATGGTGAGATAGCGTTATTTCCCCTTCTCAGTACAGTTAGTGAGACTTTATGATAAATTTTCTGGATTTTATGATCTTTTAGGCGTTTGCATTTTGTCAAAGCAGAATAAATTGAGAAATATAGGTGGTCACCAAGAAAGGCAGGACGCTTGGGGACGTCTTGGGGACGTCTAAGAGGAGTGCTAGTTCTGCTTGTTTATTTTTACTCTTGAAAGTACTGTCGCGAGCCTCGAAGTCAAGGAGAGATGGCAACGAGGAATTGAACCGCAAAAACATCTCCGGCAGCGATTTTGCCGTGTCGCTCTAATTTGCGCATGTGACGTAGCTGTATTCGAGCATGTCTTGTTGTTCGCGATGGCGATAGTAGAATAGGACAAAACTGATTTCGGCAACGGGCAGTAGCCTCCCTGCGTCGCCTTATTTTAGTGCAGACGGCAGGAGGTCCGTGTGGTAGAATGGGAAGGCGAAGTGTTCCTCGGATGCTGTGCGTGCGTACTGAACGCTCCATGTGTGGCTCAGCACGGACCTGGTCTTGATCACGTTGGCCACGTCATGCTGCTGCAGGCGCCATTGAATGTACATTAAGTTCATCCAGCTGCTAGATGAACTGGCCCAGCGGGTGGGGACTCGCAGTACATTGACATAACAGTCGGCATTCAACCTGGAGCCAGAGGTCACCTGGAGCCATAAGTGGAGGTTCCACTTTCCGGAGAACTCCGTAAGTAACTCGCAGATGTCCCGGCTGAACGTAGCAGACCATGGAAGGTGGCGTTCGGCTATGTGAACTTTCGGGTCGTTTAGAGTGTTCATGAAATACCCGAAGCAGAACATGACCAGAGCGGCTACTCCTTTTCGGAGACGAGGCGCCGACGCTGCAGCAGCATCTTTGCTACTGACGAATTCTGAATTGGGTGCCCTCTCAATGGCACCACCTTCATGGGTGTACATCATGTCCTCGGCAGCACAGGCAATGGAGATTTTGTGTTGCATCCGGTACCTGTTCCAAACCATACTGTGGCAGCCAGGGAAAGGTGGGAGATCCATGTTGTTAACGCGGCGCCGCTGGGAGACGAGTCCGGTAGCCGGAAAGACAAGAACGGTTGGAGGTGGTACAAGCTTGGTCCCCGAGCATAACGTCCAGTTTACATGGCCAGCAATGACCTGAGCTCCACCGTGACCCTGCGAGTGTTAAAAGCAAAGGGTAAACTGTAAATGTCTCGAGGAGCCTAAAGTCTGCGTACACATATTAGCTAAAGGTGGGCAATCATACGCTAAGAAGTGCAGGGCGATAGGGATTACTTTCAAGTATATGAGACGTGCAGGTGTCGGAAAATGTTCTTACAGCAGTTTTCTTTTTAACTTTCTGTTAAGTTAAAGCAGTGAAAACATGCGTGAAAAGATCGCAAATTCAAGCTTCCCTCTCTCACTGCCCTATGTTAGAGACATGTTAGATTCTGCTAGATGCACCGTGAAAGAGGTATCATAGCAGGAATAAAAGCAAAGTATGTGATGTTTTATAATTGAACACTCAGTAATGGTGATATAATGAACCGAAAGATAAAGCCAATTACCGGCTGATGTAGCTGTAGTACGGCAGTTAAAATTTTGTGTTGTTTAACTAGTAGAGTCAGGTCTTAGAACGAGGGATCTCGCAGCCTGGATTCTGCGTCTCCTGAAGCTTTCAAGATTATGTTATATCGTTATGAGAAATAGATATAAATTGCGGCATGAGTAATACTGCCACTATTTGATTATCTTTTTCAAGCTGGAAATAAAAGTCCATTGTAAATTATTGCACGTGATATGAAGAACGTCAGAAGGTTGAATGCGATGTCTGCTACACTTTTTATCCCCATGTTTTTATGTCTACCACTTCCCCTCTGTAATGTTACCTTCCTGAGAAGCTGCCGTGAATGAGGAATTTGGGCTTCGCTGCGCAATAAAGGCATTCTACAGTGGAACCTACCAAGAGCCGCATGCCATACAGGTCATGAAGGCGCAACGGCTTCATGGCGATGATCTTCAGAAAGCGTAAGCTGGTTTGGTTACCGTGACTGTTACGGTGCATCTATAGAGATGAGCATTTATGCTTTTTTACTGCATGCTTTGAAATGCCATGGCGAGAGTTGAGAAGACATACGAACAGCTAAACTGGTGTGATACCTCACTTGCTTAAGGAATCACAATAATAATCTTTCACCCGAACTGTACAGCTGTACACAGCTTCACAGTGGTTTGCCACTGAAGCGGAATTCGCAGATACCTACAACACACAAGGAGCTTCAACTAAAAAAAAGTGAGAAAAGTTCGTGCCATGCTCGAGCTGATGAGCCCTGGAATCCTAATAGCAGAGTATAAGATCGCTTGACCGCTGTTCAAGCAACTATCACAGGACATGCTGGAAGCCGCTAACGGGAAGGGCAACATCATGTGCGAGATTTGCAGCGCTAAGGAATAGTCAGTGATTCAGTAAGGTGAAAGTTTGATACGTTTGGAGTGTGGAAACCTCATACACGCTTGGCCATTGAAATGTCACACAATATTCCATGTCATTGCATGCAATATGCATGCCTTGATATTGCATGACGTTTTTTTGAGATGTGTATTGTTTTGCAAAATTGAGTGTTCCATGTAAGACATTGGAATGATAAATGTGGGACATTTTTATGACAAACCGTATGAGGTTATTGAATCATGCAACTTTTTCAGTAGGAGACTAAAGGCACAAACGAACTGTTTTTTATACGGCGGCAGTTGTTACATGGTGCACTCCTTGAACCGCTGCATGAATAAAGCCCGCCCTGGGTCACTGATCAAAGGGTCCAGGAGAGAAAGATTAAATAAAGATGGGAGAAGCGGCGATTGGAGAAAGAAGGGAAAAGTAGGTTAGAAATGGGAGGACGCCTTTGGCGCCTGAGAGATAGAAAGAAGACATAAAAACCGATGGGCCCGGACAAAAAGGAGAGAGTAAGAAGAAAACAAGACCAGCGGCCAAAGGAGAAAAAGGAACAATAGGCGAAAATGAAATGGCGCTATCGCGGAGAAAGAGATGTAAATATTTGAGTATCAAACGCAAGCAATGATGCCGCTCTATGCTCGTTATTAAAGCGGGAATACACATCAGCTTTTCTAATCAGTTGTGTTTAGCTCTTCCCCTAAGAGGCTTCAGCTCGCAAGCGAAGACCACGGTGAGAGAAAGCTAAGTCGAGATTCCGTCTGTCAGCGGCCTGAAAAAGAAATGTCTGCTCAGACTCATTCTAGTCTTGCCGTCGAGGAAACCCGTTTGAGATTGCCGCCGAGCAATAAGAAAGACGGCGTCGCAGCCAGACAGAAGAACGGCAGGCATGGAAGGAATAGTGGGAGCGAGAGAGCAGCGCCGGCTACAATGCGTAATGGGCGAACGTTCAACTTCCAAAATTGCCGCCTAGGATGACGTTGGTGCAAGGAAGTCCGCTCTGGAGCGACTACGGCGGAAGTTAGCGGGAAGCAGCCCGATTGCCGCCAGGCTGCTGACTAACTCTGATCGTTTTCTGGCACAAAGCGTAGATAAGTTAAACTTTTTTCCTCTCCGTGTCGTCCATGCGGCGATTTGTTCTTAGTTCTTAGTAAGATTTGACCTCACAACTGTCTCACCTGGAAACAAATAAATTCAACTCTATTTGCAGCAGGTATTGGTGGTATAATTACAGCTACGCTGACCATGACACTTTATTCGTCTCTTTGTTCGTATCCCACTAGGAACATAAGTAATGGTCAACGAAACAGTAGGGTAAAAACTACGGCACAGTGCGGCCGGACTGGAAAACGAACGGTTATGAATTTTCGCACGTTTTTTCTTTTGTCCATAATAAAATTGCTTCCAGAACGCAAAGAATAAAGGCTAGCAAATGGCAAGCAACCGACTGCTCATTAACCCAACATCTCAAAACCGAATAGCCGCGCACAGTGCATGTCCAAGCTTAATTTACTATGAGTGACAGAAGTACCCAGCACGTGCATCCTTTTTCTCAAATCTATCGCTTCGTCACCAGCGTCACCTAATTGTCTAAGATGGCGTGTCCGTTTCGCAATGCATGGGGTGATCGTCTGGAAGCGGCTTCTTTGCAGCCATTGAGGTCGCTACCAGAGGCGGCCGCGACGAGGAGTCGACAAACCGGGGCGGCTCCTAGCGTATGCCACCACTTTGATAACGAGCCGGAGCCCATATTTATTTTCTAGATTTTAGATAAGCTCACCACTCACAGCATGTCGCTAAAGTGGTGAAAGAAAGATCAACGTATATTCTCTGACGAACGTCGCTTCTGGCAGGAATACATAAGGGGACGCAATTTCTTTTTTTTGCGGGCGCTCATGTTCACTGGGCACTTTTATCCTCGATGGTACTTCTTGAGTTTTGGTAAAGCCTAGTGTGCGTCGCTTGAACAACATTGCTCATCGAAACAGGACCCATATCATCAACACCCACAACCAGAAAACCTCTTCTAAATGCAGTGAAGAATAAAATATGGCAGCAGTTTGTAAAAACCACATGCGATGCGCAGTCCTAGTAAAAGACTTGATACCAATGTCTTATTCGTTGTTGCAAAAGACAGTCATCAAGGAACCATTAAAGGACAAAGTGCCTTCAAATGCTAGCTGAAGGATTTTTTCTTGCGGTATATAAAGAACCTTGCTGCATGACGTGTGGTTTGAATGCCCGGCTACACGGAGCGCTCAAGAGGCATCATTCCACTACAAACATTCTAATAAGCCGGACAACTTTTGGCGGGTCTTTACGAGACATGTTTACTGCAGTTCTGAAAAGCAGGCGAGCACTTGCAAATCATCCTGTTTCCTGACACTGTTATTCAAAACTGAAACACGTCGTTAAGGGCACAGTCCAAATTAAGATTGGGGCGCATTTAAAAGTAAACCCGATTCAGTTGTGTGCAACAAGGTACTTCTTACGAGCTCGTTTCTTGAATTGTGTTGCACGGACTGACATGTGCGAGATGGCCTTTGGAGAGGAGAATGAAGATGTGGTCTTCGGCAACTAAATATTAAGAAGCAGGCGTAGATTGTCCAAAGTTGTGATACTCCCAAAGCTGTGAAAGCACACGCACGTATGCCACCCTCAAGGGTGCGCGAGTAGCAGTCATAGTCATCCGAAGCCCCTCTCCTTACTTGCGTTCTTTCCGTTAATCCGTTCACACCGAGACGAAGCAGTATTTGCTGCAACACATAACTCTCTCGAGAACGCTCACACCTCATATTGCTAAAGTCTATCCGTATTGAGATGGTTTTATTGGCCAGTAAAAAAATGCGACAGTATTCGGGCGCGACCTTTAATACAGCGTCGACCGCGACCTACACAATGGAGCTAGTTTCTTATGCATGTTTTCGGGTAAAAATCTTGAATTAATGTGTTCAGTGCATTGTACACGTACAGTTTGGAGGTTCATCGTCGTCTTTGCAGCGCCCTTTACAAAAGGCATCGTTGAAATGCCGTTCATGCCGAAGACACGTTGATCGATAGGGCGGCAGTGAGAACACTTTGGAATGTGCTCTTCGTGGTCATGTAGCAAGGTAGAACCAAATCCAGGGGGCTTGGGGAAATTGTGCGCCATGTTGGGGAGGTGGATAGTTAGGTATTGCTATCCCTTCGCTATTAATCGTGCTCAGCTGGACGGCAGGAAGTCTTGGAATATTGTTTCATGGTAAATGTCCTCACGGACCAATATGTTTTAGAACTTTCTTAATTTATTGCTGGAAGTTATTTTTTGCGGAGATCTACAGTCGCCATGGTTGTGGCTTTTCCGAATAAACGCGCCATGATAATCAGCCTGAAGGACGTTACGAAAGAAAGTTGCTGTCAGGAAGTTGCCACCTTATACATACTATATCTGGTCGTGCATCGATCATTTACCGCCAGTTACTTGGCGAGCGTTGCCTGTACTACGATGACCAAACATTGTCAATGTCTTAAGTGCTCCAAGCTCTGCGAAGGTTAGTACTGTCTATTAGAATGGTGAAACCAAACCAGCAGAAGTGTTTCTGTTCAAGAAGAGGTATAGGCGTGACCATCCTGTGTGTTTCTTAACTTCGTCTTCCAGATTCGCTGGTTTCCTTGCATGAAAATTATTTACCAGAGCCAGGAGCGCAAGCCCATCTTCGAGTACTATCCGTTTCGCTAGAGTGCACCTTGTAGCGCGTTTACAAAGCCTCCGTAGCGGCATGCTTTGTACTATTACGAGAAGAGTGCAGACTACGCAGGTATCTTGTCTCTAGCCAGTAGCATGTATATTTTCCATACCTGATGACTGTGTAGTCTTCGCCGCCGCTCCTGCGTCCTATGTGCGCTTGCCGCCGCAGCCACTGGCCCATACCCTTGGGTCGCCTTCATTACCCCATGTTGCGGACGCTGCCCCATCGCAAACAGGAGGACCAGTTCGAGAAGACTGTGGCGACTGGATCCAGGACCACGCGGCCGAGATGAGCTGCGCTGGCCTCTCTAGTAGGCCTCGATCTTGGATTCAGCCAAGCTGGGGGTGCGGCCCCTGTGCGAGACGTTAGACACCTCGTGAGCTATATGGCCAGGTTGCGTTGCTCAATCTGTCGACAGTGGGCTTCGGTATGGCTTCGCTCTTGAGTACGTACCTGAGAGTAAGCTCGTCGTAGCTTTCCCTGCTGGCTGGTAAGCTTGCCCTATCGCGAGGTCAGTTCGCTGTCGGAGGCGGAGCCGCCGGTGTTGTTCTTGCGTGTGCCAGGTTCCGAACGTAGCGCGTGGCACATGCGCGCCTGCGCTCCTGAGATCGTATTTTTTTCCCAAGAATAGATGCATGGCGAATAAACGTGGCGGCGAAATTGCCCGGCGGTCATATCAGATACCGGAGGTTTAAAAAATCATCCCTTCATATATGGACCAAACTTTACTCAACTAGAGAGTGTAGTTTAACAAGTGCCGTGCTATGAATCTAGGGATTGTAAAAAAAAGGTAGAGGCTGTATTTTGCGTGGACTTAACTCCTTTACCCCTGGCTCAGCCTCGGATTCGGTAACAGAACAGAGTTGTGTTTCTGTGGTGCGAGCTAGAACACGGCTACGGGATTGCTGGCCCGGGCCTTCCATATTTAGATTTCTCAATTAAAAAGATTGTCATGAAGAGTTGGTCTCACGTGCTGGAAGCGCCATGAAAATTAACATCGCTCAACGTGTCACCATCAATCAGGTGAAAATCTTAGTAGTGATATGGTCAGGCCATGTAGATAAGCGCAGTTCGCCACTTTGTGGTCGAGTGTTCATTTTTTTGGGTGGCGATATTAAGCAACTTCCGCCAGGATCACTGTAGCAGCCTTCGCTTCTAGGGAATTAAAAGTCTCGCCCAACGGACTGGGACGAAGAAGTAGCGAAAGAAATGACAAGCGCTTTTTTAATCTTTTTAGTTAATAAAATTTTCCACCAACTTGTCCTTTCTTCTGCCTTGTTCGTACATAGATGGAGCGAGAATAATTTTCACATATCGATGTTCATCTTAATTACTTTGGGCAATATGTGAGGACATTATGATATCGTTTTCATGCAGTGCAGAATTATTTAATTACATAGACCCGTTTTTTCATTTCGTTGTGATCAAGGCGCCCATGTGGACGTCGTAACATCAACTGTATGCCTTTTGTGCAAGTTTGGGAAGTGTACGTTGTATCCCAATATCTATGATTTCCCCTCATGAGGGGTGATCGTGTTGAACCTTGGATTTCTTTAATAAAAGAACCGTGAAAATGAAAAGTCAAGACCTTGGTACCTTTTAGCCATGTCTACAGCCGGATTTGACGGTAAAGATTTCGACCGATAAGGCATCGGTGAAACGCTCTGCCGAAACAACGTGTTTTGTTTTATGCCGTTAATTACCAGAATGGGCTCACATACCGCCTTCTCACCGCCGGCTAACAGAGCAATGTTTTTTTCACTGCCACCAGCTGCTGAGAGCATTAAATATGTAAGTTTATATTATTCCTTACCGGCCGTGGCGTCAAAGGCGCGAAGAAAGAAGTAACAACAAAAAAGTACAGCCCTGAACTCTGGCTTCAGTTTTATTGTTCGTGATGCTTTTCAGGGCTTCTAGGCACGACCTATCTCCTTCTTGATTAATTCCGAGTGGACGGTTCCTTTCTCAGGGATTGTGTTTTTGATGAGCACCTCTTAGGTTCCAAAGCGGCCGGACACGGAAGAAGAAAGAGAAACGCTGTATGTATCATTGATATGCAAGGAATGCACCCAGCCTGGCAGCAACATACGTTCGTGCTGCCATAGTGAAGAGTTCATTTCAACGCAACCAACAAGAACTCCATCGCGGAATTGAGTCAACGCACCAGCGTCAAATCATTTTATGCCTGATCAAAAAAAGGCTCTCATGTGGTTTTCTGTTGAACCGTGTTTCTTTGGACGGCCTTCATTTTTAGAAGCGGATGAAATCATTTGAATTCTCCTACTGGGAAAGTACCGGCCTAATAGGGGCACTCTTTTGGCACTTTGAATATCTCGCAAGATTTTGTAAATTATTTCTCCAGGCATTCATAACGGCAACACCACAAGCTAGACGCAAGGGAAGAAACTGAGATGGTAACTCACCGTGCAAAGGGTACTTTGTCTTGCAGTACGGGAAGTCTCAAACCAATAAGCAAAGACGTTACATTGAAAAATGTACAGAAGGCACTATGGTTCTCACCGAATAGGCTCTGCTATATGTATGCGCAACTTGCTCAGATGTCAATACAAAAAGGAGGACTTGTACTGAGACCCAAAACTGAACTGGATGCCATAAAATTTACTTCTGCCCATCCCTTCTTTTTGCCATTGCTCTTGTCTGCGTTATAAGTTTATGCCTCTGCGCCTGCTTCTCCAAGAATGTGCATTGAATGATCTCAGAGAATGTTTCATATTTGCATTTTGAGCCTGGATGGAATGCGATGCCAGATAGCATTCTTTTCTTGCTGTATGTCATAACAAGAAGAAAATGGTGAGACAGCGAATGTATATTTTTCGCTATTTCCTCTCATAAGTAGTGTCAGTGACAGATAGTGGTAAATTTTTGAGATTTTATGATCTGTTAGGGGTTTGCATTTTGTAAAAGCAGAACAAATTGAGAAATAGAGGTGGTCATAAAAAAAGTAGGAAGCTTGGAGATGTCTTGTGGACGTCAAAGAGCAGTGCTAGCTCTGCTCGTTTATTTTTAGTCTTGAAAGTAGTGTCGCGAGTGTCGACGTGAAGGAGAGAAGGCAAATAGCAATCGAAGAGCAAAAACCTCTCCCGCAGCGATTTTGCCGTCTCGCTCTAATCTGCGCCAGACACGTAGCTGTATTCGACCATGTGTTGCTGGTGGTGGCAGTGATAGTAGAATAGTACAAAAGGGATTTCGTCTACGGGTAGTAAGTAGCCTCCCTGCGTCGAGGTATTTTAGTGAAGATGGCAGGAGGCCCGTGAGGTACAGTGGGAATGCGAAGTATTCCTCGGATGCTGTGAGCGAGTAGTGAACGCTCCATGTGTGGCTCAGCACGGACTTTGGCTTTGATAACATTGGCCAGGTCGTACTGCTGCAGCCACCACTGGACATTCTTCAAGTCCTTCGAGCTGTTTGGAAAAGCAGGTTAGCAGCAAGTAGTGGTGCTGTAATTATAGCCATGCTGGGGATTACATTTGTTTATTCCCCACTGTGTTCGTAACTCATTAGACAGATGTCTAAGTATCAAGGAAACGATGCGACGAAAAGTACGGCACTGTGCATTCGTTCTGGATAACGACCGGTTATGAATTTGAGCACGATGTTTCTCTCGTCTACAATATTAGATTCATGAACGAGCTAAATTGCTCTCAGAACGTAAAGAATAAAACCTAGTAAATGGTAAGCAACCGACTCCTCATTGATATAAAATCCCGTACTCGACTGATTTATAGTTCACGGGGATTTAACGTCCCAACGCGACTCAGGCTACCAGGGGCTCCGTAGTAAAGGACTCCAGAAATTTCGACCACCTGGAGTCGAAACCACGAAAGGCCGTGCAAAATGCATGTCCGAGCTTAATTTACTATCTGTGACAGAAGCGCCCAGGACGTGGAGCCTCTGGCTAAAATGCATGAATATGTCACCAGCGTCACCTAGTGGACTGAAGATGGCGTGTCCGTTTCGCGCAGCAAGGGGTGATCGTCTAGAAGCGCCTTCTCTGCCCCCATTGGGTTCGCTGCGATAGGCGGCCGCGACAAGGAGTCGACAAGACGGGGCGGTTCCTAGCGTAGCCACAACCTACATTTCTTTTGTGAATTTTAGAATAGCTCTCAGCTCACAGCATGTAGGAAAAGATTTAAAACACAGCACGTATATTCTTGGACGAATAGATAAGGCATAATTAGATAAGGTGCCACAGTACACATCTCGTTTTGCGAACGCTCGCGCGTCCTGGACAGTTTGATCCTCTATGGTGCCCTTCGAGTTTCGGTTGAAGCCTAGTGTGCCTCGCTCCCCGACATTGCTAATCGATTCAGGCCACATAACATCAGCACCCACAACCAGAACACCTCTTAATAATGCAGTGAAGGTTAAAATGTTGGTGACAGTTTGAAGAAACTACGTTCGATGCAGAGTCCTGGTAAAAGTCTTCGTCCCAAAGTCTCATCTGTTGTCGCATAATGCAGTCGTCACTTAACCATTAAAGCACAAAGTGCCTTGAAATGCTAGTCGAAGGTTTTTTCTTGAGGTATATAGAGACGCTTACTGCTTGACGTGTGCTTTGAATGCTCGGCTACACCGAGAGTTCAAGAGCCATCATTTCATTACGAATAATTGCAGTACCTGCAAGACTTTTGGCGGGGTTGTACGTGGCATGTTTACCGCAGTTCTGAAAAGCGAGGGGCACATTCATTTCATCCTATTTTCTTTAACTGTTACTCAAGACAGGAAACAACCTGTTTAGGGCACGCATCAATTTTAAGATTGGGGAACATTTAAAAGTAAACCAGATTCAATGGTATGCAACAAGGTACTTCTTACGTGCTCGTTTCTTCAAGCACCTGGCTCTGACATACATATATCAAATAGCCTTTGGGCAGGAGGAGGACGATACGGTCTTCGGTAACTAAATATTAAGAAGCAGGCGTGGATTGCCCCGAGAAAGATCTGATACACCTAAAGGTGTGAAAGCAAACGAACGTCTGCCACCTTCTAGGGTGCGCGAGAAGCAGTGATAGTCATCCACAGCTCCTCTCCTGTCGGATTCGTTCCCTTTATGCGCCCACACAGAGACAAAGCGGGATTTGTTGCAACACGTGACTCTTGCGAGGACATGCATACCTCTTATTGCTCAAGTCTATCCCAATTGGGATAGTTTAATTGGACAGTCAGAAAATACGGTAGTTTTCGGGTGGGACCTATAACACGGCTCCGACCACGACCTGCGCAATGGAGCACGTTTCTTATGCATTTGTTCGCTGAAAATTTTTCATATAATGTGTTCAGTGCATTCTACAGGTAGAGTTTGGAGGCTCATAGTACCCTCTACAGCGTCTTTTACAAATGTCTTTAAAAATTTCTTTTACACCAATGAGACGTTGATTTGACTGTCCCTTAACCCAAACCTCCAGAACTGCCATGCTGGCCAGTGAGGACGTTACTCAAAAAGGGCAGAAGTGTGAACAGTTTTGAATATGCTTTACGTGGGCACGTAACCAGGTGGGATGAAGCCAAGGTGTGTTGGGGTAATGCGGCGGTATGTTGGTGAGATGTATGGCTAGGTATAGCTATCACAGTCGCTAGTAATCGTGCCCGGTTGGAAGGCAGGGAGTACTGAAAACATTTTCTCACTGTCGTAACTTATTTCTTCAAGTTAATTTTTGTAGAGATGTACTCTCGTCATTTCCGATGCTTTTCTGAATATAGGCGCCATGGTAAACTATGTGAAGGACGTTACGAAGGACATTGCCTGTTAGCGAGCAACTTGCGGCATTATACGTACATGTGGTGCATCGCTCATATCCCGCCAGTTACTTGGCGAGTATTACAAAAACTAAACATCGTCCAGCAGAATAGCTTCTGTACAAAATGAGGTATAGACTGCGCCATTATGCCTGTTTCTTAACTTTGTCTCCCAGCTTCGCTGGTTTCTCTACATGAAAATTCTTTACAAACGCGAGGAACGCAACACCATAATCTTGTAGCGCGTTCATAAAGCCTACGTAAGTTCGTCTTTTGTACTTTTGCGCGAAGAGCGCCGACTACGCTAGTATCTTGCCTCGAGCTAGTTGCGTGCATTTTCCATACCTGATGACTGTGTAGGCTTTGCCGCCGCTCCTGCACCCTATGTGCGCTTGGCGCCGCAGCCACTGGACCATATCCTTGGATCGCCTCCAGTACCCCATGTTGTGGATGTTGCCCCATCGCGAACAGGAGGACCGGTTCACGAATACCGCGGCGTCTGGATCCAGGACTACGCGTGGGAGATGCGGTGCTCTGGGCTCTCTAGTAGGCCTCGATCATGGATTCAGCCAAGCTGGGGGTGCGGCCACTGTGCGAGACGTTAGATCCCTAGTCAGGGATCTAACGTCAGGTACGGCCAGGTTGCCCTACTCAATCTCTATCGTCAGTGCGATTGAGCATGGCTTTGCTCTTGAGTACGTACCTGAGAGTGAGCTCGTTGTAGCTTTCCCTGCTGGCTGGTAAGCTTGCCCTCTCCGAAGGTCAGTTCGCTGTCAGAGGCGGAACTGCCGGCGTTCCTCCTGCGAGTGCCAGGTTCAGAACCTAGCGCGTGGCACCTGCGCACCTGCTCTCCCGCGATCGTCTTTTTTTTCCCTCAGCCTTGACATATGGCGAAGAAACGTGGCGGTTAAACCAGCCGACAGTCATATCAGATGACGGAGGTTTAAAATAATCATTTCCTTCTACATGAACCAAGGTTAACACGACGCGAAAGTTCGGTTTAAGAGGAGCTGTGGCATGAATTCAGGGAATGTAAAAAAAATGAAGTAGGGGCTGCATTTTGCGCGGACTGTTAACCTCCTTTACTCTGGGTCAGACACTGAGTTGGCACCAGAATGGTGATGTGTTTTCGTTGTGCGAGCTGGAACACTGGTATGTGATCGATGTCCCAGGCCTCCCATACTTAAGGTTCTGATATGAAAATTTCTCATGCAGAGCTGGTCACGCAGGCTGCAAGCACTGTAAAAGGAAACATTGTTAAACGATTCCGTATCATCCATTGTGACATCATAGTACTCTTATTGGTCAGGTCATGTAGATAAGCGCTGTTCGCCACTTCTACATCGTGCCTTCTTTTGCGGGGGCGATTTTCGGCAAATTAGGCTGGCATCGATGTCCTGGCGTTCGCTTCTAGGTAATTGAAAAGCCTATCCCATCGGTCTGGGACGAAGAAGTGCAAAAAGACATGACGACCGCTTTTTCAGTCGTTTTATTTATTAATGTACCACCAACTAGCGCAGTTTTCTGCCTTGTCCGTATTTAGAAGGAGACAAAATAATTTTCACCTCTGAATGTACTTCGTAATCATGCCTAACACTTTGCGAGGGCAGTATATCGTAAGCATTCAGTGCTGTTTACTGTACTGTTTAACAGTGTCGGAAGGAAAGAGCAGCTTTCAGTAGGCAGTGAAACATTAAATATGGTATGGGAAAACACCTGCTTACGGCTGGTAGTTATAGCAAATATGGACCACGGGAGTGAAATAACTAGGAGGATAAAACTGGGGCGGAGCACATTTTGCAGGCACTGCTATGTGATGATCACCAGTTTACCAATATAACTCATAAGAAAATTGTATAACAGCTCTATTTTACCGGCACTCAGCTAGGAGACAAACGTGGAGGCTAACGAAAAGGGCTGCATTTAAAATAAGGGATGTGAAGCCGGCTCTGCATGCAGAAATGATAGATGTAGATATGAGCCAGGAACGGGTCAGTATAGGTCAGGGAACAAAGGAGCGTAATAATGCCCTAATCGAAATGGAGAAGAAATGCGTATGAAAAGGCCATATAATGCGAAGATGAAAAAATTGATAGTTCCTTAAGGTAATTAAATGAACTTTGACGGAAAGCAAGCATATCAGGGGGCGTGGGAGAGACAGGTGTGCTGATGAGACTAAGAAATTTGGAGGGAGGTAGAAAGCTTAAATTCAGTGCAGCGCCCTACCGGTTCCTTGATCGTTTATAGCGTTCTTTGGCACCGGTCATGTAGCCCTCGGCATCTCTGAATAGGAGTGGTGCTGTCCCACTCCAAAAAGAGATAAAAATCGGAAGAGGAAAAAATGCGGAGAAAAATACAGCTAGCCACTGATATTTCAATGTACCAAATGCAGCACAAAGAAAAATGCACCAATTTTCGCCTCAAACATTATTTTCCGACTCAGATAGCCCCTATCGAGCGCTGCATTCGAAATTTCACTTTCTGAAATTCGTTGCCGTTAAGGCCGTAGAAAAGAGGAAATTGTTTTTAACTGCGAGTGGCCTTGGAGCGACGCTTGTAACGTGCAAAAGCTGCTGTGACCTCAAAATAGTGTTAGGCGGCTGAGAGAGAAATCCAGGGTGGATTATGCTCACTAGCTGCATTCCACTTTCTCCGCATCGCTCAGGCATACTTCGCTTCAGAATGCAGGGACAGTTGTGGAATTTCCCGCAATGTAATATGAGCAGTTGGTTTACACTTAGAAAAGAACAATGATGCGTGCACCTTCAAGTCGAACAATAAACAGATATAGTCCATCATAAAAAAAAACTCTGAAAATATCGTCACCGGCTACAAGTACGAGTCCTAGTCCAAAGGTACGGAATGACAGAACTGGACGCCGTCTTGCATTTTCAAAGCGCTTCATAGGGCACGTTGCAGCGGCGGCTGCCATTTCCATACAGCTCGTCGAGATATTTCCAGCATGTGCAGGGGCCGAAGCAGAGAGCCATGAAAGAGAGCCTCTCCCTCCGCAAGGCTTTACTTCCTAGAAAGAGCATCAGTTGATCGTCGATGCAAGTCCAGTTTGTAAGCTTTTAAAGCCAAGAAAGACTATGCTGTGCACCTTGTGCGGAGACCGTTCGAGCAGAGATTTCGCTGTGTCGATCTTGTTTGTCCCGGTGACGTATCAGTATCCGCCCACATGTTGGTAGTGGCAACGGTACTCGCAGAATAGTACGCAAAGGACATCGACTACGAGTAGTAGCTTCCTTGCGTCGCCGTAGATAAGGGCAGACGGCAGGACGATGGGAATGCGAAGTATTCCTCGGATGCTGTGAGTGCGCAGTGAACGCTCCATGTGTGGCTCAGCACGGACCTGGCTTTGATAACATTGGCCAGGTCATACTGCTGCATCATTGGACGTTCAAGTTCTTGCAGCTATTACAAAAACTGGCTCTGCGGGTATGTGCTCGGAACACGCCGACGAGATAACCATCGGCATTCCACCTGGAGCCAGAGGTCACCGGGAGCCATAAGTGGAGGTTCCACTTTCCGGGGATCTCGAGCACTACCTGGTACATGTCCCGGTTGAACGTAGCAGACCACAGGAGTTGGCGTTCAGCCATGAGCACTGCTGGGTCGTTTATAGTGCTCATGAAATACCGGAAGCAGAACATAACCAGAGCGGCTACTGCTTCTCGGATACTCATCGCCAACGCTGCTACAGTATCTTTGCTTCTGACGAATCCAGGAGCCCTCTCAATGGCACTGCGTTCATGGGTATACATCATGTGCTCGGCAGCACAGACGACGAATAAGTTGTCGTGTGTACGGTACTGCTTCCGCGCCGTACTTTGGCAGGCAGGGATCGGCGGGACATCCATGATGTTAACGCGGCGCCGCTTTGAGACGAGCACAGTAGCCGGAAAGATAAAAACTGTTGGTGGTACAAGATTGGTCCACGAGCTTAACGTCCAGCTCGCTCGGCCAGCAGAAATGTGAACACCACCAGAGTCCTGCGAGTGTGAGAACAAATGGCAAGCTTTTGTTGTCACGAAAATTATGCTAAAACCTGCGTACGCGCCTTAGCTGAAAACAGGCATTGATACATTGTGTAGTGATACAGGGATTACTTCCAGCTCTGTTAGGAAGGCCAGAGAGAGAGAGAGAGAGAGAGAGAGGGAGAGAGAGAGAGAGAGAGAGAGAGAGAGAGAGGAGGACATATCATAGACGAATGCTGCTATCCTCTCAATGTGGTCTTCCTATTAAGGCTACATCCAGTTTACATAAAAATGAGTCACAAAGTAGCCCAAGTTCAAGGTCTGCTCAAATCGAAAAACGTGATTGTAAGAAGGTATTCCACTGCTCAAATTTTAAATACCATTGTCCGTCTCTGTTGCGTGCCCAAGGCTACAGGACATCCATAGGTGCTCTAGTCAGGCTTAGAGAAGTTTCAAAAATTGTCGTTTCTTTTTGTCGTGAAAGGTTACTCCAAATGTAGTAAAGTGAAGCAGTACTTACTGCAAATGGTTTTCTTTAATTACTACCTACAATAAAGACATTGCGAAAGCGCAAGAATGTTAGTCTGCGAGAGTTTCTAGTGTGTGCGCGCTGGCGCCACGGGTTGACGCCGTCGAGCGGTACACAGCAGTTTAAAGAAGATTCGCGGTGGTGGTGCCCGATGGCGCCACTTGTCCGCTAGGTGGCCGTAAACTCGGTATCTCGGGAGTCGAGACCATGTCTCTTACTTCAGTTACCACATGGCCTTACGTGCCGTCGTTCGCGACTGCGCAGAGCACACGTGAGATTAATAATAATTGGTGTTTGGGGGAAGGAAATGGCGCAGTATCTGTCTCATATATCGTTGGACACCTGAACTGTGCCGTAAGGGAAGGGACAAAGGAGGGAGTGAAAGAAGAAAGGAAGAGGTGCCGTAGTAGAGGGCTGCAGAATAATTTCGACCAAATGGGGATCTTTAACGTGCACTGATATCGCACGGCACACGGGCGCCTTAGCGTTTTGCCTTCATAAAAACGCAGCCGCCGCGGTCGGGTTCGAACCCGGGAACTGCGGATCAGTAGTCGAGCGCCCTAACCACTGAGCCACCACGGCGGGTACACACCAGATTGAAAATTGGTTTTTGAGGAAAGGAAATGGCGCAGCATCTGTCTCACATATCGGGGGACAGCTGAACCGCGCCGTAAGAGAAGGAATAAAGGAGGGACTGAAATAAGAAAGGAAGAAATAGATGCCGTAGTGGAGGGCTCCGGAATAATTTCGACCACCTGGGGATGGTTAACGTGCACTGAAATCCCACAGCACACGGGCACCTTTGCGTTTCGCCTCCATCGAAACACTCGCGGCGGCTGCGTTTTTATGGAGGCAACACGTTAACGCGCCCATGTGCTGTGCGATGTTAAACCCCCAGGTGGTCGAAATTATTCCGGCGCCCTCCACTACGGCATCTCTTTCTTCCTTTCTTCTTTCACTCCCTCCTTTATCCCTTTCTTTACGGCGCGGTTCAGGTGTCCAACGATATATGAGACAGATACTGCGCCATTTCCTTTCCCCAAAAACCAATTATTATTATTAGCGGGGCGCCCAAACACTGAGCCACCGGGGTGGGAACACACGCGAGATTAAAAGTAAGTTTCCGGAAATACGGCACGCTAAGGCGCCCGTGTGCTGTGCGATGTCAGTGCACGTTAAAGATCCCCAGGTGGTCGAAATTATTCCGGAGCCCTCCACTACGGCACCTCCTTCTTCCTTTCCTCTTTCACTCCCTCCCATATCCCTTCCCTTACGGCGCGGTTCAGGTGTCCAACGATATATGAGACAGATACTGCGCCATTTCCTTTCCTCAAAAAAAACCAATTAAAAAAAAAAATACGGCACTTTGTTTATGGGAACATAAAATGGGTCAGCACTCCTGCATTCCTGCTGTGAAGCAATCAAGGCGTAGAACGTATTAGACCGCTAATTTTTGTACTGTGTATAAAGTTTATGCAGTGAAAGCATGTGCGATTAAAAGTAAGTTTCCGGAAATACGGCACTTTGTTTATGGGAACATAAAATGGGTCAGCACTCCTGCATTCCTGCTGTGAAGCAATCAAGGCGTAGAACGTATTAGACCGCTAATTTTTGTACTGTGTATAAAGTTTATGCAGTGAAAGCATGTGCGAAAAGGTCGCAAATTCAAACGTGCATTGTACTGCAGACTTGTTAGTAGCTGGTAGATGCATAAAGAAACGACTATTATGACACGATTAAAACTAGCAAATTATGTTCGTTTTTAACAAATAGTGCATAGTAAGGCGGTAAAATAAGTCAAATTAGGAAGTCCTTTAACTACCGATGATGCTACTGCAATACGTGCGATAAAATATTAGCTGCGGTTCAACTACTGGTGAACCTGGTTAGAGAGCGAGCGAAAGCTTGGGTGTATCGGGCACGTAGACGTGATTTGGTCTCTGTAACGTTGAGTGCGTTCCGTACACTGGATGGGCAATGCGCCCACTGTGCCAGGTCTCGGTTAAATTAATCATTGATCGTGAGAGCTTAGTCACCCAATGAACGCTGTGGCTATTTGCTGCAGTGGCGCGTGTCGGCCACTACGTTGTCAGCGCTAATGCATGCAGCCCACATCGTGTACACCGACGGCTCAGTGACCCGCGACAGCTGCTCCCTTGCTGCGGCGGCCACCATCCCCGCCCTGCGACTGCACAGCCAGCAACACTCAGCCTTCCTGGGCTCCTCCACCACGGCGGAGTTGATGGGGATCCGGCTCGGGCTGGACCTCCTCCTCACCCTCGGCCCTTCGCCGCCCAGGAGTGCTCTGCTGTGCGGCTCCCGCGCCGCCCTCAGCCGCCTGCAATCTAACGGCCGCGGTACCCCACTAGTGCGAGAAATTCGCTTTCGCGTCGGGCGCCTCGCGCAGGGAAGTTGTGCTGTGCGTGCACAGTGGGTGCCCGGTCACTGCGGCATCGCCGGCAACGAAGAAGCTGACGACCTCGCGACCGCTGCACACCAACTACCTGCCAGCGATCTGCCCCTTGCGCTGGAGGACGTGCGTGCGGCCATCCACGATCATGTCCGAAAGCAGCACCCCGACCCACGCATCGCGGGAGGTGAGCGCATTGACAGTGTCACCGGCTGTCGCGCACTTACACGGTCACAACGTTCAATGATCCTCCGCGCGCGCATTGGCTACGTGTGGCCCGGGGAACGACGGGTGCGTCACGGAATCGCGACGAGTGATGTGTGTGACGGATGCGGTGGAGTGGAAACACTAGAACACCTGCTCCTTCACTGTGCCACGTTCCCCGATGCTCGTCGCGATATTCTCGCGGCCTATAGGGCGCAGGGCATACTACTAGACTTCATCACGACGCTATTGTGGCCGCAGGGCAGTGCGCGCACTCGTGATCGAAGTTTGGTGAGCCTCTGTGCATTCCTCGAATACACGGGCTTGACGTCCCGTCTGTAGTTACACGCAGTGACCGAACGCTCCGCGAGTACTACCTTGAACGATTAATAACTGGACGCACCACTCCAGCTGTAACCAACACAGTGCTGTGCGCGTGTGTGATTTAATTCCTATAAAATGAACTAATCACGCGCACAACCTGGACACATTTATTATTGTGTAAATAGTTTGTACATATTACTTCTCCCTCTATCCTCTCTTCCTGTACCCTCACCTCTTTCATTTCATTTCTCTATTCTGCCTGCTATCCTTTATTTCCGCTGCCCCAGCTCAGGTGCTTCAGTATCTATGGCAGATGCCGGGGCTAGCAAAAATCTTTTCCTTCCTTTTTACTATTATTTTTAATAAAACCACTACCACCACCACATCTCTCTCTTTCCCCACCGCCTCGTACCTCAAAGAGCGAATGAAGCATCCACTGCCACAGGGAGCCAGTTATGCGCCTCCCTTTTCTCAAAATCATCGGAGTCTTGAACGATGATATCGCTAACGCCAATGAACATAAAGAACGCCGATGGTCTATAGCTTCAGTGCCGGGTTTCTGCTACAACGTTTTGAATGCCAACGCATGCAACTCACATCTTTGACAACCACTCTCAGTTACGAGGTAGTCATAGGAGGCGAAAGGTTCCGCGAAATTTTAGGCATGTGGCTACAGAGCAACGGCAAATGCAACCACACGATAAACCTCCTTAAAAAATCAACGAAACAAGTTTGCCGCATGATAACCTGAGTATCATCCAGAAGATACGGCATGAAGGAGTGCGACACGCTGAAACTAGTGAACAGCCTAGTCATCAGCAGAATAATCTACTCACTACCATACCACAACATGCTCAAAAGCGAGGAAAATCAGACGGAGGTTCTAATCAAAGCAGCCTACAAAACAGCTCTGAACTTACCAAGAAACACGTCAAACGACCAGCTGGCAGAACTAGGGCTGCACAGCACTTTTGATGAGCTTAGTAAGGCACAATTCATGTCGCAAATACAAAGGCTAAGGAACTCGACAACAGGAAGGGCCCTCTTAAGAAGGCTGAACTATAAAGATGCCTTGGACATAGAGGACAGGTCGGAAAACATCCCAGATGAAATACGTCGAGCCTTCCATGTTAGTCCCATACCCAGGAATATCGATCCAAACCTCCACGCAGCAAGAAGACAGACAAGGGCTAAATATGTAGAAACGAAGATAGCCACACAAGATCGAGTAGTGGACACTGACGCCACACTGTATCCATGGAATCGCAGCCAAAGCATCAAGAAAACAGTTTCAGTTGTAACAACGAAGGAAGGTGACCTCATCAGCGGTGCATCCACGAGAGATGGAACGATAGCTGAGGCAGAGGAGATAGCCGTAGCCCTAGCGGCAGCCGAGGGCTATCGCACCAACAAATCTCTCACAATCTTAACTGACTCCCAGGAAGCGTCCAGACGCTACATGGCAGGAAGAATGAATAAGAAAGCACTAAAGATACTCTTGAAAACGAAGCGAACCAATGAAAATATCCAACATAGGATCTACTGCGTACCAGGACACGCCGGAATCAAAGGCAATCTGAAGGCAGACAAGCTAGCTCGCGAGCTCACTACCCGAGCTGGTGCGTCAAATGCCTCGGACGGCCCGGGGATGACGGTGGAGCTCACGTACGCAGCTATCCTCAACCTCATTAAAGGCAGAAGGCGCAAACACCCCCAGCCACACCCTCAGCTAACACAATACGAGGCGACATGCTGGAGAAGACTCCAAACAGGAACCTTCTACAACCTTCATGTCCTACATAAGATGTATCCAGAGCAGTGTAGGGCTACATTTTCGTGGTGCGGGGCAACCCCCACGTTATATCATATCACATGGGAATGTACACACAATGTAGCGTTCCGAAATAATAAAGACCCAAATGCGGAGCAGTGGGAGGACCGGCTAACCAGCAGCCAGCGTAAGGTCCAAAGGGACCTAGTGAGCCACGCATGCCGGATGGCCAGGGACAGTGGTGCCTTGGACTAGGGGCGCCAACCACGCTCAGCCTGGAAGACATCGGCAGTCTCCGGGCACGCAACCAAACCTCTCAATTGGAACAATAAAGTTTACTCTCTCTCTCTCTCTCCACGAAATTGCCACTACAGCCGCGTAGCTTAAAGTGCGACTGAGGTGCCCACGTCATAATCTCATTATTTCTGTGTATTTGACATTTGACCTTTGAAATTGACCTTTGACCTTGCCCTTTGTCTTTGAGGTGCATGGGTAGCATGTGGTAGGACGCCATAGTTATGCCATGGTTTAGTCTTGGTTTGACCTCTGGCTCGAAGGTCAAAAGCGCAAGCACCGCGAAATCGTTACGAGGTAGCGTAGTGAAGCTCTCCCTTCAATATGCATGCTGTTTAACTGGGAGAGCTAGGTTTTGGAATGGGAAGTCCGCAGCATGATTTATGGATTTGTTGAAGCTGTTAAAATTACGCAATATATCTTTGCTGAAATAAATTGTCAAAAGCAGCGTATGTAATAATTTCAGCAAATTATATTCTTTACCAAGCGAGGAATAAAACTCTCTTTTGCAAATTTTTTGTGATATGCAGGGTATTAAAGTTGAGGTGTGATGTAGCCTGTAGCACTCGTTCGATACTCTTGTCTGCTCGATCATTTGCGAGAGCCAAGGCGATGCTCTTTGCGTGCTAAAAAAAGCAAGGCGAAAATAAAAAAAAAATGGCAGTAGCTTAGCTCAGATATGCCGGATACACGTAGCGAGAGCTGCAGTTCCTCCTTCATTACGCATGTTGTCGAGCTTGCTGTTGTGACCATAATGTTAAGCATTGAAGAAGTATTCGGTGAAACAGATTGTTTGTTTATTCAGTTGTTGTGACAGACATAAATACTGCCCGATGATCGGTAAAGTAACACGCAGTTGTCTCAATTCGGCCTACACAGTATTTAGACTAGTTGGTTTCTCTGAGATACACAGCGTCAATGGTAGTTCCCCACTGTGTTGTCTGAATGTGAGGATCGCCAGCTCCATACGAAGCGATTGTGATACACCGAGTCGTATCACCTCAGCTTTTACACACACAGCTGCACATACGCAGTTTATCCACACGACCCCAAACGCGGCCGCAGCGGCGGCAGAGCTCTGACGTAATGCGCAGCGCACCTGCTGCCCTTCTCCGGTTGCCGCGCATGCGCATTCACGCGCGGAGCCAGCGCGGCTCCTCGTGCGGCGGCGGCGGCTAACTCTGACGTCGTGCGCCTCGCACCTGCTCCTCCTCTCTAGTTTCGCTCATGCGCAATATCGGCCTTTCTGGCTGACAGCGAAATGCTCGACTGGGTCGCGTAGTGTAGCTCTCGCTACAAAAATTCCTATCAGTAGTTATTCGGTATGGCACCCTCGTGGAAAAGGAATCTCGCGAACTGTTTTGTTGGCATGGGAGTCCTCGTTGGAAGTAGATGTGCGCAGCAGCAAGTGGCGAGGGCGGGAAGATATGTGGTAGCAGATATATGTGACCGTGTTCCGTATTCACGCTCACGCAAGGGGCTCAATCCACCTTCCTACAAGCCGCCGTGCATGAGGCATTGCCAATTGGCTTCGCCGCACAACAAATATGTCGTGAAAGGCAACCTACAAAAAGGTACATGCAGTATAGGTTACGAAAGGCGTAACGGCTTCATGGCAATCGCCTTGGGAGAACGAAAAAAAATGAGATGTCCAGAAAGCTTCAGCGGGCTTGGCTGTCGTGACTGTTACGGTGCCGCTATGGAGCGACGTTTTTAGGCTTTTTTGCCGCGGTAATCATACCAATGCCCCTGATCTCTTACGCGGATATTACAAACCATCTACGCCTCTACAGAAGGGTACTCCTGGGATCCGCCAAGCATCTCGACAGAACCGAAGAGTGCCACCTTAGATGGCTCCAATATCGGTCTTTCTTAAATCCTGCCATACTAAAGAAGTGGACCCCTACATTCACGGGCAGGTGCAAATTCTGTGGGCAGTATGCTGGCCTATACCACATGGTGTGAGATTTCCAGTACAATACACATATAGCCGTTATAAGCCAGCCAACTATGGAGGGCTGGGAGGTGGCCTTGTCCAGCTCGGACCTGGAGGCCCAGCCTGCTCTGATCCAGAAAGCACTGGCAGCAGCGGCGGCCAATGGCGTCCCGGAATAGGGACTGCAACCCAGCGCAACAACCATCCCCACCTCTCATTCCCAATTTCATACAGTGCAACAATAAATGTTTTCTGCTCTTCCCAGGCTTTTCGCCGCGTGCCTTGAAATGCCATTGTGACGGCTGAGAATGGCATACGAAAAGTTTGGCTGGTGTTAGGTTCTAGCAGGAATAGATCTGGCGACAATTTGTTTTGCCGGCGCTCGCAGGTCTGCTTATTTTCTCCCCGATAGCAAATCTCGAAGTTCACTTGACGCCTAGAACGCCTCGTCTGACCGACTTTGGTCACCGAAACAAGCAACGAAAAATCAGCACCCAAACCAGAGAGCCTCTTACATAAATTATGGTGGGAGTTTGAAGAAACCACATGCGAGGTGCAGTCTTAGTAAAAGTATTCAAACGAAAGTCATGTGACTTGTCGCGTATTGCAGTCTGCAGGGAACCATTAAAGAGAAAACTGCATTGAAATGCTTGAAGATTTTGCATTGAAGGTTTCTTCCCGTGGTCGAGAAGTTTGCTGCTTGATGTGTCCTCTGAATTCTCGGCTACATGGAGCGTTCAAAAACCATCATTTCGCTGCAAAGAACTCTGTGGTCTGAAGACTTCTGACAGGGACTGTATGTGGCAGGTTTCTCTGCAGTTCTGCAGTGCGAGCGAGCGCTTTGATTTCATTCAGTTTCCGGGCACTATTACCCAAGAGTGGAAGCTTCCTGTGGAGCATAGAGTCGAAATGAATATTCTAGAGTCCCTCACAAGGGTACCCGATTAACTGGTTTGCAACAAGGTACTTCTTACGTGGATGATTTATCAAGCACATGGATCGGGCTGATATGGGCAAATGTCCTTTCGGTAGCAGATGGTCGAGATGGTCTTCGGCAACGAAATATTATGAAGCACGCGTGGATTGTAAGATAAAGGTCTGGTGCACCTAAAGCTTTAAAAGCACACGGACGTATGACATGCATTGGGTGCGCGAGAAGCAGTGATAATCGTCCGCAGCAACCTCTCCTCACTTCCGTTCTTTCACTTGAAAGCGTCCACACAGAGACGAACCACGATTTGTTGCAACACATGACTCTTGCGAGAACGTGCACCTATAACACGGCATCGAATGCGGTCTAAACAGTGGAGCTAGTTTCCGATGCAGCTCTTCTTTAAGATTCTACAATCAATATGTTCACTGTCTACGTATAGTTTGGAGGCTAATCGTCCCCTGCGCAGCGCCCTTTGCATAAAAAGGCGCACTTCTCGGTGTTGAAAAGCCTTTCACGCCGAAGAAACGTTGATAAAGAGGGCCACAGTGAGAACACTTTTGAATGTGGTCTTTGGGGTCGCGTAGCTGGGTTAAACGAAGCCCAGGAGGTTTAGGGTAATGCTGCACTAAGTTGGTGAGCTGGATAGTTACGTATAACTATCAAAGTCGCTAATCACTCTGATTTAGAAGGCAGGGATTATTGGAATACTGTTACAAGATAAGCGTCCTGAGCGAGAAAAAATATTTTCGCATTTTATCAATTTATTCCTTCAAGATATTGCTTGTAGAGATCAACTTTCGTTATGGTTGGGGTTTTCTGAAGACAAGCGCCATGGTAAACAACGTGAATGACATTATGAAAAAGATTTCCTGTTGGCAGGTTACTTGCCGCCTTATACATATTATGGCTGGTCGTGCATCGATCATTTACAGACAATGAACTTGGCGAGCATTGACTCGAACATCGTCAATGTCCTAAGTGCACCATGCTCAGCGAAGCTTAGTACTGCCTGTTCGAATGGTGAAACCCCCGAATAACTGCTCCGTGACTACCTGATTTGTACTATTACGAGAAGACCGCAGACTACGCAAGTATCTTGCCTCGAGCTAGCTGCGTGTATTTTCCATACCTGGTGACTGTGTAGGCTTCTCCGCCGCTCCTGCGCTCTATGTGCGCTTGCCGCCGCAGCCAGTGGCCCCATCCGGAACAGGAGGGCCGGTTCAAGAAGACCGCGGCGACTGGATCCAGGACCCCACGGCCGAGGTGCGGTGCTCGGGCCTCTGCAGTAAGCCTCGATCTTGGATTCAGCCAAGCTCGTGGTGCGGCCCCTATGCGAGACGTTAGATCCCTCGTGAGCCATATGGCCAGGTTGCCGTGCTCAATCTCTGTCGGCAGCACACTTTGGTCTCTGTCCGCATTGCGTTTGGGTATGGCTCCGCTCTTGAGTACGTACATGAGAGTGAGCTTGTCGTAGCTTTCCCTGCTGGCTGGTAAGCTTGCCCTCTCGCAAGGTCAGTTCGCTGTCAGAGGCGGAACCACCGGTCTTCTTCCTCCGCGCGCTAAGATCAGAACCTAGCGCGTGGCACCTGCGCACCTGCGCTCCAGTAGACTTCTTTTTTTTCTTGGTATAAACGTATGGCGAATAGCCGCAGCAGCGAAATATAGGCCGACGGTCATATAAGACGAGGGAGGAATAAAAACTGATGCCTTCGTATTTGCAGGCAAGTTTAGATGATTTAACATGAGTAATTCGAGGAATCTATGCAACGTAAAAAGAGAAGGCAGGGTCTGCATTTTGCGAGGACTGTGAAGTTCTTTTACCGTGGGCCAGCCCCACATTTGGTACCAGAAGGCATTGCTTATTGGTGCTGCGATCTGGAACACGGCTGCGTGATTGATGTCCCAGGCATTCCATATTGAGACTTTTGAACTGATGCTTTGCAAGGACTATATGATATTTTTTACATTGTACGTGCGATTATTTTTTGCATCGACACGTTCATTAATTTTGTTGTCATCAAGACACCAAGGTAACCGCATGGACGCCGAGACAGTCATAGATTTTCTTTTGTGCAGGTTTCGGCAAATGCGTATTGTATCCTAAATGGTACGTTTTTTCCTCCCTAGACAGGATCACCTCGAGCCTTGAATTGGAATAATAAATGATGGAAGGAAAATTACAGTCATTTTTGGCCGCGAGTCACGTCTCCAGCGGCATTTTAAGAAAAGCACCTCGTGCTATCAGTCATAGGTAGAATGCTCTGCCCGAGTGAGTTTTGTAAATTTTATGCCGTAATAATCTTGCGACTATGACTACCTAACACAAAGGCCGATTTTCGCTGGAGACACTGCGAGATGCGAATTCTAAGTTATTAAATTCGTTACGCTTTACAGCAAAAAAAAGAAACAATACAGTTTGTTTCTAAGCACATGTATGGTGGTGAAGGGCTCTGCGACGAAGGCCAGTATTTTTGGCGTGCAAAAATATTGACCTTGCTGCATGGCATTTCAGTACGAGCCAACGGCGCGATGCGACAGTGCTTTTGTTGGATTAAGCAGCACTATGTAAGCAACATTTGGATAAGCATTTGGATAAGCGGCAGGTATTCATCAATTAGCTTACACGCTTCTGCAGACCGTGGAGCACCACATTCTTGGCGCCTGCTAACAAAGCACTGTTTCTTATGATATGCCACTTAGAGTAGTTAGTTGTTCAAGCAAGTTAACAGCATGTAGGGCAGTGACACGAAAAGGCACATGACGCCACGGAAATGTATCTTGTTCCGGCTACCGCGACAACTAAGCGGCAACTTGATCGCTGCCGTCATCACGCAGACTACGTAAATTGCCGCCCATTCTCCCAGCCCAGCACAACACCACCATGGTGGCATATTAGCCTAGTTCTTAGAAGTAAATTTCCGCTCGAGTTATTGTCTGCCGGTCGTTAAATATAATTTGCGTTTCTTTTTAAACAGCGATAGCGATTTCTTCGGCACCCACAGCGGCGAGTAGTACCATAGCCACGTAAACTACTGGCAAATAAAGTGTTCATGCTTACAAATTGTCAAAATAAGCTCTAAGTGACTTCTGAACAGGCAGGATTGCCACATTAAATCACCAGAAAAATGTCAGGAATATCAGCAAAAAGTTAAACTTTGAGTAAAAGTTAAAAAAGTCAGTAAAAAGCGAGCAAAGATCCGCGTGCTCTTCACGAACGCGTTTTTATTGCGCAGTCCCTTCCTTAAAATTCAAAAATTCATTTGCAAAAAAATATTTTCCGATAAGTACCGAATCTTGAGTTCTGAAATAAACGCTGAAAAAGATCACCGACTTTTCAGAAAATAAAGATAAAGAAGTGTAACCCCTGGCTATAGCTCGCCGGCTATAGTGTCAAAAGCTGGCATAAACAATCAGAAAAATGGGGAAAAAAATTTTCGAGAAAATAGTAAATACAAAGTATGGGTTTGAAATCTCACTGGTATTTTATTATCAGTGCAGCTTGTCTTTAGTTTTAGGAACAATATTTGCTCTAGACCTCCATAACGTGCTGCACGACTGAATTTTTGATGATCACCGCTTAGTTTCCAAAGCCGCGGGACTCAGAAGGTGAAAGTAAAACGCTGTATAAATCTTTGAGATCCGAGATATATACCAAGCTTGGTGTGACCGCCCGCGCGTGCTTCGGTAGTTCTTTGCTTCCTCGCAACTAAAAAAAAGAAAAAAAAACTTCCTGCTATCGTGGCAGAGCTCCTGCGTCGTAGATCAATTTTATGCCTGATAAACAAAAAGGGCTGGCATTATGTTGCAAATCACGAAAGTCAGTGGAGAAAGGAAGCATCCACATAATAAGCGCGTGTTGTCCATATATCTATGAGGGGAAGTAATTCCGCGCCTTCTGTTCCCTTTTGCCCCGCATTTTTTCTTACTACCTTCATTGTGAGAAGCGGAAGAAATCTTTTACGACCACTCTGGAACACACACATTCCTTCTCTCGTGAAAAGTGTCCGTAAATACAAGCCCCATTTTCTTAGGTTACAGAGGCAAAGGTTCAATCACGGATGAAAGGGAGGACCGACCACAATAGCGCCCGCGCGAGCAAACTGGGCGCAGTGCACTGCAACACGCTTCGAACCCTCCAAGCTGGCCAAAAAGTTAGCTGCCTCATCTGCCAGGCGCTGGTTGAGGGATAGAAAAATTGCAAAGGCTTCCTACTGGGGGCTGGCAGGAGCGCCAAGTCCCCAGACTGCGCCAGTTGTAAAACTGCTGCCGGCCGATTTCGGACGGCTGTCGGGACCCCGATTTTATCTTGTCGGAAAGATTTGTTTCAGCAGCGGTATGTTTTTTACCATTATTTAAGTCTTTCCTGAAGCGTTTTGATAGACTGTATCAATTATTTCTCTAGCGCATTGTAAGTGAATAACTAAATTAGAACAGAAAGAAGAAAATGTAAACATAAACTCCCAGCGCGTAGGTTGATTTTTGTCTTGCAGTGCGCAAACGGTTGAAGCAACTAGCAAAGAGGCTGAATTCAAAAGCAAGCACAGAAGCCATCAAGATTTTCTGTGAATACGCTCTGAAATAGGAATAATGCGGGATGCTCAGACTGCAGTAGAAATAGGACGCCTCAAGCTGAGGCCCAAGAGTGGATAGGTGATCGTATAGTTTACTTCTGCCCGTTCCTTCGTCTTGTTTTGATGTCTCGTATCTGCGTTTCGATTCCTCCCCCCTCCCCAACTGAGTCAGCGTCTCCAAGAATGTACATGGAGTGATCCCAGCGAATATTTCACGTTTCTATCTGAAGCCCGGCACAAATGCAATGTCTGATAGTGTGTTATGTTGCTCTATTATACGCCCGCCCTAAGGCAGGATTACTTTGAAGAACGGAGAGTGGGACTTAGTTGAGATTCTCTAATGTCCGCTGTATTTCATAATAGGCTTAGAATCTTGATTTTATACCGAGACGGTGTTTTCCAAGCAGCGAGCAGAAGAGCGCAAAAGGTAGTGCTCCTTCATAACATAGCAATTTTTCCTTGCTCTCATGTAATAATACTAAAATTGGGCGGCGGTGAATACATGCTTTCAATCTTCTTGTTTCCTCTCGCCGGGAAAGTTAAATCGCGTAATGGGATACTTTCGTAATTTTATGATTTGTTAGGGGTACATATTACGTAGAACAGACATAACTTAGAAATAGAGACCCTCATAAAGTAGGCAGGAACCTAGAATTAAAGTCTTCCTCGAAAGCTGGAGGCTCTAAGTTAAATTAGTTACTTAAAAAATTAGTCATCTGGTTCTGTTGAACAGTGCTCCTAATGGATATGATTGCGCCGCTGCATGTATTTTGAACGATCTCATTTCTTAATTTGGTGTTGCAAGATTACCAGCTGGGTGGGTGTACAGTGTCGACATATTTTTTAGCAACAGAACTATGATTCTTGATAGGTATGAGTGTAAAAGGTAGGTTCTCTTTCTTTGCTTGTACGTTTGTTCTTGTTACTTTATTTTCTGGCCGGGCATGTCAACCACATATTGCTTCGGCTTGTCCCATGCTTTAGGCTGTATTATATTGGAAAGACGAAGATTGTGCGATATTTGCATTTTACTTTTCTATAGAGACGTGAACTGCTTTGTCCGCATAGGAGCATGCATGCTCAAGAGCAAATGTGCACAGTGTAATGCGCTATGATTTATTGATAAAATGTAAAAATATAAATAAATGTGAGCAATTAATTTATTTGACGTAATGCTGAGTTTTAATGCGCATTAGCAGAGGACTGCAATATATATATAAACAAAAATGAATTATCTCTTTTACACTTGGAATAATACTCGCTGAATAGAACCGACTATCGCATTTTGAAATAAACGCTTTAGAAAATCCACTCCAATATCAAATAAAGGAAATGTTAAACCCTTAGCGGCTATGGAAAAAAAATTGTTGTACTAAGTGGTTGATTAAAATATTAATAAAAAGGAAGAAACATTTTTGCTAGCCCCGGCATCTGCCATCGATACTGAAGCACCTGAGCTGAGGCAGCGGAAATAAAGGATAGCAGGCAGAATGGAGAAAGGAAATGAAAGAGGCGAGGGGACAGGAAGAGATGATAGGGGGAGATGTAATATACACAAACTATTTACACAATAAGAAATGTGTCCAGGTTGTGCGCGTGATTAGTTCATTTTGGAGGAATTAAAACACACCCGCACAGCACTATGTTCGCTACAACTGCAGTGGGGCGTCCACTTATTAATCGTTCAAGGTAGAACTCGCGTGAGCGTTCGGTCACTGCGTGTAACAACCTGGCGGAGAACAGACGGGACGTCAAGCCCGTGTTCGAGGAATGCACAGAGGCTCACCAAGGTTCGCTCACTAGTGCGCGCACTGCCCTGCAGCCATAATAGCGTCTTGAGGGAGTCTGGTAGTATGCCCAGCGCCTTATAGGCCGCAAGCATATCGCGACGAGCATCGGCGAACGCCGTACAGTGAAGGAGCAGGTGTTCTAGTGTTTCCGCAGCACCGCATCCGTCGCACACATCATTCGTCGCGATTCCGACACGCTCCCGTCGTTCCCCGGGCCACACGCAGCGAATGAAATTTACACAATAATAAATATGTACAGGTTGCGCGCGTCATTAATTCATGATGAGAAATTGAAAATTGGATTTTGGGGAAAGGAAATGGCACAGTATCTGTCTGTCATCCCGGTGGACACCTGAACCGCGCTATAAGAAAAGGGATAAAGGAGGCACTGAGAGAGGAAAGGAAGAAAGAGGTGCAGTAGCGGAGGACTCCGGAATCATTTCGACCACCTGGGGATCTTTAACGTGCATTGACATGGCACAGCACACCGGCGCCTTTGCGTTTCGCCTCCATCGAAACGCTGCCGCCGCGGTCGGGATAATGATGAAGCAAAAATTACTTTTTTAAAAAAGCAAATGGTGCAGTAACTGTCTCACATATCTCGGTGGACACCCGAACCGCGCCGTAAGAGAAAGGAGGCAGATGGTAGCGAAAGAGGAAAGAGAAAGAGATGCAGTAGTGATCTCATCGCCCGCCGACCAGAAAGCGCTCATGGATCGGGCTTTATGGGAAGCACTAGCCCGTGGACTGCTGGAGCAGTAGGGGACCACCCTGGAAGAGTTTTTTTTCGCCTAATAAAGTTTTTTCCATCCATCCTTCGTCGCACAGTACACGGGTGCCTTTCCGTTTCGCCTCCATCGCACCGCGGTCGCTGCGGCCGGGTTCGAACTCGAGAACTCCGGCTGAGTAGCGGAGCGCTCTATCCACTGAGCCACCGCGGCGGGTCTAACTACTAGGGCCAATAGCTTCAAGTGGGAAACAAAACCGTCAGTTGGCTTATGATGGGACGAATATCTTGAAATGAGAATGTATAGAATCAAACCGACAAACCGAACTAGTGATATAATCTATGTAGATATGAAAGTATCGTTTGTACGAAGAAAAAGTGTGGTGAAGGTTTGATGGAGCAGCATGTATTTTTTTCCGCGAACATATACATAAGCCCTTGCGTTTACTTGAATAGAGCTCTAAGACCCAGTCTATTTTAATGCCCCCCAGACTTTTATAGCTTCTCGACTAGACAACATTCTAGTAGAGAAAAGTTTGAGCCTCCGGTATAAATGTCATTTCGGAGGTTTGAGAAAAAAATCATCAGAGCGGCCACATTCCATTTTCCGCCCAATTTATCGAACCGTTTTTCTCTCAGCAGTGTCTTCTAGCAAGGCCACGATACTCAGAGTCCCAAATATAAACGGGTATGCTGAAATGCATGCCTCAAAGAAACTTTATTACCACACCAAGTGCCGAAGCCTCTAATCATCACTTTGCGAGCCAAGCTAACCTCAAATAAACCGGCCGTTGGCTTAGCCCCGAAGGCCGATGTTTCCGTTTAGCATAACTGATCATAACATCTATTACCTCCATCCACCGGCGCTTTTTCGTCGCCTTGCTCAAGCTTCACACAGTCCAGGTGAACGTATTAAGAGTGAATTTTGCTCGTGGATGGTAGTGGTAGTGGGTTTACTAAAATAATAGTAAAAAAGAAGGAAAACATTTTTGCTAGCCCCGGCATCTGCCATCGATACTGAAGCACCTGAGCTGGGGCAGCGGAAATTAAGGACAGCAGGCAGAATGGAGAAATGAAATGAAAGAGGTGAGGGGACATGAAGGGAGGATAGGGTGAGAAGTAATATATACAAACTATTTACACAATAAGAAATGGCTACAACTGGAGTGGGGCGTCCAGTTATTAATCGTTCAAGGTAGAACTCGCGGAGCGTTCGGTCGCTGCATGTAACTACCTGACGGAGAACAGACGGGACGTCAAGCCCTTGTGTTCGAGTAATGCACAGAGGCTCACCAAAGTTCGCTCACGAGTGCGCGCACTGCCCTGCGGCCCCAATAGCGTCTTGATGGAGTCTGGTAGGATGCCTTGCGCCCTATAGGCCGCGAGCATATCGCGACGACCATGGGCAAACGCGGCAAAGTGAAGGAGCAGGTGTTCTAGTGTTTACACAGCACCGCATCCGTCACGCACATCACTCGTCGCGATTCTGTGACGCACCCGTCGTTCCCCGGACCACACGCAGCCAATGCGCGCGCGGAGGATCATTGCACGTTGTGACCGTGTAAGTGCGCGACAGCCGGTGATACTGTCGATGCGCTCACCTCCTGCGATGCGTGGGTCGGGGTGCTGCTTTCGGAGACGGTCGTGGACGGTCGCACGCACGTCCTCCAGCGCAAGGGGCAGATCGCTGGCAGGTAGTTGGTGTGAAGCGGTCGTGAGGTCGTCAGCTACTTCGTTGCCGGCGATGCCGCAGTGACCGGACACCCACTGTGCACGCACGGCACATCCTCTCTGCGCGAGGCGCTCGATGCGCGAGCTAATTTCCCGCAGTAGTGGGGTACCGCGGCCGTTAGATTGCAGGCGGCTGAGGGCGGCGCGGAAGTCGCACAGCAGAGTACTCCTGGGCGGCAGACGGCAGAGGGTGAGCAGCAGGTCCAGCCCGAGCCGGATCCTCATCAACTCCGCTGTGGTGGAGGAGCCCAGGAAGGTTGCGTATTGCTGGCTGTGCAGTCGCAGGGCAGGGATGGTAGCCGCCGCTGCAAGGGAGCAGTTGTCGCGGGCCACTGAGCCGTCGGTGTACACGAGGAGATGGTCCGGAGCCCCTAGTGTATGACGGCTCTGGCCAGCTGCTGCACAGCACAGAGGGGTGTGCTCCGCTTTCCCGCAATGCCGACGATCTTTCGCTGTACCTCCTAGGCAGCAGGCCAGGGCGCGCAGGAGCCGTAGGGGGGGGGGGGGGGAGGGTGGCTTGTGTCAATTGCTCATACTCGAGCAGCGCCGCGCCCATTCGTGAGCGCGGGTGCGAGCGCATACGATGCAGCAGCGAGCCGCCGTCCGGTGCGCGGTGAAGCCGGTCGATGTGATTCAATGCCCTGCGCGCTGCTTGGAGCTCAAGTGGCCACGCACCTGCCTCGGCCAAAGTTGCGGCGCACTGCGAGTTTTTGGGCAGGCCTAGGCACACGCGCAGGGACTTGCGGTGCTGAAGCTCGAATTTCTTCCAGCACGGCCTGCGCACCGTGACGAGCAGCAGCGCATAGAGCACCGCCCCCAAAGCTGCGGCATTGTATAGACGCAGCGTGGCTTGCTGGGCGATGCCCTGGCCTCGAGCGGTGAGCTTGTGCACGGCGGCGGTGATCCTCTTCATCTGCAGACAGGCCTTGGTCGCCGCGGGGCGGAAGAAAAGGCGCCAGTCGATGTCCAGGCCTAGGTACCGCACCGATTTACGCCAAGGAATCGGAGTCCTGTCCAGTGACAGTGGCGCAAGGCCGTGCAAGCTGGCATCGATTGTGGTCATGGCTCCCTGAAGGCACCCCCGCACGCTGAACGCCTCGCCCGGTGGTCCCCGGCACCACAGAGCTATGTAGTCTGCATATATAGACATTTTCACATGGTGTCAGCCACTCGTGGGGAGGGAGGCCGGCACCACAGACATCGCCACATTAAACAGAAATGGTGATAAGACAGAGACCTGCGGCACGCCCATGTCCACCGGGCGAGGCTTGGAGATCTTGCCCCCTACTCGTACGCGCATGGTACGCCCGCTCAGAAAGCCATGAACATTTCGCAAAAGGCGCCCGCTCACACCGGTCCCTTCAAGCACTGTGAGAATTGGTGCACGGTGAACGTTGTCAAAAGCGCCCGAGACGACCAGTTGTAGCAGAATCGCAACCTGGCCTGCCGCCCTGGCATGCTCCAGCGCTGTAACAACGTCCGATATACAATCAGCCGTGCACCGCATCCCACGGAAGCCCGTCTGCCGCTCGTCAAACAAATCAGCCTCCGCAGCCCGCTCGTTCAAACGCTGCAACGCCATATGCACCATGAGCTTACCTGCCGCCGATGTTAATGCAACTGGCCGGTATTTGCTCAGCTCCGTAGGTGGGCGCCCTGCCTTTCGGTTGGGACAAACGACCGCAGTTCGCCAATCCTCCGGTAGCTCCCCGCGTTCCCACACCAGGTTGATCTGCTGCAGGAGGATCTGTCGTTGCTGCGCATTCCGGTTTCGCAGCATCTGGTATGTCACCTCGTCCGGTCCGGGCGCAGAGCGGCGGCGGCAGCGCTGCAGCGCATTGTTCAGTTCTGCCGCGGTGAACGGCGCATCACAAGGACCTTCAGAGGCGACGGGCGAGGGTCTGGTGTCGCTTCTGGGGCTCTCAGGAGCAGCTATGTTAGCTGCGTTTGCGGGGCTGGGCGGCACGAACCGATCGGCAAACCGCTCTGCCAACTCTTCAAAGCTGAGCTCGCTAGAGATTGCTAAGGCAGCCAGCGGTTGACGATTTGCCTGCGGTTCGCTGATGCGCCGCAGGGTGTCAAACAGCCTCCGCGAGCTGACATCTTCTTCCATCCTTTGGCATAGTGAAGCCCACTGCCGGCGGTATAGCTTGTTGGTGTGGCGGGGCGCTGCCGCGTCCAAGCGGTTGTAGACAGTCCAGTCGGCGGCTCTGTCAGTCCGTCGTGCCCGTCACTCTGCGCGATCTCTCTTCTCGCGCAGATTGAGCAGCTTCATATCAGGTGTGGGCTGCCATGCCATTACCTCTGCTCGTTGGGTGGCTGCGAGAGCGCTTCGGGCTAGACTTGAAAAGAAATCTGCGCCAGTGGCCGCCGTCTCGTTGACCGCCCGCCTGAACGCACTCCAGTTGGTAATGGAGTAGGCACGTTTGGGGCGCGCCTCCATCGCAGTGGGTTCGATTAGGATGGAGTAATGATCCCAGTCCCTGAGAGATGGTGATCGGCGCCATGCTCGTGGAGCAGTATTAATTTCTAGGACATTTCCGGGGCTCTGATTTTTCATTTTTTTTATACGTATAATTAATTAATTCGCGACAGGCTTAATTCTGTGTTTCCCTTTGCGTCCTAGTGAATGGAAGAACCTCAAAACATAAGAATGCCATATAAATGCTTCTAGAGGTGCGTATTCATTTCTTACCGCCCCGCTTGCTCTGCTCTATGCGTTTCGGCCTTCCCTCATGTCGCTGAAATCGCACTGAGAGCAGCAAGAGATGGCGTCGATAATGGTGGTGGTAGTGGTTTTATAAAAATAATAGTAAAAAGGAAGGGAAAGATTTTTGCTATCCCCAGCATCTGCCATCGATACTGAAGCACCTGAGCTGGGGCAGCGGAAATAAAGGATAGCAGGCAGAATGGAGAAATGAAATGAAAGAGGTGAGGGGACAGAAAGAAAGGATAGGGGAAGGAGTAATATCTACAAACTATTTACACAATAAGAAATGTGTCCAGGTTGTGCGCGTGATTAGTTCATTTTAGAGGAATTAAATCACACACGCGCACAGCACAGTGATGGTTACAACTGGATTGGGGCGTCCAGTTATTAATCGTTCAAGGTAGAACTCACGGAGCGTTCGGTCACTGCGTGTAACTACCTGACGGAGAACAGACCGGACGTCAAGCCCGTGTGTTCGAGGAATGCACAGAGGCTCACCAAAGTTCGCTCACGAGTGCGCGCACTGCCCTGCGGCCACAATAGCGTCTTGATGGAGTCTGGCAGTATGCCTTGCGCCCTATAGGCCGCGAGCATATCGCGACGAGCATCGGCGAACTCGGCACAGCGAAGGAGCAGGTGTTCTAGTGTTTCCACTGCACCGCATCCGTCACACACATCACTGGTCGCGATTCCGTGACGCACCCGTCGTTCCCCGGGCCACACGCAGCCAATGCGCGCGCGGAGGATCATTGCACGTTGTGACCTTGTAAGTGCGCGACAGCCGGTGACACTGTCGATGCGCTCACCTCCCGCGATGCGTGGGTCGGGGTGCTGCTTTCGGAGATGCTCGTGGATGGCCGCACGCATGTCCTCCAGCGAAAGGGGCAGATCGCTGGCAGGTAGTTGGTGTGCAGCGGCCGCGAGGTCGTCAGCTTCTTCGTTGCCAGCGATGCCGCAGTGATCGGGCACCCACTGTGCACGCACTGCACAACCTCTCTGCGCGAGGCGCTCGATGCGCGAGCGAATTTCCCGCACTAGTGGGGTACCGCGGCCGTTAGATTGCAGGCGGCTGAGGGCGGCGCGCGAGTCGCACAGCAGAGCACTCCTGGGCGGCGGAGGGCCGAGGGTGAGCAGCAGGTCCAGCCCGAGCCGGATCCCCATAAACTCCGCCGTGGTGGAGGAGCCCAGGAAGGCTGCGTGTTGCTGGCTGTGCAGTTGCAGGGCGGGGATGGTGGCCGCCGCAGCAAGGGAGCAGCTGTCGCGGGCCACTGAGCCGTCGGTGTACACGAGGAGATGGTCCTGGAGCTCCTCGTGTATGACGGCTCTGGCCAGCTGCTGCACAGCGCAGAGGGGTGTGCTCCGCTTTCCCGCGATGCCGACGATCTCTCGCTGTACCTCCGAGGCAGCTGACCAGGGCGCGCAGGAGCCGTAGGGGGGTGGGCCTTGGGTCAATTGCTCATACTCGAGCAGCGCCGCGCCCATTCGTGAGCGCGGATGCGAGCGCATACGCTGCAGCAGCGAGCCGCCGTCCGGTGCGCGGTGAAGCCGGTCGATGTGATTCAGTGCCCTGCGCGCTGCTTGGAGCTCAAGGGGCCACGCTCCTGCCTCGGCCAACGTTGCGGCGCACTGCGAGTTTTTGGGCAGGCCTAGGCACACGCGCAGGGACTTGCGGTGCTGAAGCTCGAGCTTCTTCCAGCACGGCTTGCGCACCGTGACGAGTGGCAGCGCATAGAGCACCGCCCCCAAAGCTGCGGCATTGTATAGACGCAGCGGGGCTTGCTGGACGATGCCCTGGCCTCGAGCGGTGAGCTTGTGCACGGCGGCGGTGATCCTCTTCATCTGCAGACAGGCCTTGGTCGCCGCGGGGCGGAAGGAAAGGCGCCAGTGGATGTCCAGGCCAAGGTACCGCACCGATTTACGCCATGGAATCGGAGTCCCGTCCAGTGAAAACTTGTGTTCATGAAAGAAAATGGCACAGTAACCCGGGATCCGGAGTTCCCGGGTTCGAACCCGACCGCGGCGGCTGCGTTTTTATGGAGGAAAAACGCTAAGGCGCCCGTGTGCTGTGCGATGTCAGTGCACGTTAAAGATCCCCAGGTGGTCGAAATTATTCCGGAGCCCTCCACTACGGCACCTATTCTTCCTTTCTTCTTTCACTCCCTCCTTTATCCCTTCCCTTACGGCGCGGTTCAGGTGTCCAAAGATATATGAGACAGATACTGCGCCATTTCCTTTCCCCAAAAACCAATTATTATTATTATTATCTGTCTCACATCTCGGTGGACACCTGAACCGCGTCTTAAGGAAAGGGATGAAGAAGGGACTGAGAGCTGAAAAGAAGAAAGAGGTGCCGCAGTGGAGGGCTCCGGAATAATTTCGACCGCCTGGGGATCTTTAACGTGCACTGACGTCGCACAGCACACGGGCGCCTCTGGTTTCGCCTCCATCGAAACGCAGCCACCGCGGTCGGGTTGGAACCCGAGAACTGCGGATCAGTAGCCGAGCACGCTAACCACTGAGCTACCGCGGCGGGTAATCGCAATCAAGCAAGCAGAAACCTTGGCGGCGGCTCTGAGCAGCGCTACCTCTACTCTTGTACAATGCGATCTTTTAAGCCTTGACACGAGCGTCGGCTTCAAGATACGAAGGAAAATAGCAATAACGCAGCAAACACCTTTGCCGCGACTGCGTGAAGGCCATGTTGCTAGTTGGGTTCGCTTCTTTAAGATGGAAATGTGAACATACTAGTACACTGTTTATAAAATTCTTTTTTAAATAATCGATTTGCGTTTTTTCGCGAGAAAAGTGCGTGAGTCTTTTTCGATGACTCCAATGTATTCTTTCTCGTAGATGACTGGAGTGCTTGAGTGAAAGCTTGAAGTGGACAGCTTGAGTGAAATATTTTTTTTTTCTACAGAGATCGTTCAGCTGGATTCTACATCGTCACAATAAAACAGGTTCGTCTTTCTTAGCCCTTCTTTGCTCTTCCGAATAATGCCAACCACATCAGTGCAGGGCACAAAATTTAGTCCGATCTGCTTACAATTACGGCACAAATTCATTGTCATGCCACGCAAGAATGTGTCGGGAACCTGCCAACACCTAAACCCAAAGCAATTGGGTGTATTTGTCGCTGTTCGGAACCACGCAAGCCCCTTGGGGACAATGAAAAGATCGTGTTACTAATATTTACCTTTCCTGCAATCAGTCAGTACGGCACCAGTTGCTGAACCTTTCAAAGAGTAACTTAGAAGGACTTTGGTGTAGGCCAGTTGGTATGACATCATGAAGAGCAAAACCGCTAAACAGGACGAGAATGAGGCAGGCGACAACACAGGGCGGTACTGACAACTGAACATTTATTGAAGCACAGCAGAGTTTTTAAGGATCAATCGCGCGTGTAATCTGGAAAGCAATCAGAAATCATAAAAAGAAGATGAAGTATGTAGAAAGAGTTCAATGGCAATCATGACGAAACATTCAGTGCGGCGAAAGGAATGAAACCAAGCAAGAATGATACTCCTAACCTGCGCAAAACCAAGCAAAAAATAACCTAGTGAAACGCTGACAAAAATGCTAACTCTTTCTGAAATATAGACACAGAATGCGCGCTGACACACTTATCGGGCTCCGATTCCAGGGTGGCAACAGCCTCAAATATTTCCCTTTCCAACTGCCCCTTTCTTCTTCCTATGATCTCTGTACAATTAAGCTTAGGATAGCAGCCCTTACAACTGCGACAATGAACGGGCAGGGCAAGTCCTCCGGGCCTACTCAAGGAGGTGGTGGTTTATAAGATTCCCCTCAGCTGTGGTCGATTTTATATCGGACAAACTGGCAGATGTTTAAACATTCGTCTGCAAGAGCATGCGCGCTCCTTGAGTAGGCCCGGAGGACCTGCCCTGCTTGTTCATTGTCGCAGTTGTAAGGGCTGCTATCCGAAGCTTAATTGTACAGAGATAATAGGAAGAAGAAAGGGGCAGTTGGAGAGGAAAATTGTCGAGGCTGTTGCCATCCTGGAATCGGAGCCAGATAAGTGTGTCAGCACGCCTTCTGTGTCTATTTTTCAGAAAGAGTGAGCATTTTTTGTCAGCGTTTCACTAGGTTGTTTTTTGCTTGGTTTTGCGCAGGTTAGGTGTATCATTCTTGCTTGGTTTCATTGCTTTCGCCGCACTGAATGTTTCGTCATGTTTGCCATTGAACTGTTTATACATGCTTCATCTTCTTTTTATGATTTATGATTGCTTTTCAGATTACACGCGCGACTGATCCTTATAAGCTCTGCTGTGTTTCAATAAATGTTCAGTGTTCAGTACCGCCCTGTGTTGTCGCCTGCCTCAGTCTGTTCTTGTTTTGCGGTTTTGCTCTTCATGCTTTCTACTGATCCGGAGTTCCCGGGTTCGAACCCGACCGCGGCGCCTGCGTTTTTATAAAGGAAAAACGCTAAGGCGCCCGTGTGCTGTGCGATGTCAGTGCACGTTAAAGATCCCCAGGTGGTCGAAATTATTCCGGCGCCCTCCACTACGGCACCTCCTTCTTCCTTTCTTCTTTCACTCCCTCCCTTATCCCTTCCCTAACGGCGCGGTTCAGGTGTCCAACGATATATGAGACAGATACTGCGCCATTTCCTTTCCCCAAAAAACCAATTATATTATATTATATATTCATGCTTTCGAAGAGTGAACACCTGGTACTGCGTCACAACGCGTCGGCCATTGGTGGCGCAGCTAGCGCTTGTACACACCACACGCAAAAAAAGGCAGCCACCATTGCGTTCAAATGCGGCATCGATATGATTAACGCGCACGACGCGTTGCCATTCTAAGCAAAATTATTTAGCCCTGTGCTATTGTGACTGTACTGCTTGACGTGAATTATTGCTGGAAAATTCCTCCTGGTTCTATTTCACAGACCTCTGATTTAAAATGTTGTTAAAGTGTTAACAAGTTTCTGATTTAAAATGTTGCTAAAATTACAGTAGACAGGTGGGCCGATCTGACGGAAAGAGACAGCTTGGACTTTCATTCCCTTTGGATTACACGACACATCACAGCCATTTCTTTAGATCCATCTTTATTACTCATTTAGCCTTCTTTGCACTTCTCCATACTAGCTCACTTGTATACTAGCTCGCTTGTACTTGTTTTCTCTTCGAGATAAGGATCTCTAGTCTATCATTGACACCCTCTCCGAGGGGGTTCATTATGGGCTGGCCGAATGTTTTCTACGTGTTATGAGCAGCTCGTTGAAAGTCAGCTTAAAGTTTAAAGTAATCTATTGTCATCGTAATCATCAGCCTGACTACCCCCACTGCCGGACAAAGGCCTCTCCCATGTCTCTGCAATTAACCCCGTCCTTTGCCAGTTGCGCCCATCACATGGCCGCAAACTGCTTAATCTCATCCGCCCACATAACTTTCTGCCACCCCCTTGGAATCTACTCCGTTACACTTGATGAGCAGTGGTTATCTTGCTTTCGTATGACATGCCCTGCCGAAACCCAATTATTCTTCTTGATTTCAACTCGGATATCATTAAAACGCATTTGTTCCCTCAAACACTCTGCCCGCTTCCAGTCTCTTGACGTTACACCTATAATTTTTCTTTCCATAGCTCGCGGCGTTCTTCTTAACTTAAGCTGAAACCTTTTCGTTAGCCTCCGCGTTTCTGCCCCGTAGGTGAGTACCGGTAAGATACAGCTGTTGTACACGTTTCTCTTGTGGGAAATTGGTAAACTGCCACTCATGATCTGAGAGAACCTGCCATACGCGCTCCACCCCATTCTTGTCCTTCTAGACATCTCCCTCTCATTATCCGGATCAGCTCTCACTACCTTGCTCTAAGTAGACGTATTCCTTTACAACTTCCAGGCTCTCGCTGACAATTGTGAACTGCTGTTTCCTTGCTAGACTGTTGAACATTACCTTGGTATTCTGCGTGTTAATTTTTTGACCCACCGTTCTGCTCTGCCTTTCTAACCCATTGATCATGATTTGCAGTTCACCTCCTGAGTGACTCAGCAAGAAAATGTCATCAGCGAATCGCAGATTATCTATGTATTCCGCATTTACTCTTATTCCCAACTGTTCCCAATTCAGGCCTCGGAATACCTCGTGTAAACAGGCGGTGAATAGCATTGGCGAGATCGTGTCTAACTGCCTGACGCCCTTCCTGAATGAAATTTTGTTACTGAATTTATGAAGGACTGTGGTGGCTTTGCTGTTTCTATAGATATCCACCAGTATTTTCACGTAAGACTCTTCTACACCCTGATTTCGCAAACGCTGCATGGCTGCTGAGGTTTGCACTTAGTGAAGTGCTTTTTCGTAATTAATAAAGGCTTTATATAGGAGCTTGGTGCATTCGGCGCATTTCTTTATCACCTGATTGATAGTGTGAATGTGATGTTTTGCGGTATATTCTTTACGAAAGCCTGCCTGATAATTTCGATGATTGAATTTTAAGGTTGCCTTGAATCTATTAGCGATTACTTTAGTAAATACCTTGTAGGCAACGGACAGTAAGCTGATCCGTCTATAAATTTTCAAGTCATTGGCATCTCCTTTCTTATGAATTAACATAATATTAGCGCTCTTCTAAGCTTCTGGTACAGTCGAGGTCATAAGCCATTGCATATTCAGGGTATCTAGTTTTTCTAGCGCAACCTCCCCTCCGTCCTTCAACAGATCTGCTGTTACCTGATCCTCACCAGCTTCTTTCCCCCTTTGCTACAGTGGCTACAGTGGCTACAGTATTCCAGCCACTCTACCATTGCATTGCTCCTAATGCTTTCTTTACTTCCTCTTTCGTTGCTGACGGAAGACGCATCGCTGTGCGATACTGCCTCTCCCATCAACGTTCTGATTACATTGGCTACTGTATAGATTTGTGTGGACCTCTTCCGCTAATTTAATGAGCTGATCCCCATTGCTAAGCACATTGCCTTCCTTGTCTCTTAACGCACACATGAGGTTTTTACCTATGCCTAGCTTCCTCTTCACCACTCTTAGTCTACCTCCGTTCTTTAAAGCATGCTCGAGATTCTCTCCATGTGAAGTTTCCTTGTGTCGGCTACCCCCCCCCCCCCTCCCCCCTGCTAGTTGTGCTGGTTTTATTCTGTCGCAAAAAAGACGAACTGCGCAACAAGAACACGGACGAAAGGGAGGCAGACACACACTAACGCAGACTTACAACTTTACTAAAGGAAGGAATACAGGGCAAATATATATAGCGATCCCCAACGCACTTCAAATCTGATCAATATGGCACGTGACAATCTGCCCAGGCGATAAACAGACCACACAAGAACCAACCGCTTACAAGATAATCTTATACCGGGCCGGCCCTTTCTATGAACACAAAAAGCAAAGGAACGCTTAGCGACAGTGCACGCTTGAGAATTACGCGTTCTGCAAAGTAAGGAAATTCATAACAAAAACCACACCATTGTAGCCAACTGATACCACTGAAGCTCGAACCGCTTACAAGCGCAGGGGCTGACACCAAAACCAAGGGACGAAGCACTCCCCCTTTTGAAAGCAAACGAAACGGGAAACAAAAACAACCACATCGGTCATCGTCAAAAACAAAAAAACAGTGAAAAAAGGCACCAGGTCAAAAAGGTAAAAAACAAAAAATCATGAATCAGCTCAAGAAGCCACGTCACAAAAACAGTGAAAATAGGCACCGAGTCATTTAAAAATACAAAAAGATGAACGACGGGACAACAGTTTAAGACAACAACGGTTTTAAAAAAGGGGGTGAATGAAATCCAAAGCGTAGGAAAACATCTCAAACCATGACAGAACCGAAACAAAACTGAGATCGCTAATCAAATGAACAACGAAAGCATCAACGCAATCAGGAGGCACTGCTCAATCACCAGGGCACAAACAGGCCACTAGGCTACACATGCCCCCGCAAAAAAGAAAATTCTTTGGATGATAAGGAAATGGAAGCCTTGCTACATCGGCACTTCGGCCGTACTGCCGATGTAGCAAGGCTTCCATTTCCTTATCATCCAAAGAATTTTCTTTTTTGCGGGGGCATGTGTAGCCTAGTGGCCTGTTTGTGCCCTGGTGATTGAGCAGTGCCTCCTGATTGCGTTGATGCTTTCGTTGTTCATTTGATTAGCGATCTCAGTTTTGTTTCGGTTCTGTCATGGTTTGAGATGTTTTCCTACGCTTTGGATTTCATTCACCCCCTTTTTTAAAACCGTTGTTGTCTTAAACTGTTGTCCCGTCGTTCATCTTTTTGTTTTTTTAAATGACTCGGTGCCTATTTTCACTGTTTTTGTGACGTGGCTTCTTGAGCTGATTCATGATTTTTTGTTTTTTACCTTTTTGACCTGGTGCCTTTTTTCACTGTTTTTTTGTTTTTGACGATGACCGATGTGGTTGTTTTTGTTTCCCGTTTCGTTTGCTTTCAAAAGGGGGAGTGCTTCGTCCCTTGGTTTTGGTGTCAGCCCCTGCGCTTGTAAGCGGTTCGAGCTTCAGTGGTATCAGTTGGCTACAATGGTGTGGTTTTTGTTATGAATTTCCTTACTTTGCAGAACGCGTAATTCTCAAGCGTGCACTGTCGCTAAGCGTTCCTTTGCTTTTTGTGTTCATAGAAAGGGCCGGCCCGGTATAAGATTATCTTGTAAGCGGTTGGTTCTTGTGTGGTCTGTTTATCGCCTGGGCAGATTGTCACGTGCCATATTGATCAGATTTGAAGTGCGTTGGGGATCGCTATATATATTTGCCCTGTATTCCTTCCTTTAGTAAAGTTGTAAGTCTGCGTTAGTGTGTGTCTGCCTCCCTTTCGTCCGTGTTCTTGTTGCGCAGTTCGTCTTTTTTGCATTATGATTAACCAACTAGCCCGACAAGTCCTGTTTATTCTGTCTGTCGGGTTAGACGCCCTCATGCTTTGGCGTTTCTTAACCAGATCTTTCGTCTCTTTAAATAGCTTGCTGGTAACCTGTCGAACCCTCCTGCCGCCTTATTCTTCGGCGCACTCCGTAATGACAGCAGTGAGATTATCGTTCATTGCTTACACATTAAGGTTTTATTGCGCAGTTAAAACCGTATATCTGTTCTACAGCGATATCCTGAATTCCTTTATATTAGCGATAGCTTATGCATTCCGAACCTTCCACCACGTGGAAGGTTCGGAATGGTGGTGGTGGCCGCCACCGTGTGGTTCGGAGCGTGGTGGCCGCCACCGTGTGGCTGTGCCACCCCGCTGTCGCGTGGTTGGTCAGGTGATGCGCAGCAGCTGCCGGCGGCTCACGTGCCGGCGGCTCACGGCGGATCACGTGGTTCGTCACGTGGTTGGTCACGTGACCAAGTTCCACTAGGCCAGCTGTAGCTATCGCGTTACTCCAGGTTTAACCAGAGCTAAACCACCGGCAAGTTTTTTCCTCTTACCGCTAACTCGTTAATGGGCTTCCGCTTCACTAATTTCTCCCGTTCCCTCTTCAAATCTAGGTTAATTCGAGACCTTACTTTTCTGTGGTCGGTAGAGCGCACCTTTCCGAAGACTTCCACATCCTGCACGATACCGACGAGAGCGCATAGTATGAAGTGCCTTGTGTTGTGACTCATTGTGAAGAACCTCAATTTGTCCTTACATGACGGAAGCCAGCTGTTAATGAAACCAGGGAGCATAGGAGATGCTTTTTAAAATTTTCGGTGTAGATCAATGGCAAATTAATGCGGCAATAAATTGAAGTAAATTGGGAAGAAAGCAGAAGGATTGTAGAAGCACGGGATACGGACCCACGACCACAAATTTCGTGTCCGCTGCTTTGTCAACTGAGCTGCGGCGAAGGCTGTCCAATCTTCTGCTTTCGGGGGTGTTGATGCGCAGTGTAACGTAAACTTGAGAGTGTTCACCAGCACCACCCTCATCCATAGCGGCGGATGTAGTACTTCCTGCATTACCGCGAGTGCCAGGCAGGAAAGTGGTCGAACGGCGTGAATGGAGCTCTGCGAGAACCCTCTTATGCTACCTACGGCATCAAGACTGCCAGAATAGAGGCCCTGGTTACCTATTAAGCATTCAATGGAAGAGAAAAGGGGCTCGTTATGACATACATGACAGAAGTTAAAAGTCACCGAAACCAAAGAGCATAGGGGATGTTTTTTGTGGTTTACATCGATGCGAAATCAATACGCAATTATTTCAAAAATACTTGATTGGACAGCAAGTAGCCGATGGGATCTCAAATCTCGGTCTGCGTATTTTGCGTCCGGTACTCTACCAAGTGTGACCGAACCTTGGGAGTGTTCACTAGCGCCACCCTCGTCCGGCATTTGGTTGTTTTTTCTTCTGCTTTCTAGTCGAGTATCTTAAAAAAATTGCCATATCAATTTCGCATTGATGAACACCACAAGTGAAAAAAGAACCATACTTTATGCTTCTTGGTATCGGTGACTGTTGGCTTCCGTCATGTATCTGCTCAATAGCTAATGAGGACCTCGATTCTGGCAGTCTTGATGCCGTAGGTAGCATAAGAAGGTTTTCGCACCAAGAGAGAGCAACCCTATAATGAAAGAGAATTTAGCCACCGTTTAGGAATTGCTGGCACGCTGCTGTGCGCGGGGAAGGGATATGGGAGATGAAGGCGGAAGGTGACTGGTGCGGAAAAGGAAAAATAAAAATAAAATGCGGCCATAAAGTGCGTACTAAGCCTCCGTCCTCACCATTCGATGACGTTCCTACGTGAAATTACGCGGTAAAACAGGACGTATTACGTCCGCCACTATGAACGAGGGTCCATAGCATCCAAGTATTTCTCCTGTTCGAACTTAAAACTCACCCTGTGCAACCCCTGCGTGTGTTTTCCACGCCATCAGCAAACGACCGCCACCACACTTTTCCTTGCATTGTTTTGTAAACGAGCGTGCATGTGAACATGGATGTCAGCGCTGTTCCTTACTGCATCCTTCGTTCCAGTTTTATGCTCACAAGATTCCACGCTCGCGGCAGTGATCAGTGATATAACATTGCATGGAACATAAACGACGGGTATAAAATAAGAGAAAAACAGATAGCTAGGTACTGGAATTTCCTTTAGGAACTTGAGCGGGATACGTGTTCCTTTCCATGTGAAATGTACGTCCAAACATTGTCCCAGCATACATCTGTTCAGGATGCAGTTGCAGTTGTGCAAAATTTCTACAAGGGAATAAAAGACACTAGAGCAATACAATACATTATCGGCAGCAGGAAAGAATAGGAAAGAATTCTGCTGCCTGCACTATGAAGTCCATCAGCAAAGAAATGTCCAGTCTATTGTCGTAACAGGCAAAAAATATTTCACCGGCTAAACGTCAGCGGAGACGCTGCAAGGGGGGGGGGCTGCTTGCAGTGCAGCGCGTCGTGAACGCTCATTGTGTGGCTCAACACGGACCTGGGCTTGATGACATTGGCCAGGTCATGCTGCTGAAGCCGCCATTGGATGTACAATAAGTACATCCAGCTGACCAAAATGCTGGTGCCAGGGGTGGGCTCTCGCAGTTACGCTCACAAGATAACTTCCGTTTCCAGCGAGAAAAGCCCTGCTGCGGCGCATCGCGGCATCGACGAGGCCGCCCCAGACATATGAGGCGGGAGCCTCCGCTATTTGATTTTTTGGAGAGAGACTGGACCAAGCCACGCCTATGCTGCTTTCTACTTCAACAAGGCAGCGGTGGATGCGTGCCAACCAAGCAATGGCTATGATGGAAGGTATACGCTCCGATACTTCTTGCTCTGCCACAGAGTCGAGGTTGGTAACCACACAATGCCGCAGTCTGACGGTTTGTGAATCCTGAGCCGTAGACCAACGTTCGGGAATGTAACGAAATGACTTGAGCAGCCCGACGTTTTCAATTGGCACCTTGTTGGTGGTGGTAAAGCGCCGCGCCCGGGAGAAATAGCTCAAGAGTGGTACCCAGTGGCCTGTAGGAATTCCGCGAGTCGCAGTTTGTCACGTTGTGGACGGACATAAGCAAAATCGTATCTTTGGGATGGGTCCTTGCAAACCTAATCTCTTGCAGCCTCAGCTGTTTCATCTCCTGGATAGCAGCGAAGTGTTCCACGTCTTGCCACTGTGAAGCGCCAATGATACCCAGAATATTTCGAATGCGGTTCTTGTACAGGACTGACACTTGGTTCTTTCTTGGCTGGCCAGTGATCGTACGCATCAAAGCTACGAAAGCTACCCAGAGGCGAAACGCTTTGCTGTTCCGTATGTTCAGTAGGCGCTCTCCCGTGTCACCTTGATGAGGGTCCAGATCTGAGGTCACTACCATAAGTGGAGGTCCCACTTTCTGGAGAACTCGAGCAAAATCTCGTTAAGGTCCCTGGTGGACGTAGCAGGATGTGGGAGGTGGCGTTCGGCCATGAATGTTTTCGGGTCGTTTAGAGAGGTGACAATATACGCTAAGCAAATCCCAACCAGAACAGCTACTTTCTTGCGGGCACTTGGCGCTGACGATGCTGCGGATTCGTTACCTCTGAAGAATCTGGGAGTCTTCTGAATATCAATGACTAGATAGGTGTACACCATGTCCTCGGTAACGTAGGCAATGAACAGAAGGCGGTGCCTCCGGTATGTCTTCCACACCGTACGTGGCAGCCAGGGATCAGCGGGAGATCCATGATGTTGACGCGGTACCACCCAGAGACATGCGCAGCAGCGACAAAGACTAGAATTGTTTGAGGTGGTACAACTTTGGTCCTCGAGCTGACCGTCCAGTTCGTCCAGCGAGCAGGAACTCGGACGCCAAAGGGACCCTGCCGACGTGGAAAACAAAAGAAAGGAGATGTTTTATGGTCACGTGAAACCTAGACACTCTGAAATTAAACTAGGCTAAGATCTGCGTGCAGGCATTAAATGCAGATCGGCTAGGATACGCGAAGAAATGTAGGCGTTAGGCATTGCTTCTAAGAGGATAGCGGATGACATATACTGGCATCGATAACGTTTGGACAGTGAAAGCTTGCGTGGAAAAGATAGAAATTGGCCTATATTTCAGACATGTTTGAAGCTGGTGGATGTATTTCCAAGGTCTATCATAGCATGACAAAAATTATCAAATGATCGCAATTTCGAATTAATCTAAAAGATAGTAAAGTAGAAAAATACTCAAAATGTCAAGTTAAATATCTACCGCTTGGTGCAGCAGCCGCATGCGCGTTAGTATGTTTTGTTATTGAACTGGGAGAGCCAGCTCTTGCAACGAGTGATCTCGCAGCATTTCTTCATCTCATGAAGCTGGTAAGTGTACATTGCTCTAAGAAACCTGTTAAAAATGTGGCTTGCGTAATGGTGTTAGCATTTTTTATTATTGCGCCAGCAAGAAATATAACTGTTAATTGTGTACTGTTTATTGTGCGCTATATGGACGGTGGTAAAGGTTTGAATGTTACATAGACTACAGCGTCAATCGAATCACTAGTGCATGCCCGAGAATTTGAGTATGATAAGGCGATGCGCCTTGCATGAGAGGGCATACAAGAGTCTTCCTGGCATCTGCAGTCTTGGCATGGCATGCACATGAGAAATCAGTCTTGACGAATTCTGCTGATGGCATGGGAAGGCTCATTGGAAGTAGTAGTGCGCTTGGAGCACCGCAGCACGTGGCGATTATGTGAAAGCTCAAAGCTAGCACTAATATGCGAGTGTTTTTGATTGTCCCTCACAGAAAAAAACGCAAGCTACCTTCCTTGCTATGCTATCTTGCTATGAGCCCTTGCGTCTTAGCTTCGACGCACAATAAAAGTATCACGCAGAGAAACGTGGGCAAAAGGCACATGGCTGGTTAAGGGGCGCATTCAAGGTCGTCCAGACTGCGAGAGAGGTAAGGGCATCGTGACACTCGCCGTTATGTACATGTCATAAATTACACGTCCAAAAAGCTTCTGCACGCTTTGCTTTTTAACGGTTACGGCGAAGTTATGTAGCTTGGTTTTTATTTTTCATAAGGACAGCGGAGATGCTACCTTGCGTTAGAGTTCCTTGATAGGCACGTCAAAAAGTAACTTCAGTTTGTTGTATCCTACGAAGGCATAGCTGGAGCGCAGCAGGTTAAATGACACGAACGAATAGGAACTTTCAAACTACACTATGTCCCATAGTGGCTAGCTTCCTAGCGGGCGTCGCAGCTGCCGCCAACACGCAAGGGTTTCGTGCCCCAGGCATCTGACATGTGTGAAGAGCTCGTGCCTGGCTGGAACCGATGAGTCTATTTTGCTAATAGACGAATTTAGGATGAGTTGAGCGTCGTTCATTCAAGGATCACACAAAAGTGTTGCAGGGTTGAAAAATGAAGCTCTTTTTTCTGGCTTGACTTATGACTTTTGACTGAGTGACAGTGAGGCACAAAAATGAAAAACACAATGTATTCTTCTATGGGAAACGGAGCTCCTATGAATACTCAGTTTTTCTGTTAGATGGAAGTCTGGTGCTCTTGGTGCGCGGCTACCGCAGTGAACGAAACAATGCTAGAACGACCCGAAAGAACAAGTCACAAACGAGGCGGTACCGTTTACGTCATTTCTTCTTTCTCGTCCCTGCGCTCTTTCGTTCCTTATTGTTAGTCAGTATTTGCCCTCCTCACACATAGCGGAAGTGCCTAGCAAGCTTCGCGTAGATGTAGCTCTATTATTAGCATGGAGCGGTGGAATTGGGGGTTTAATGCTAGCAATTCTCGCATGACAATTATTTACAGAGTATTTTGTTCGTCAGCCATTAGAAAGGTGTTTAATACTCAACGAAACAATGAAGCTAAGTGTACAATACGGTACCGTCGCTGCGCAACACGAATGTTCTTGAATTATCGCATTATGTTCTCGTTCTCTACAGTGAGCATCATGCTGAACTGGTTAAATTACTACTGCAATGCTAAAAATAAAGCCTACTAAATGTAGAGACAACGAGAAATCATTGGTCTAGCCACTCGTTCTGTAATGGCCACACACACTGTAGTGGCTGCACCGTTAAGGTCGCTCACACACAGGCCACATAACCTGAATACCTGCATCCGCAGACCTTCTTATAGTTTGGTAAACATTAAAGTGGTAGTGATATATTTAGGAACTTTTGTGACCACCATTGCATGTTCTACAGCAATTGTGCAGTAGAATAGGGCGCTTTTATTTGGTTTATTTTCCTGAATTGTTTTACAAAATGCTGGGAATATCCTGATCACAGCAAAGCGTTTTTTATGAGTATGGTGTCTCGTACAAATAAACCCGATTATTCAGTTTTTCAATAAGATACTTCTTACCGGGTTATTTTCCCACGTCTATTGCCCGGATTCATTTGAAAAAAGAAACAGTTTGGACCGCGGGTGGGCGTGACTGTTTTCGGCCGCGAAAAATGACGAAAGCATGGAATGACAAAGAGAAAGGTGCGACACACCGAAAGCAATAAATGTAAATGGGCATATGTCATCTTATGGGTGGAGTGACAACGGTAGTTGTCTGTACCCTCTGTCCACTATTCTGCTGTTTCCTTTTAATGCGTCCACATCTAGCCGCACCGGACTTTGTCGGCAACGCTTTGCAATACTGAGAACGAGCTCTACTGTTATAAAATGAATTCATCCAGATTGAGCCAGGCTTATCGGCAAGCCACTCGCTTACCACAGTGTTTGGTTTCAAACAGTACTGCAACGCCCACGGCCTATCTACTGGAGAACGTTTGCTATGCATCTGTTCGTGTACAATTATTTTTGAGGCTGGCCGATGAGGACGTTACTCAGATAGGGCAGGAGTGAAAAAGGTTTAGAATAGAGTTTGTGCCGTCGTGTAACTAACTAGGCAGGACCGAGTCCAGGTGGCTTTTGAAATGAGAACTGTGTTGGGAAGCTCGATAGCTGAGCATAACTATCCCAACAAATATTAACTTCGCCTAGCTAGAGGATGGGGAGTCCTGGGGAGTTCCCCTATGCGGCTGTACTGATCGAGTGAAGTAGTTTGGCACTTTTTTTCCTTATTCCTTGCAGACATGTAATTCCGTCACGGGCGAGGCTCGTCACGTAAATTAAGCGGAATTATTCAGTGTAACTTGTGCTATAACGTAAATGACGGTACACAATTAATTTTTTATTACCAAGCTACCTGGAACACAATGAATACTACTGGTGGTCGTGCGTCGTTCATCTACTGGCAGTTACACAGGGTGCGTTGGCCCAGTTGTGTGAACAACATATGACAAATGGCTGAAGTTCACGATGCTCTGTGAAGTTCAGTGCTGTCCATTCATCCATTCGAATAGTGAAAGCAGAGAGGCCAAAGTAGTTGGAGCTCAAAGAATAGCCACAGACTAGCCCATCCTGTCTGTGCCTCTCCACTGTCTCAGCTTTGGTGCTCTCTGCATTAAAACCACTAAACGCGTCTGTAACGAAACATCCTCCTTGAGTGGCATTCGTACAGAGAGAGTTTAGCTTGCAGTGCGTTTGTAACGTCCCCGTGAATGCCTCTTTTCTACCCGTACTAGAAGAGCGCAGACAACGCAAGTAGCTTGTCTGCGGCTATTGGCGAGATTGGCTCTATACCTTGTCGCGGTGTAGCGGCCGCCGCAGCTTCCGCTCCATTGGCGCACTCGCCGTCGCATCCAGTGGCGCATCTCCTTGGTCCGGCTCCGGTACGCCATGCTGCGGCTGTTGCCCCATCGCGGTGAGCAGGACCGTTTTCAATAGACAGCGACGAACGGATTCAGGACGCCGCAGCCGAGGTACGATGCTATGGCCTCCCGAGTAGGCCTCGAGTTTTGGAGTCAGCCGGGCTCGTGGTGTGGCCGTTGAGCGAGGCGCTAGGCCCCCATGTCAGCGATGGCTGATCCCGAACCGTGTCAGCGGCTCTCTCTCTTGAGTGTGAGCTGGCTGTAGCTGCCCTTGTTGGCTGGAAGACACGCCCTCTCGCTCGGTCAGTTCGCTGTCAAAAGCCGGCGCCGCTTTCGCTTCTCCTCCACGCGCCACGTTCCGAACGTAGCTGAACGTGGCACGTGGCACCTGCACTACCGCGATCTTCTTTTTCCGCACGAGTGTATGGCGAAAAACCGCGGCGGCGATAGGAGGCGAGGGTCGCAAGATGCGAGGGAAGTTTCAAGAACTAGCCATTTGTGCTTGCAGCAATATTTACAGGGTTCAACAAGAGTCATGCGAAGAATGCAAAGAATGTAATAAAAATGAAACTTTCAGGGCGATTCTCCGTGGATTTCTTGTATGCGTTAGCAGCCATATGTTCGATGTGTCCGAGGTTAACAGACTAAAGTGCTGTTTGTCCAAGGTTAACACACTAATTTCCTAATCAAAGTCCCAGACACGAAAACACGTTATATCGCAGGGTGCATACGTTGGTCTGTTATACCCGAGGTAACACACAAACGTTCGTTATATTTGAGGTTGCGTACTTAGGTTTGCTCTTGCGAGTTTCGTTTGTAGCCTTTACACTAACAACTGAGTTATTAAGGTCGAATTGCCGCTTGGACGGACGCTTCTAATGGTCACGTATTAAAATATAAGGTTTGTATTTTACTTTAATTTCTTTCGCGCTCCATCGTTATGCTCGCTTGCCCCTGGCCAACAACGCGTTTGATAGTCAGAATTTCATTGTTTTTTGGTGCTGTGAGCTGAAATGCGGCAACAGATGGATGTCCCCAGGGACATTCGAATTCAGCTCTTTAAACGCAAAAAATTCTCATGGAGACATGATCTCACGTGCTTCAAGCCCTGTATAACGGCACATAGCTTAACGTTTCCCATTGTTCCTCATCATCGTTGTGGTGTGGTCAGGTCACGTCAAGCGGTGTTTGACGTTTCTTAGTAGCGTCTTTTTTTGCGGCGACGATATCCGACGACCCTTGCCTGGACAGATGTCATCGCGGCCACATTTCAATTGACGCGAAATAATTTTCACAGTCCAATGGGCTCTTTAATGAAAAAATGAAGCAACGAATGAATGAAAAACTTATATTGCTCAATAGAAGTCTTGGCGAGCTTGGAGCTCAGGGCCTCCATTCTAGGGCCCCTGCAACTCCTGCTGCGATACAGGTCCGGTCGATCAGTTTGCGTTGATTTTCCAGGGGATCTCTAGAGAGTGCTGCCTCCCGCATTATCCTTTGGCCTACCACTGTGGCATTTGATCTATAACCACGTCGGATATCGTGGAAGGACAGTGTGGTACTGTTCGCATTGTCTAGGATTGTGATGAAGGCAGCCGTCTGGGCTACGAACGGTCCATAGTTTTTCTTGTGGAATTTATGGCAAGCGTACGTCGTTTATTTGCTATCATTTTCCGTCACCACACAAGATGACATCGAACAACAGATTTCATCATTAAATGAACAAGTGGTCGTCACAGATGCTGCGCTTGCGGGCTATGTCACCAGTCGACGAAGAATGCCCAGAGAAGCGACCTATGACGCAGGCGCGCCACCTAGATCACGTAACCTTCTGGAGTTATCCCAACATATGCACTGAATTGTGAGTATACTGCACATTTTTGAAGGCGGCAGTTAAACATTGGTCGCAAGAGGTTGCTCGAGAAGAGCACACTGGATCACAGAAGGCCGACGGGTGGCAGAACGTGCTATCGTGTGTGTATGGCATGCGTGCGTGTGTTGAAACTAGGAAGTCGGCTTTGCTCAAACTCCTATCCTCGTTCTAGTTTACAGCGATGTTCAGCGTCCTTGTCTCTTATTAGATTCGCTATGTATGGGAAGTTAGAATATCCACTCTCGCGGGAGATGTCAGTGGTATCCCAGTGCATGAAATGTAAAGCAATTAAATAAACCGAATAGAAATAACTAGGTACTGAGATTTTGCTTAAGAACTTGAGCACGATAAAAGGTAAACTTTCATTTGAATAATTTATCTTTTCATCGTGGTAGTACGCTGAGCATCATTTGAAACTCCGTTTTCATAATTTGGTTCGCAGTCAGGCCGCAGATTAGGGTGAGTATCGATTTTATAATTGCAGGCGGCCTCTAAGAGATGGTAGTGACATGCAGAACCTCTTGCCAACACCAAGAGGAATCATGTTAGGCGGAGGATTGCCCTGAACCCTCTCCATCTACTGTCCCGCATCGTCCAAGTACTCATCTGTTCTGGATGCAGTAATTCTTGAGCAAAATTCTCACAAGGGAATAAAAGACAGTACATCACGACACTTATTTATCAGCAGCAAGTGCACTTTGGTAAGAATTATGATGGGTGCACTTTAAAGTCAATCAGTGCAAAAATACGCACGGTCTTAAGTCTAACACGCGAATATACTGAACCGGATACAGGCAAAACGCCAAAGTTGTGGAAAGCCACAAGCGAACGCAGTCTTCAGTTCTCAAATCCCGACAGCGGAGACATTGCAGTGACGGATTTCCGGCCAGGTGGTCTTGAAGGATCCATGTGTGGCTCAGCACGGACCTGGGCTTTATCACATTGGTCATATCATGCTGCTGCAACTGTCACTGGACATTAATTCACTCCAGGTAATATATAGCTGGTGCAGGTGTTGTGTTCTCCAAATAACGTTGACAAGGCAACTTTCGGCATTACGTTGTGGCCTGCTGCGGCGCATCACGGCACTGACCAGGGTGCACCAAACTTATGAAACGGAATCCTCAGCTTTCTGATTTTAGAGAGAGAGGCTAGACCAAGCCACGCCTATGCTGCCTTCAGAATACTTGCACAAGGCAGCGTAGGCAGTGTGCCGACCATGAAAGACCTGTGATGGAAAGTGTACGCTGCGATATTTCTTGCTCTCCCAGGAAGTAGATCTTGGTAACCATACGAGGCCGCAATCTGAGAGTCCCCTGAGTCGCATACGTACGTTCGGGAAAGTAACGACCGGCCTTGAGCAGCCCGACGTTGTCCATTGATGCCTTGTTGGGGGTGGTAAAACGCCGCGACCAGGAGAAATGATTGAAGAGACTTATCAAGCGGCCAGTAGGAACTCCGCTAGTCGCAGTTTCTGTCAAGTTGTGGATTGACATACGCACAGTCGTCTTTTTGGGATGCGCCAATGCAAGCCTCATCTCTTGCAGCGTCAGCTGCTATATCTCCTGGGCAGTAGCGGCGGGTTCCATTGTTAGCAACTCGCAAGCGCAAGTGATACCCAGAGCATTTGGAATCCAGTTCTTGCAGAGGACTGACACGTGGTTGCCTACTGGCTGGCAGGTGGTCGTACGCATCAAAACTACCCAGTCGCGAAATGCAGTGCTGTTACGTATGCTCAGAGAGCGCTTTCCGCAACCACTTCGATGATGGTCAAGATCAAAGGTCACTTGGAACCATATGTGGAGGTTCCACTTTCTGGAGAAGTCAAGCAAAAGCTCGTATATGTCCCGGGTGAGCGTAGCAAACTGCGGGAGGTGGCATTCGGCAATGAACGTTTTCGGGTCGTTTCTAGTGTTTATGAAATACCCCAAGCAATCCACAACCATAACGGCTACTCTTTTTTGGGCACTTGGCGCTGACGCTGCTGCGGTGTCGTTACCTCTGAATAGTCCGGGATTCCTCTGAATAGCAACGACTGGATGGATGTGCACCATGTCGTCGACAACGCAGGAAGTGCACATAAGCTGGTGCGTCCGGTACTTCTTGAACGCCGTACTGTGGCAGCCAGAGTTGAGCGCGAGATCCATGATGTTAAGGCGTTGCGGCCGTGATGCGAGCGCGGCGGCAGCAAAGAGAAGATCTGTTGGAGGAAGTAGAATTTTGGTTGTCGAGCTGACCGTCCATTTCGGCCAGCAAGCAGGAACTTGAACGCCACAGGGACCCTGTGGGTGTAAAAAACAAAACAGAGGAGAACTTTTATTGTTGCATGAAACCTAGACAGTCTGAAATTAATCTAGGTTGAAATGTGCTTGCACGCCATAGCTGCACCTTGGCTACAATGCGCGACGAAATGTAGGCCTTCAGACATTACTTCTTACAGCATAACATATGCTGGCATCAATAGCATGGGTGAAAACTGTGTTTTTAACTGACTGTAGCCTTTAGGCAGTGATAGAATGTGCGCAATGATCACATATTCATGCTTATCTTTGTCACCGGTCTGTATTGCAGATATGTTAGAAGGTGGTGGATAATATCGAGACCACCATACCATGAGTGAAATGATCAAATTATGTCAATTACCAAATAAAGTAAAACACATTAAAGACGACAAAATACACAACACAATAAGCTATTATCGGTTGATTTTGCAGCTGTACGCGCGATAAAATTTCTTGTTACTGAACTAAAAGTGCCAGGTTCTGGAATAAGTGGTTTCACAGCTTGATGTTTTCGTCACTAGAAGCCAGTACAACCATAATGTTTAGAAAAAATCTGGTAAGAAAATGACGGTTGCAAAACAACGTCAGCGTTTTTATCTATTTTTTCACCAGCAAGAAATAACACTGTACTTTGTGAAGTGTTTTCTGCACGTGAATGGGGGCCGGTAAAGGGTTGAAGGCAATATAGCCTACAGCGCTAATTGAATCACTCGTGCGCTGCCGAGAACATGCGAGCCAAGGCGATTTGCCTTGGATGCGAAGGCAGGCGAGCTGAAACAAAATAGTAAACTGTTCCTGGCATCCGCAGTTTCGGTGTCATATGCTCATTAGGAAAGAGTGTCACGCATTCTGTCGCTGGCTGCGGAAGGGTTACTGAAAGTAGCTGTGCGGTTGGAGCGCAGCAGCACGTGGCGAGTACGTGGAAGTTCCGAGCTGGCTCCAATATACAGGGTGTCCCGCATTCACGCTTGCAGAAAAGACTGCAAACTACATTCCTAACAAGTCACCGTGGTATGAACGCTTGCGTCTTAGCTTCGGCGCAAAATAAAATTGTTTGTGCATAGAAACCTGGGAAAAAGGCACATGCAGTGCTGAGGGGAGCCTTGAATGTCGTGTAGATCGCAAAACCCGCAACGGCTTCGTGGCACTCGCCATTACGTATATGTCATAAATTACAAGCCCGTAAAAGTTTCCGTAGGCTTGGCTATTTTAGCTGTTATGGTACTGTTATGCAGCTCGGATTGTATTTTTCACAGGGGACAACAGAGAAATGGGCAGGCTACATTGCGTCACCATTGCTTGATAGACATGTCAGAAAGTAAATTCAGTTTTTTGTATGCTTTAAAATGCGGTCGTGACAGCTGACCATTGACCTTACGAAGAGCATATATAGCTGGAGCGCAGCGGATTGAAGAATACTAATGGTACTCTCCCATCAAAACTTTCGAAATATATTTCTTCTCACAATGGTTGGCTTCGAAGTGGGCGTCGCAGGTGCCACCAACACTCAAGGATTTTATGTCCAGAGAATCTCGCACGTGTAAAGTGTTCGTGCCTGGTTGGAACCCGTGAATTCTGCAATGTTGTATTGCCTTACAAGCCATACTAAGGATGACCTCAATCAAGAATCACGCAAACATGATATAACCTTCAAGCATTAAGCATGTTATGTTCTAACGTCACATGCGTCTTTCGGCTGAGTGGCAGCATAATCCGTGAGGCAGACAATAGGAAGCGGCATGTATTCATCCCCAATGAATATTCTGTTTCGTAGCAAGATGGATGATTGGCCCGGTTCGTACGTGGCAATAATTAGGAACAAAGCAGTGCGAGGACGGCACAAAAGGAAGAAAAATTAAGAACGAGGAGGTGAGTTTATGTTGATTCCCCTCTCCTGTTCCTGGGATGTTCTGTTCCTACGTGTTAGTCAGTGTTTGCCCTGGTGACACATAATATAATTGCCTCAGCAAGCCTCACGTAGCTCTAACTACTATTAGTATGAAGCGGGTAAGTGGGCTGTAATGGCAGTTACGATGGACGTGATAAATATTTACTGGACATTGTCTTCGTCTGCACTGAGAAAGGCGTCTGATACTCAAAAAAATAGTGAGGCAAAATGTGCGCTACGATACAGGCGCTCCGTAAAAGGATTGTTTATGAATTAGCATTAGGATGTTTCGCTTATCTCGCAAAAGAACAGCGTCCTCAAGTGGCTAAATTGCTCTTACAAAGCAAATAATTAAGACCAGTAAATGACAATCAAGTGATAGCTCATTGTTTTACTATGTCGTACTCAAATGGCCGCGCACAATGCATGTTCGAGCTTCACGCACATCTGGAGGCTTATTTGACTCCTCGTACAGAGGGCAAAAAGGTCGTCGGTAACGCCCGAATTGTGCTCTGAGCTGTTCTAAACTACACACACACACGACATCTTTTTTCTTGACAGATAGGCTGTGAGCATGGGCGGCCAAATTGATAGCGTTGGCCCACTTTTTGTGGCTCGCTGGTTGCCACGGCTTTACCACCTGTTTCCTTTGTCAGAAGCACTGGCTGCGCATCTGTGGTCCTGCCTTGAACAATGACAAGCATATTTCGGTACTCGCCGAAGGCCGCAAAGTGCTGCACACCAACGCGATGAGTGTGCTCGCAATAATCATGCAGAGTAGGGACGTAACCACGGTGCGATGAAATGTTGCGTGCCAGAGCCACCATAATGCGGAGAGCCGCTACGATTTCGTTTGAGAGCCGGCACCGCAGACAGCGCTTCTGACGGCGAAAAAAAGAGGCGAAGGCACGGCGTCCAGAACGCCGAGAAAAGAAGGCAATGCTATATCAGTTTGGCCGCGCATGCTCACGCACAGCTCGTCTCGAAACAGGCATTACCACCTCGATGTAGCGCTCGCAGCACAGAGTGGTCCGGCGCACGCAGTTCGTGCGCTCTTAACAACGTTATTGCATTCTGTGCGCCTTGCCTGATTGGCTTTCTTCATCGAAAAACGCCATATAACCTCAACAACCACATCCAGCGAGCCTTTAAGGATTTTAGTCAAGATTGAAATAATCGTGGCATATTAAGTAACCATAAGTGATCTACATTGCAGATACAGATACACTGGAAAAACATTAGTACAAGCGACATCAATGGAGCGGCGAAATTACACGGCACGGCTGGAGGGGCGCCGTGGTTTGCTAACACGCCGGGCACTCTTGCTATCGGTGTGTTCGTAACGTCAACGCCGAGCGTTGTAGTATGCCGCTTCAGTGGCATGTCACTTGGCGTAATAATTTTTTTCCGTTGCAGCTGTACATGAGCATTGTGCCGCGCAAGGGAGTACTTTTATTTCATCAAATTTATTGAATATTTTACGAAAGAAATAAAATACCCATTAAAGAGCACAGTTTTATTTATAAATGTGGTGTCTCCAACAAATTAACGAGATACAAGGGTTTTCAATAAGGTATTTCTTACGTGCTCGTTTCTTTATGTATATGGCTTGGTTTGACCTGGGAAAAATCGCATTGGACACCTGGTTTGCTTGAGAGCTTTCGACTACGATATATGAAGGAGGCGTGGATTAGCATCTGATAGCTCCGAAACGCCTAAAGGTGTAAAAGCACATGAATGTATAACATCCTCGGGGATGCGTGAATACAACGATAGTCGTCTGTAGCCTCTGTTTTCTCTCGCGCTCTTCTTAAGAAGAACCAGAATTTGATGGCAAAACATGACAATTCCGAGAACGAGCTCCACTGTTATGCCTCAAGTTCATCCAGATAGGACTAGCCTTACCGGCCAGACCGCACATAGCATAGTGCTCGACTGCGACCAGTGATAGGGCGCTGACCGCGGCTTATCCATATTAGAACTTTTGGTATGCACCAGTTTGCAGCCTTTTCAGTCCATTGTGCATGCATTGTTCGAAGTGTTCATCGCCCCTTTACAGGGCCTTTTACGCAAATCATCTGCTCTTCGGCGGTGAAGGGCCTTTCCCATGTTAAATTGCCTTAACTCTCGGACATACTTGTACAGCCATTTCAGCACGGGAAAGGGTTTTCCCCGCAGATGAGTGCTGCATTGTATGTCTCCTAACCAGAACCTCCAGGATTAGTACGTTGACCAACGAGGAATTTGCTCATGCAGGGCGGCAGTGAGAACGGTTTCAAATGGAGCCTTTGCGGTCACTTAGCCGAGGGCGGACCAAGTCCAGCTGGATACTTATGTAGGGTGCTCTGCTGGGTAGGTCGATAATTGGGTAAGACTATCACAATCGATACAAAGTGCTCCATGCTGGAGAGCGGGGATCGCTGGAATATTTTACCAAGGCGAATTTTCTGACCAAGTAAAAGTCATCCTGCGCTCTTTCTTATTTCTTGAAGGTACTCCTTGTAGAAATGTACTTTCCTCACGGCTGAGACTTTATTTAGAGGAGTGGTAGTTCAGTGAAACTTGTACTGGGATGCTATGCAGATGGGCTATATCCTAGGTGCCTTAAATGCAGTTGATCTCTTGTTAGGAGGCAAACTGCACCATACTATGCACCATATGGCAAACTGTCATATGGTGCACACTACTACAGGCCGTGCGTGGCATTTGGTGATAGCTACGCGGGGAGCTGCCTGCATTGCATGAGCGAAATTTCGGAAATCGGTGGAGCTTACGAAGCTCTCTACATTTGAGTACTATTCATTTTAATAGTGAAAACCAACCCGAAAATTAGTCGGAGCACAAAGAGTCACAGACTAGCTCACCCTCTGTGTTCTTCAACACTGTGTCTTTTTCTTCACTGTTGCTAGTTTTGTTGATATGTCTACATGAAATCATATTACAACGCGGGCAGCGTAACACTCTCCCTAAGTATTATCAGTAATTCCAAAGTGCACTTTCCAGTGCGTTCGGAACAAACCTGTGTGTACCTCCTTGGTACCACTAAACGAAAAGCGCAGATAAAGCAAGCAGATTGTCTCTGGTTATTGGCGCGATTGGTTCCTTACCTCTTCACGGTGTAGTGGCCGCCCCAGTTCTCGCGTCCAAGCTCGCCGCCGCTTCCACTGGCGCATCTCCTTGGGCCGCCTCCAGTACCCCACGTTGCGGATGCTGCCCCATCGCGGTGAGCAGGACCACCTCCAGTAGACAGCGACGAACGGATTCAGGACACCGTGGCCGAGGTGCGATGCTATGGCTTCTCCTGTATGCCTCAAGTTTGGAGTCAGCCGAGCTCGTGGTGCTCGCTGCAGAGCGAGGCGCTAGGCCCCCATGTCAGCCATGGCTGAACCCGAACTGTGTCAGCGGCCCGCTTTTGTATGGCTCTCGCTTAAGTGTGAGCTCTCTGTAGCTGCCCTTGCTGGCTGGCAAGCGCACCCTCTCTATCGGTCAGATCGCTGTCTGAGCCGGCGCCGCTGTCGCTTCTCCTCCACGCGCCACGTTCCGAGCGCAGCCGAACGTGACACGTAGTACCTGCACTACCGGGATCTTCTTTTTCCCGCCGCACGAGTGTATGGCGGAAAACCACGGCGGCGAAAGGAGGTGATGGTCGCAAGGAACGAGGAAAGTTTTAAAAATTAGTAATTCGTACTTGAAGCAAAGTTTAGACGGTTTAACAAGAGTCATGCTAAGGATGCAAGGAATGTAACAAAAACTAAACTGATCCTGGGTGATCCTGGGTGGATCGCTTGCATGCTTCAGCAGCCGCACGTTCGTTATGCCAAAGGTTAACACACTAAAGAGCGTTTTATCCGATCTAAGACACGAGTTTTTTATAACCGAGGTTAACACATTGAGTTCATTATCTGAGGTCCAGCACGAAAGCACGTTATATCGGATGTTGCATAAGTACGTCCGTTATACCTGAGGTAACACAAGAAAGTTGGTCATATTGAAGCTAAATACATAAGTATCGCTATATGCGAGATCAACACACAAAAGTTTGTCATATTTTAGGTCGCGTACGTAGGTTTGTTGTCCGAGTTTCGTTTGTAGCCTTTACACTAACAACTGAGTTATTACGGTCGCATTTCGGCTTGGACAGAGCCTTCTAACGGTGACGCATTAATAAAGTAGGCTCTGCATTTTACAGTGATTCATTTCGCGCTCCATCATCATGCTCCTTCGCCCCTGGTCAACCTCGCGTTTGATAGCTACAGTGGCAGTGTTTTCTGGTGCTGTGAGCTGGGATACGGCTACTGATCGGTGTCCCAAGGGGCTTCCGAATTCAGATTTTTAAACGTGAAAATTCTCATGGAGACGTCCTCACGTGCTTCAAGTCCTGTATAAGGGCACATATCTTAAAGCTTTGCCATTGCTCCTCATCATCGTCTTGGTGTGGTCAGGTCACGTCAAGCGTTGTTCCCCGTTTCTTGGTAGCGTCTTTTGCGGCGACGATATCCCACGACCGGTGCGCGGACAGACGTTAACGCGGCCTAATTTCGATTGATGCGAAATAAATTTGACAGTCCAATCTCTTCTTTATTGAATGAATGAATGAATGAGTGAAAAACTTCTATCGCTCAATAGATGTCTTGGAGAGCTTGATAGTAGGGCCTTCATTCCAAGCCCCCTGCGACTGCTGCTGCGATACATGTCCTGTTGATCGGTCTGCGTTGACGTTTCAGGAGAAATCTTGACAGTGCTGCCTGCCACATTGACCTTTGTCCTACCACTTTGGCGTTTGATATTTTTGTTTCGTCTGATACTGTCGAAGAAAAACGTGATACTGTTTACATTCAGTCTACGATTGTGATGAAGGCAGCCATCTGGGCGCTCAATGGTCCATAGTTTTTCTTTACTGCAAGTTATGGCAAGTGTACGTTATTTGTTAATTGCTGCGATTTTCCGTCGCCACGCAGGGTGCCGTAGAACGGCGGATTCATTATGAAATGAACACATGACGACTCCAGATTGCTGCGCTTGTGGGCTATGTCTCTAGCCGCTACTTAATAGAAGCATTTCTTCAAATGAGAAAAAATTAGCTTTTAAACCGATTGCGTTACTGAACTCGTAACGCAGAGAATCCGGCGTCTTTATCGGTGTACGCGTCGCTGACAGTGAGCGAAAAAATGACGAGAAATCCCCAGAGAAGCAACTTATGAGGCACGCGGGCCACCAAGGCCACGTAACCTTCTGAAGTTATCACAACCTGTCCGCCGTATTGTGAGCAAACTGCGCACTATTGCAGGTGGAAGTTAAATTAATGATTGGTTTCAAGAGGTTGTTCGAGAAGAGCAACCTGGTTCGCAGAGGGCCGTTGGGTGGCAGAACCTGCCGTCGTGCGCGTGTGGTATGCGTGCCTGTGTCTAAACTAGGGTGTCAGCGTGGTCCGCGCAACCAATGATCAGCATCCTTTTATCTGGAACCTAAATTCACGCTCGTGGGAGATGTCAGTGCTAGCTAGGTGCTGAGATTTAGTTCACCAGCTTGAGCGCAATAAAAATATAAATTTTCATCTGAACAACAAATCTTTGGATCGTGGTAGTTCGTTGAGCATCATTTTAACATTTTTTTCATAACATGGTTCCAAATAGGGGCGCAGAATAGGTAACTATAAATTCTAAAATTGCAGACGGCTTCCAAGCGACGGTAGTGACATACAAAAACTCTTGCCAACACCAAGAGAAATCAGGTTAGGCGGAGCGTTGCCCTGACTACACTTCATCTACTGTCCCACATCGTCAAAGTATACATATGTTTAGGATGCAGCAACAGATCTGCAAAATTTTCAAAAGGGAATAAACACAGTATATCACGACGTTTATTTATAGGCAGCAAGTGCACTGAGGTAAGAATTATGTGTGCATGAAAATCAATCAATACAAAAATGCCCACGGGCTTATGTCGTAATAGACAAAAAATACATCGCCGCATAAAAGCAAAAGCCCTAGGTTATGGAAAGCCACAAGTGAACCAGTCTTCAGAGGTCCAAACCCGTCAGCGAGGACGCTGCAGTTACGGCTTTCAGTGCAACGGGTCTTGAACGCTCCATGTGTGGCTCAGCACGGATCTGGGCTTGATCACATTGGAAAGGTCATGCTGCTGCAACCACCACTGGACATTGTAATCCTCCAGCGGTTGAAAAGCTGGTGCCGGCGGCGGGCTCTCGCGATTACGTCAACAAGATAACTTTAGACATTTCGAGTTCTTGAAGAGCATTGACACTTGGTTCCCTCTTGGCTGACCGGTGATCACGAGCATTGAAGCTATCCAGTCGCGAAATGCGCTGCTCCGCATCTTCAGAAGGGGCTTTCCTGTGCCGTGCTGATGGCGGTGGAGATATGAGGTAACTTGGAACCATAAGTGGAGGTTCCACTTTCTAGAGACCTCAAGCAAAACCTCGTTAATGTCGCGGGTTAACGTAGCAGGCCGTGGGAGGTGGCATTCGGCCATGAACGTTTTGGGGATGTGTAGACTGTTGATCAGATACCCCAAGCAAACCACAACCATAGCGGTTACTCTTTTTCGGGCATCTGGCGTTGACGCACTTGTGGTATCTTTACCTGCGAAGAATTCGGGTGTCCTCTGAATAACAACGTCTAGATAGGTGTAGACCATGTCCTCGACAACGTCGGCAACGAACAGAAGCTGGTGCATCCGGTGCTTCTTGAATGCCATACTGTGGCAGATAGGGGTCAACGGGAGATCCATGACGTTAACGCGGCGCAGCCGTGAGACAAACTCTGCAGCGGCAATGACAAGAACTTTTGGAGGCAGTACGACTTTGCTCCATAATCTTAAAGTCCAGTTCATCCAGTGAGCAGGGACTGGAATGCCACAGGGACCCTGCGGTCGTGGAAAATAAATCTATGGTGAACATTTATTGTTAGGTCAAACCTTGACACTCTGAAATTAAACTTGGTTAAGATCATTGGCTACAACACGCGAAGAAATTTAGGGCTATAGGTATTATTTCTAACAGCTTAACATATGCTGGCATCGATAAAGTTTCTTAAAACTGTGTTTATGACTATAAAGTTTAGAAAGCTAAAGCATGCAAGAAAATATCGAAAATTTAAGTGTATCATTCTTTCTGGCTTATATTGCAGGCAAGTTAGAAGCTGGCGGGTGCATTTCTAAGGACTACCGTAACATGACTAATTTGAAATGATGTTAATTTATAATTAATCTAATATGCAGTAAAGGTGAAAGATAACACGAAATGCTAACTTGTTTGTTTACTGCTTGATTACTGAATTACGCGCGGTAATTTATTTTCTTATTGAACTGGGAGCGTGAGCTCTTGGAATGAGTGATCTCGCAGCATGACTTCTTTAACTCTTGTAGCTGGCAAGAGTACATTGCTTTAAGAAATCTGGTAAAAATTGCGGCTGGCGTAATGGTGTTATCGTTTTTCATTTTTTCGTAAGCGAGAAAAAGAATTGTTAATTGCGTAGTGTTTATTGTACGCTATATGTAAGGCGGTAAAGGTTTGAATGTTAGCCTACGGCGCTAAATGAATCACTAGTGCGTTCCCGAGAGTTTACGAGAGTTCCGGCGATGTGTCTTGCATGCGAGGGTAGGCGAACTAAATAAAATGAGAAGATTGGAAGAAAAAAGTCTGAGGGATTCTGTTGATGGCACGGCAAGGCTAAATGGAAGTAGTAGTGCGCCTGGAACGCAGCAGCATGTGGCGAGAATGGGAAAGGTCAGAACCAGCTCCAATACGCCAGTGTTCCTCGTTCGCGCTCACAGAAAAAACGTAAGCTATCTTCCCAGCAATCCGCCTTGTGCGTCTTAGCTTCGACGCACAATAGAAGCATCGCACAGAGAGACATGGGGAAAAGGCATATGCATTGTTAAGGGCCGCTTTGAATGTTTAAATGTCTTACATACCGCAAGAGACGTAAAGGCACCGTGGCGCTCGCCATTGTGTGCATGTCGTAAGTTACACGTCCACGTAGTTTCTGCAAGATTTGCAATTTTAAGTGTCAAGGTGAAGTTATGTAGCTTAGTATGTATTTTTTATAAGGGCGGAGATGCTGCCTTCCGTCACAGTTGCTTTGTAGGCACATCAAAAAGTAACTTCAATTTTTTTTTTATATTCTTTCAAATGCCGTCGTGATAGCCGAAAATTGCCCTTATGAAGAGCATAACACGATCGCAGTGGGTTAAAGGACAGAAAATACATTGTCCGACCGAAAGTTTTGTGATATATCGCGTCTCACAATGGCTGACCTCAAAGTGCGCGGGGCAGCTGCATCCAACACACAAGGGCGCCGTGCGCCATGCATCTCACACGTGTGAAGTGTTCGCGCCTGGCTGCAAGCTGTGAGTACTGGAATCGTCCATTTCGTTGTAGCCGCCTTTGGGATGACTTGAGCGCCGCTTAATCAAGATCACAGAAACGTGTTGGAAGGTTGAAGAATTAAGAGGGCTTTTTGTTTTTGCTGCGTCACATCTGCCTTTCCACTGAGTTGCAACGAAAGCAGTGAGGCAAAAAATGAGAAACAGCATGTATTCATCAATGAGCAACGGAGCACCAATGAATACACAGCTTTTCTGTTAGATGGAAGTTTGGTCCTGTCGGTGCATGGCAACCAGAATGAACTAGACGTGCTGGGACGACACGAAGGAACATGTTACAAACCAAGCGCTGTGTTTACTTCATTTCCTCCCCCCCCCCTTTCTGTTCCCTGCGGTTTTTTCTTCCTACTGGTTAGTCGGGTGCTTAGCCTCCTGACACAGAGCGTAAGTGCCCAGCAAGTCTTGCGTTGATGTAGCTCTATTATTAGCATAGAGCTCAATTAGTAGCATGGTAGTGATTCTGGGAATGAGCATTATTTACTTGGTATTTGGTTCGTCCGCCATGACAAAGATGTTTAATACTAAAAGAAACGATGAAGGTACAGTCGTGAGTAACAAAGATTAGCACAATGACGTCACCGGAGCGGCGAAAATAGCACCGTGTGACTGGCGTGGCTCCGTGCTTTGTGAACACACCCGACACTTTTGTTATCGAAGTGTTCGTAACCGCAGCGCCGAGCGTTTCTTTCTGCCGCTCCGGTGGCACGCCACTAGTGATACTATTGTTTACTCGCAACTGTATATGCACGATACGGTACAGCCGCTCCACAACACGAATGTTTATGGATAACCGCATGATGTTTTCCTTGTCTACAGTGAACAGCGCGCTGAAATGGCTAAATTACATTTGCAACGCGAAGAATAAGGCCTAATAAGTGTAGAGCTACCGACCGATCATTGATGAACCTACTCGTACTTTAACGGCCGCGCACACTGGATGTTAGAGCTTTAGGTACCCTCGAGGTTCATTTGAAGCCTAATACATCTTGGTTGATCGGTATTCCTCACTGAAACAGGCCGCATAACCCCTACATGCACATCCGCGGAGCGGTTTGTTAGTTTGGTAAACGTTAAAATGGTAGTGCTTATTTTTAAGAACCATATGGGATGTGCATTGCGTGTACTTTAGAAGTTGTGCAGTGGAGGGAGGGCTTTAATTTCGTCGTTTCCCTAAAACATTTATAAAATACTAGAAATACTCTTTTGAGAGCGAAGTGCTGTTTATGAGTATGGTCTCCCGTACATATGAACCTTATCTAGTGGTTTTTCAATTATCTCATTTCCTACGTGCTTATTTGTTCAAGCCTATGGCTCTGATTGAGCTGGGAGAAATCACCTTGGACGAGTAGTTGGCGTGTCAGCTTTCGGCCACGAAAAATGACGGAGGTGTGGATTGCTACAGAGAAAGGTCATTACATCTAATACTATAGAAGTACATGAACGTATGCGATCCTCTGGGTGGAGCGACAACGATAGTTGTCTGTACCCTCTATCGCCTCTTGCGCTGTTTACCTTTAAATGCGTCCACATTTAGCTTCACCATACTTTGTCGGCAGCACTTGAGAGTACCGAGAACGAGCTATACCGTCATGAATTAAGTTCATCCATGTTAAGCTAGGCTTATCGGCAAGCCACTCGCATACCACAGTGTTTAGTTTCGAACAATACGCACCGTCCACGGTCTATCTACTAGAGAACGTTTGCTATGCACCTGTTCTCGTAAAATTAATTTTTCACGTTGACCAATGAAGACATTACTCAGATAAGGCTGGAGTGAAAAATTTTTCGAATGGACTATGTGCGGTCGTGCAACCAGGAAGGAGCAAGCCCAGGTGGTTTGGGAAGTGGGGCGCTCTGCTGGGGAGTTCGATGGTCGAGTATAACGATCACAATCGATATTAACTGCTGCTAACTGGAGGGCGGGGAGTCCAGGATTACTCTAGCAGTGCGAATGTCCTCACCAAGTGAAGTTATTTGGCCAGTTTTTCTACTTCATCCTTGTGGACATCTTATTCCGTCAAGGGCAAGGCTCTCCGCTTGAATTAAGCGGAATTATTCAGCGAAACTTGTGGTATAACGTAAATGACGATACAGAATCATTTCTTTGTTAGCAAGCTACCTGCGGCACCGTGCATACAACTGCTAGTCGTGCGTCGTTCAATTACTGACAGTTACACTGGGAGCGTTGGCCCCATTTTGCGAACTAAATATGGCTAATGGCTGAAGCCCACGGTGCTCTCTGAAGTTTCGTGCTGTCCATTTTAATAGTGAAAGCAGAGAGGAAAAATAGCTGGAGCGCAAAAAAGCCACAGACTAGCCCACCCTGTCTGTGCCTCTGCACTATTTCAGCTTTGGTGCTCTCGACATCAAAACGTTTACCAAAGAGTGCAACGCAACATCCTCATTGACAAATCCCTGCTTCCCGAGTGCACTTTCGAGTGCGTTCGTAACGTTCCTGCGACTGCACTCTTTTCTTCCATTAAGCGAAGAGCACAGACAACGCAAGCAGCTTGTCTCCATCTATTGGCGCAATTGGGTCCATACCTTGTCGTTTTGTAGCGGCCACCGCAGGTCCCGCGTCCTAGGTGCGCCTGCTGCCGCAGCCAATGGCGAATCTTCTTCCAGTACCCCACGCAGCGGATGCTGTCCCATCGTGGACAGCACTACCGCTTCCAGAAGACTGCGACGAATGAATACAGGACACAGCGTCTGAGGTGCGATGCGCCGGCTTCTCCAGTAGGCCTCGATTTCGTTGTCAGCCAAGCTCGTGGGGCGGCCACCGTGCAAGACGTTCGGCGCTTCGTCGGCTATGGCCACGTTGCTGAGCCCGAATGGCGTCAGCGGTCCTCTTGGCTATGGCTATCTCTCTTGAGTGTGAACTCGCTGCAGCTGCTCTTGCTGGCTGGGAGGCACGCCGTCTCACTCGGTCAATTCAGTGCCAGAGCCGATACTTCTCCACGCGCCACGTTGCGGACCTAGCGCGATCACGTGCACTTCCGCGATTGTCTCCTTTTTTCGAGCGGCTAAAATGTTTGGCGAATAACTATGGCGGTGAAATGAGCCGGCGGTCTTATAGAGCGAGGGAGGTTTAAAATAGTAGTCATTCGTACTTGCAAAAAGGTTTAGGAGGTTTAACAAGGGTCATGCGCAGAATCCAAGGAAGTTAACAGAAAGATAACTTTTAGGCGATCCATGGTGAAATGATTAAATGCACTAGCCGCAATACGTTCGTTATGTACGAGGTTGACATACTAAAGCGCGTTATATCTGAGGTGGCACGCTCAGGTTCATCATATTCGAGGCTAACGCACTAAATTCGTTATCCGGGATCTAGACATGAATGTTTTTCATACCGACGGTTGCATACATATGTTTGTTATGTGTACTGTATGACAAGATAGTTCGTTTTATCCGACGGTATTATACAAAGTTTGCTTTATCCGATGTGGCATGCTCAGGTTCGTTATACTGCAGGTTCGTTCGTAGATTACGTTCCTCTGCTCCAGGTCAGCCCCACCTTTGTAACCAGTATGGCATTGGTTTTTGGTGCTGCAAGCTGGAACCTGGCTTCTGATCGGTGTCCCACGGGGATTACAAATTCAGAATTTAAAACGCGAAAATTGTCATGTAGAGATGGCCTCCCAGGCTGCAATTTCTGCATAAAGGCACAAGTTGAATGCTTTGCCATTGTTCAAATTATAAACTATCGTCATGAAATGGTGAAACCACCTGGGCATACGCTGTTCGCTATTTCTTGATTGTGTCTTATTTTGTCGTAGCAGCCACATTTCGAAAGAGGGGAAATGAATTTCACAGACGAATGTGGTCTTGAAGATGGAGCTTACAGAAGGATTCGACGCACTACTTAATATTAGTACTAAGGTGCATTACTAGTGCGCTGTAGTCTGTTCATCTCACTATGTGTAATTTCGACGAAGTTATTGTTTAGATCAATATGAATTGGTGTAACAATGAAGTCACATAAGAAAACCGGGACGCCCAGCCGAGATGGTCGTGAGTAAGTGCTTTGCTTGCATTGGAGATATAGTACGCACACTTTCTCGAAATTGCGCCGTTAATTACGATCATGGCAGCACACGCACAGTATAGCGTACACCGTAAGAGATCTTCGTCGCCTGCGCGTATCATGCTTGAAACTTCAAGGGGTGATAGGCAAACTATCCTTGTCGACGCGACCGTGGTAATGCTGCGGTGGCCCTTACTTAGGGGGACCGAACATTTGTCGTCATTGCACTGTCGACGACGGAAAACGAAAACTCTCGGGAGAACGAAATTGTGCGGCTGCAACTCGTAGACGCACGAGCTTCAACATTTTGTCGGTGTGAGTGACCCGAAGCTCAGGAAAAAGAGTGCGCTACCAATGCGAGAGCAGCTCGAGATGGTAGGCACTGCACTAACTTCTAGAGATAATATAAAAGGAGAGGCAAAGAACCAAGGAATAGATGAGAGGGCTACCCACTTCGCAGCAGGCTTCTAGTGCTCCGTTTGCAAGTGGCGGGTGTGGAACAAGAGTGCGAACATTATGACTTCAGTACCGCAAACCAGGCAAGGGCACTTGAAGTCTGCAGTCGTCTCTCGGCTACAGCGCACTCCTCGAGGGCTCAAACTCACTTCCCTGCCTCCTGACCCCTTGCTAGGAACACACGGCAATACATGCCTTATGACAGCACTGCCATAAGCTTAGGCTTTTGTTGGCTATATTTTGTTTCTATCTGCAGTGACTTGCAGCATGTTTTTGAGGATTTATGTCTCGAAACAAGAAGATTACTCAGCTCAGTATGTCTGTGCTTGAGGAGCAGTTGCATTTGAAATAGAGGTTACGCGCCGTTGGGCCTTTTGGCAGCGCTGTGAAGTAAAAAGGTTTGCGACGAGCTCACAACGGTAGCGCAATGAGGGGCACGTTATGATATACCTACATACGGAAGAAGCGAAGAGGTAAATAGAGGGAAAGAAAATAACCTCCTACGACGCCCAGCTGCTCCTTGTGGACACGACACCTGTCCACAATGCAAGCCGCCGCTTGGGAGGATTGGATCCTGAGTTCCGACCTCTGAAAACGCCACAACGCACAACGACGTCCACTGCGGCAATGCAGGCCATCTAGGATACTGTCAGTTCCCGACCGCTGCTTCTCAATGCGCCTCGCACTCCCGCTTCATTTCATGGGGACAAGGTTGAAGACGAGGAAGACCAGCTGGTGCTATCGCACTGCATGGCGGCGCCAGTAGATGCCCAGCAGTGTGGCGACATGTCTAATTCTGTTACCTTTACACTATAAATAATATATTCGTTCATTGAAATTAAGGCTCAGTTGGTGTCCGCCAAGCCTTCGGCAGCGCAGCGCGTGAGTAGAAGGCCTCCGCTATAGCCTTTATTTAGGTCGGTTTCACCGCATGGCTGTGATAGGTTGTGCGAAAATGAGCACGAGAGACCAAAGGCCGCCCTAAAGTACATCATACGTTTACCTCGTCACACTAATTCACATCGCTTGCGTTGCCTGGAGGTGCCCAAGGCAGCGCCGCCAACCTATCTCCGAGCTCCGAGAGTGCGCCACTCGCAGGGTCGGTCCTTGTCTTTCAATATATCGAATTACTGGCAAAATTGCAGCATGATATAGCGCTCGCCTTCCCTGTACTTTACACAGAATTTTCAAGGAGATAATCTGTGTGCTCGATATGGCCAGTAATTCTAGATATGCGTGTTCGATATATCCGGACTCGACGGTACTATTTTTCCTCCCGCGCAAACGAAACCTTACCGGGTTCTATATTATTGTGCATGCAAGTTTCGCGTCCTTGCGCAATTTATTAAACGTGACAAACGACCGAGAATGCGTACTGCCAAGAACACCGTCACCCGCGCAGGCAGAAGTCACAGCAGGGTCAATGAGTGATGTGTGCGGTGATCGCCTTTCCCTGCATGCGCCTGCATGCACGTACTTTTGTGTGAGCAGTGTCCGGATGTGTGACGCACATCGCTCGTTCACGATCGGGGCCTATAAAATTGCCGCGCAGTCTTTCATCGATCACCACTTACTTTGGGCTGGATCGGTTCTTATTAAACCCGAGAACATTTCGTGGTGGATTTTGCCTTTGCCGTAGACGCATCTACACTGGTATAAGCATTGAGAGGAATAAAATAACAAAAAATGAAGATGGAAGGCCACAATGCACGTCAGCGGGGACTCTACAACATTTAATGAAATTTCTTGCCTCTTCAAAATCTGCCGCGTATGCCTGGGAACAAGAGGTGAGAAATACGAAGCCTAAGGCTTTCACGCCGCTGCGCGCATTGGACTGAGTCACGCAGCTACCGAGTGTTTTTTTTTTTAACTAGCTGCCTCCGTCCTGCGCTGGGAAGCGGTGAGCGTGCCGTTGCAGTCCTTTGAATGCAAATACCGGGGGCTCCCTCTCCATGAAGGACGCTTCAAGCGCTAACTCTCTTGACAGATCATGCAGCGATCACGTGCGCGAAGCGTTGGCGGTTCCTCTTACGGGCTGTTCGATTCGAGTGCCGGGGCGGAAAATCTCGCCACCGCCAGGCCAATCAGAGGAGGCCCATATCCTCCGCTGCGTGTTTATTCGTTTGTGTTTTGTCTTAAAACAGTTTGTGTATTCGTTATTTACTGGAAGAAACTGACATTGAGAGCGAGTATATAAGATTTTCAACAGTCGGTGTGTGCCGGTGCACATCCGAGCAGTTCTGCTACAGCGGCAAGGCCGTCCCGCTCTGATCCAACATCATGAATGCCGTCTTCGCCTCTTCCCTGCTTCTGGCTACATTCGTGGCTGCTGCTTCGAATATTATACAGGAACTCTGTGGTAAGCTCGGGAGCAATGTCTGTAGCATCTGGGTTTTACAGATATATGGTCACGAGAAGTTATTCAGCCTTCGTCTTTGCTATAGAGCGGAATATTTGTTTTTATCGGTTATGGTTCTTGGCTTGTTAAGCATCCGCGAAATTTGAGAACTTCTATAGGCAGAAACTCACGTTATCACCCCGCCCGCTTCCCCGAAAAGTTACGGCTTAGTCTAGCGCTACAGGTGCTCCACTACACGGCTTAGAAGAGCCGTCGCGGTGGCTGAGTGGTTATGGCGCTCGGCTACTGGTCTGAAAAACGCGGGCTCGATCCCAGCCGCGGGGGTCGAATTTCGATGGAGGCGAAATTCTAGAGGCCCGTGTACTGTGCGATGTCAGTGCACGTTAAAGAACCCCAGGTGGTCGAAATTTCCGGAGCCCTTCACTACGGTGTCTCTCATAGCCTGAGTCGCTTTGGGACGTTATACCCTCATATACCATAAACCAAATTACACGGCTTAGAAGTGAAATTATACGCGTATTTTTTCGTTGATGGCTATACCTGCTGATCAGATTAAAAATTGTGTCTGTAGTTCGAACTGTTATTATTGCCACCATAAAGAGTTACACCGACAGTATTTAGCGCAAGGTGCTTGCTCTATCAATAAATTTAAAGAAAAGCTGAACGTGGACTACTCATACCTTAAGCCTTCGGTACACACTGGCGCCTACGCTCGGTAGCTCAGTCAAATTTACTCTAAATTAATAGTTGCAATATCAAGGGTAAGGCCAGGGCATTCCAGAAGACCAGTTTTGAAGTTCGCCAGTGAGGCGATGCAACAACTTGCATGCCTTGATTCGCAGTATGACCAGGAATCTACCTCTGTGGAGACGATGTTTGCTTGAAGCCTCTTGCATATCATATACAGCTTACAGAAATGTTACATGTATCAACTGCGCGAATACATTGCGCTGAACCGGTATATTTCGCACAGCCGAAGGGTACTGCTTGTTGTTGATTGTCGAGAGAGTTTCAAGGAAAGCAGTAGGAGGAGGAGCAGTGTAAGGACTGAGGGTGTCTTGCGATCTGGCGGTCACGTGGAATAGAGCTAGCAGCCGCTCTGGCCTGAGTTCGTGAAGTATCCATGCGGACGATTGTCGATTCAAGGGGATTAGCGTGGTCGGTAATGCGGCCAGCGCATCTGCTCGATTTTGTATTGGCCGATGTCTTTTGAAAGAAAGATGATTTCGAGGTTACTTGTAAGCGGATAAAGGGAGTAATGATGGGCGTATCAATGGCACTGTGAGTAGCTTGTTGAAGGATCTTCTAGCCCATTTTTTGTTCTTGAAAGATGGACACTCTGCCAGTATTCATGCTGTTGCTGGTGGTCTCCTAAATGTATGAGGAGCTCTGTGGAGTACAGGCGCTCAGTGGGCGTGTGTATGTGAACTTTGAGAGTAATTTTGTACAATATAGGCATGCAGCACAAAGTTTAAAGGGCGTCTTTGAATATGGGTTAATATGAAACTGCATAAAGAATTTCACTATTGACCTGAAGCCTGTACTTGCTCACTTGAGCGTCGTGAAGCTCGGTGTGCTTATTTACGATGCGGCGGACAAGATGCCTATCGTGTGGTAAACTTTGACGGTTGTAGTTATATCGGCTCGAGTAGAGGATTCATGATCAAGAAGGCCTAGAATCATGCAGGAGGGTAATCTAGGGATGATCTTTATTCTTTAATCAATTTTTACCCCGCTTAGCCCAAAGGCGCTACAGAAGGGGGGTTACAATGATGAAAAAAAAACACATTTTCATTCATACAGCAGACTTGCTGACCTTAAAGGCGATTCCATTCACTGATAGAACGTAAAAAAAAAGAATTTGCACACACATTAGTTCTGGTACGGTATTCCAAAATCTTAAAGCAGTGATCAGTACGAGAAGAGACATAATGGGGCCTGTGTAAATATTTCTTCCTTTCGAACGCCGGTTTTATCATGAAATATTTGATACAGCAGTTTAAGGCGCAATTTTCTTCTTCGAGCAGAAAGACTTTCCTACTCTAATTAGTTTTTCATATCGGTAAAGCTATCACCTCTGGAGTATCGACGTAGGACAGGCCTTGGAGCCCTGTTTTTGAACTTCTGAAGCTTATTGCTCCGTGTTGTTTGTCATGGGTCCCACACCGCACATGCGTATTCGAGCATGGGTCGAACGTACGTTACAAAAGCAGTTGATTTTAGTTGAGGCGGTGCGTAACCCATCCACACCATGCCTGGCACCTTGAGAGTTCTGAGCTGCTTGGGTTGGCGTTGATAACGAGTTTTTGTGGTGAGGCATTGATAAACAGGTTCGACCCACATTTACTCAAAGGGTCTGGCAAAAATTTGCAATTTACGTGTTCTATAAGGACAAAAAAGATTGGTCATTGCTTACAACTACTCCGGTAACCCGAAAATCGAGGTCGGAATGAAGTCGACGGCCACGCCTGAGATGAACAACTAGAAGTTTGTCTTTGTATACTAGGACATTCGTGAGATCGTTGTTTTGATCAACAGGCAACAGTTTTATTGCATATAACGTTTAAAATTTGCTGCCTTTGCGTACGGCTACAGATTCAAACCGAAACCACTCGTACCTAATACGCTGATAACAAACTAATGGAAGAAGCTATTGCCAAAATCATCATGTCATCTTCAGTTGCCCATGATGAATTCTATGCAAAGCATCTGGCCTACAGGACCACACCAGTAAAAAAATGGCTTCTGCCACTCCCGCTCTCATGGGCTCAGGAACTCAAAGCGATGATACCTGCCACATCCGACATCTCAGCTCTTCTCAAGTTCAAAGCAGCTCGGCACGAGATGGTACATAATTATCACCACAAATATCATCGTGCCGTCCCGGTTGTGCTGGTCTTCTGAGTGGGGAAGAAATCGGGGTGGGTGATTTTCACAAGAAAGCAAGCATAGTGAAGCTTCTACAGTGTGCACAGCTTCTACCATTTAGACACTAAGGAAAGCGCCTTGCGCCACGAATGAATGCAGTTGGTACTTCCATCGCAAGAAAAAGAGGCCTGAGAAACTGAAGGGAAAACGATGTTTACTTAGTGAGAAGGGCAGAGATGTTTGACTTAAGAATCAAAAGCTCATCTGCTTCTGTATACTGTGCGATGCCAGTGCACGTTAAAGAACCACAGGTGGTCGATATTTCCGTAGGCCTTCACTACGGCGTCCCTCATGGCCTAAGTCGCTTTAAGACGTTAAACCCCCATAAACCAAACCAAACCAAACCTGCTTCTGTATACTGTGGAAAGAGAAGAGGGTTACGAGGGAGCGAAACTTGGGAAATTAGAATACTTGCGAACATAACCGGACCACGCCAAGTCACAACAGCGAATAGTGTCCCGTGTTGCATACGAAACGACGGAGCGCCCGTCAACCTAGAGAGCTTATAAGCCACCGGCCAAACGCTCAGCTCAATATTTTCTCGTACTTGAATGTTCTGGAAGTATATGCCAAAGAAGCCGTCAAGGTCATTCTTATGAGGAAGACAAAACGCGATTACGTTGTCCGATGTACGAGTGACGTCAAAAGAAGAGCAGTCGCAAGAATTCTGTCGTCCACACGAGCTGCAGAGAGATGAGGAAAAGGAAGCTGCGTAGAGGCGCAATGTCAGGGAGACATATCCGATGCCCACAGTCGATGTGGCCACTGCAGCATTGCACCGCAGCACTATACAGGACCTCTTCAGTTGCTGAAGATCTTTTCTTGTCTCTTTTTTCCTTTCCATGCGAGTCGTACAGCGTGCCGCCGCGGCGTTGAAGTCACGCGCCTCTTCACCGCCACAAGGCTCCCGCGCTCGGCTGCGTGTATCTAGTTACCGGAGATCTCCAACAAATGTTTGTTCTCGGAGCTCAAGGCATCCGTTGCGCTATCGCGGATAGGCCAAAAAGAAAACGTATAAAACAGTACGTCTTCGCTCTTGCGAAAAGATCTAAGCTTACAGAAGCACAGTGAAAATTAAAACGCAAAAGCTTCTGCTCCTACTCGGTAGTACTTCAAGGAGAATCTGTTTATGGCACATTTTCTTTTTGCTTATTTTTCATGGAAGTAAGTACAAACACCAAACGAATGTAAGCCGCTTGAGTGGCTGCACCATGCTCAGTCGTGAGCGGGTCACTAAAGTGGCTTCACTGCCTTCAATACTTTTTGCAGCTGTTCTCTGCGTGCAGACTAGAAACTATAGGCCATAACGGGGTTTTCCTTAGGACGTAACGAGTAATGAACAGAAGATGGGACGTCATCATCACGTCGAGTTTTCTCACATCTCTGATATGAACTTTTGAACTAAGAATTGAGAGGAAGGAATAGTTGCTTCCATGCGCTATTGGACGAGGTGGCTAATGAGTTAATATAGAATGACAAAAACATGATTCCGTGGTCAGCTTTTAACAATGGGTCGTACAAGGCACTGTGTAACGATTTGCGTATATTTCAACAATGCGCGTTGAGCATCGGTTCTGCTGCGGAGTATCCAGGGAATGATATTAGATCTTCAGTATGTGTTTGTCCAGCATCAAGTCTAGCATAACCTTTTTACACATTCGCCGCCTCGGCGCACTTATTTTGGAAGTGACTATGTCCCAGATTTCTTTTATTATCCAACAGGCATTCTCTTTTGGCTGGCTCCTTCTCCCGGGTGCTGAGAGCGGCGAACCGAAGTTGCATGTGCTTGAAATCTGGGTATCAGCTAGGGGCTCTGTAAACGACACGAGCTGAGCACGCTGACTAAGTGAGAAGCTCGTGACAAAGCAGGAATTACACGCACGTGATGCTGACAATGGGTGTTACGGGATGGTCCACTGGAGAACTGGGAGTGTGAATCGCCTCGAAATGCAGCCGGTCACAAGAGGGGCAGATCCTGCGCTCCCTGTATACTCGCGTTTGTGTTTAATTTAACTTTTAGTGCGATCTTCATTTTACTGAGAAAACTCGGGTAGGAATCGGGCACATACAAGAGATTCGATGGATGATGTGTGTCAGCATACATGTCGGGAGGCTTGCTTAAGCGTTTAGGCTTAAGTCAAAGTCCTCCCCTTCTGCCTGTTTGCGGCTTAGTTCGACGCAGCTACTTAATTCATAACTATGCAGAAAGTTTGCATGCAGTTGTTTAGGCCGCAGAGTTGTACTGACGTCCTTTCGCGAGACGTTGTATCTACAACGCGCCGCGAAAATTTTTTCTATAAACGATTGCCACTATTTTTACCTTATAGGCAGTTAGATATTCATTTTCCAGCCTTGATTACTCGCTATGTCAAAGCGAGAGCATAGAGTTCAGAACTAGTACTATCCATGCTTTAACCGTTCAGTACGCCTCGATGCCTCTTACGTTCAACTGCCGTCAAAATCAATAATGTAAGTTCACGCTTGCTTGCGTCCTCAATTTGAGCTTCCAAGCCACAAATCTAGAGCGTTATATCTTGTTGTGGCTAATTTATTATTCAGTGTAGATTTTACTAATATCTTATTGCGGCGGAATCGTTAGTAAACTTGAGCGTAGTTTCTTCAGATGTTTCTAGAATGAGTCTGAAACGATGACTGTAATGCGTGTAACGTTACTGCTCATGGAGGTAAATTTCATGCCTAAATTTTGGCTGGAAATTGTTCTTTGCGAATACGGCATGTGGCATGAAGCATTCTTTCAGAGAGTTAATAGGATTCACTCTATGTTCTGACCGCGTTGACACGTTCGTCAGCTCCTTCAGAAACTACCGATGCCAGGTCTCAAGTTTGAAAACACACTAAAGGGAAAAGCGGAAATAAGCAAGGCGGATAGTTAATTTCTCGGGAACACCACCGACGTTTGTGGTGGCCGAGGTGTGGAAAAATCCGGAATACAAGAGCCGAAACCCTTTCACATTCAAATTGCTCTGGAAAAATTAGAATGGGGTACAGCGCATATGGCAGGCTCTCTCCGATCATGAATGACAGCTTACCAATAACCCCCAAGAGGAATGTGTACAACAGCTGTATCTTACCGGTACTCACCTACGGGGCAGAAACGTGGAGGCTAACGAAAAGGGTTCAGCTTAAGTTAAGGACAACGCAGCGAGCCATGGAAAGAAAAATGATAGGTGTAACGTTAAGAAACCGCAAGCGGGCAGAGTGGGTGAGGGAACAAACGTGGGTTAATGACATCCTAGTTGAAATCAAGAGGAAGAAATGGGCTTGCACAGAGCATGTAATGCGAAGGCAAGATAACGGCTGGTCTTTATGGGTAACGGAGTGGATTCCAAGAGAAGGCAAGCGTAGTAGGGGGCGGCAGAAAGTTAGGGGGCGGATGAGATTAAGAAGTTTGCGACCATACGGTGGGCGCAGCTGGCAATGGACAAGGTAAATTGGAGAGACATGGAATAGGCTTTTGCCCTGCAGTGGGTGTAGTCAGGCTGTTGATGATGATGACTGCGAAGCAGCTGCAATGGAGATCTGAGACAAATTAGGAGTGCCATTTCCAAAGAACGTAAACGTTGCCAGGAAAAGAACCGAGCTCGCCAGCCGAGCCTGCCGTGACGAAAAGGAACAAGCTGCATGGCGTGCGGCTTCGTCTCGTTGAAATGCGTGGGTACGACAGACATGAGCTGTGTGGGAAGGAAATAAACTATGTAAATTTATTAAGGGCAGCCGCAGACTGCAGGAGAAAACACCTATCGCGCCCAGGCACGTAAACATCGATGATTACTACATCGCGAGCATTTCGCCTTCGATGCGTTGTGCGGCGTCGTGAAGTGTACAGGTAAACTTCGAGAGATCCTCAAATTCATGAGGGCTGCTGTCGAGCAATAATGTATTTACATTCAACAGAACATCTGAGTAACAAAAAATTGCTGGTGGTTTAGTTCTGGTTAGCCCTGGTCGGAAGCGAAAAGCTGCATCTCCCTGACTACGTTTGTCGTCGAGCCCTGGCGGTTTCTGTAGATAGCCATACTGACACACACACAGTAGTAGGCATTTTTTTGTTTGTTAAACGTCTTGCGTTCTTCGAAACGACATAAACGTCGCGACCATGGCTTCACGGCGTGCGGCTACAGCAGGATGTTCATCTTTCTCCATGGACCCAGGCGTCTGGCAGTGAGCGCGCACACACGCGCTTATATACCCCTCGACTTTTTGCTCCTCCTCATTTATATGACATCAGCTACCGCAGCGACACCAGCGGCTATTACACCAACTATCTCGACTTTGGCCTCTAACCTTTGACATTGAGCTTTGATCTTTGACCTTTGGCCTTGACCTTTGACTTTTTCTTTTTACCATGACCTTGAGCTTATGGACTTCCTTGGTGTCAACATGACTACCATCAGTTAAAATCATGGTCTGACCTCTAGCTAAATTCAAGGTCAAATTTGCGGCCCCGCTGACTGCTCGAAAAGCTGTCGTAGTGAAGCTTTTCGTTTAAAAACCTTAACGCGAATTCCTCGCCAAACGGCAAGCTGTGCTATTAATTAGCGCGTGCTTGCTGACTAAGTACGCCGTAATCACGACCGCAAACAACCATCGTGGTTGACTCTCCTTTTGTAGTTGCGATTTCTACTTTCGTGAATCACTTGCTGCTTGTTGTAAGCGGAAAATAGTCAGGGTGCGTTCAGCAAACGTTTCGTCTGCTTCCAGCTGGCTATAGCTGCAGTAAGGGAATGTACAGGGCCGTCCACTGTTAGTACGAACACAGCTCAGCGTTGCCGTGCTCCGCGTAGCGCGACTTCAGCGCCTTACACCTTGATCCCGCTTTGTAGCAGACGACGCTACAAAGCGGGAGCGCGGTCGCTCCGGATGCACTCCCGCTCCGTTGAGTGCGGCCACGGTGAGCCGTGTTCGTATTAACAGCGGACGACCCTGTACTTCTTGTCTTGAGAAGCAAACATCATCTGATCAAACATTTACCTCGAGGAAGCGGGTGAACCGTTAATACCACGTAAGCTGCATATCGTCATTGAGAACGAACGTTCGAATAAAGAGCGATAAAATCCATATTTCGTTGGCGGTGCTTCAATAACTGTATGCATGATTACCCGCAGTGAGACTCTTTTTTTTCTTAAATAAGCTAAGTAAGAGGGGTTGGTGCATGAATGTTCTACTTAGATACTTTTCAGAATAGCACAGAAACCTTTTGAGCATATCGGAAAGCATAAGCGCCTTTGACTGCGCCCAAAACATACAAGATCATGGGCTCGCATCATGCATCCCAAATTGACGACATGCATACACGCACGTATTTACATGACTGCGCACTAAAAAAAAGACACATTGGCATTTCAAAACCTGCGCCAAGAGGCTGATTCGACAGGTGAATTGAGAACAAAATCGCTTTACCGTCCGCCTACCAAGGGCGTTAGTATTAATGTTGCTGAGACTTTGGAGTTAGCCACTCGATCTATACAGAGGCGACATGCAGCTAGACAGATTGCAAGAAGAAAAATTTCGCGGTCGTTTTTGCGTCTAGCCTTTCGATCGACCGTCTGTTGTGCGCTGTTTTAATTATGAAACTTCGCATGGTCGGCTAGGCATGTTGCGCTGTTCTCGCTATTTCATCGGCAATTGCCTACTGAAATAGCGTCGTTAGAAAATGTACATAAAGACGCCACCAGCTCCAGCAGCACGACATCACCTGTTGCCACGCTACGTGTACGTCACTTTAGCGTAGTTTGAATAATAATAATAATTGGTTTTTGGGGAAAGTAAATGGCGCAGTATCTGTCTCGTATATCGTTGAAGACCTGAACCGCGCCGTAAGGGAAGGGATAAAGGAGGGAGAGAAAGAGCAAAAGAAGAAAGAGGTGTTTGTAGTGGAGGGCTCCGGAATAGTTTCGACCACGTGGGGATCTTTAACGTGCCCTGACATCGCACAGCACACGGGCGCCATAACGTTTTTCCTCCATAAAAACGCAGCCGCCGCGGTCGGGTTCGAAACCGGGAACTCCGGATCAGTAGCCGAGCGCCCTAACCACTGAGCCACCGCGGCGGTTTAGCGTAGTTTTATCGTTTTGTATTCGCGATAAAAAGGACTATTCGCCACCACTATGGCGCTAACACGTCTGTAGGCGCTGATTCAATATTCCCCTTTAGTGTCCTTTCAAGTAAATCATTCTAGGGCATATGGATGTTTTACGCCGTTTTTTCACGCATACAAGATGGTGAAAGTGCTTCTACAGTGCCATGCGCAATTCGTATGATTCAGTAGTCTTCGACATACATTCACTCCGGGTGATTATGAAATTTTCTCGTGATATCTTTTCTCGTTACCTTTGACAGTTATGGATGATGAGCCACTGGAAATGAAACTTCACTGCATCAGCAGCTATCTTCCTGAATCGGTGAGTTTGCAGAATTTACTCTAATCGTGTCTCTGTTTTGAGCAGTTAGGAGTAATGGATTTTAATTTGAGATCCGCATGCTGATGTTGCGTCAAAAGCGGTGATACCTCCGGTAGGTTGAAAACCCAATATCACCGTTCCTACCTTTGCTGTAGGCAGAAGTTTGCGGGAAAACACCGAAAACGTGCAAGAGTTATGTAAATAAATATTTAAATGACTTTCAAGGTCATGGTGCGAGATATCACTCCTTTCTCCTAAAACGTATTGTCCGCATCAAATTCTGCGCCACACATTTACAGCGGCTTTTCAGTTTCAATGTCTTCTAGTGTCAGTAAGGCGTTGTCGATGGAATGACAGCACTGAATTCAGAACAAGTTTGCAATAGCGAACGTAATAGCATTGAAATTTCTTGCGATGATAACATAGCTTGAGGCAAGACACAGAAAAAGTTAAAATTCACTGATTCCAAGAGTACAGACAGTAGCGCGACGCAGTTTTGGCAAAAATGCATACGAAGAAATGAAAGTTTTTTTTGAAACATTTTTGTCTACTCCTGCACGCACAGACAGACAGACAGACAGACAGACAGACAGACAGACAGACAGACAGACAGACAGACAGACAGACAGACAGACAGACAGACAGACAGACAGACAGACAGAGAGACAGACAGACGGACGGACGGACGGACGGACGGACGGACGGACAGACAGACAGACAGACAGACAGACAGACAGACAGACAGACAGACAGACAGACAGACAGACAGACAGACAGACAGACAGACAGACAGACAGACAGATCGTGCTCGCGGTTTACCCCTCGGAAGAGTGCTTTCGCACTATATTTGTGGCATCTTTGCGTCTTCACGTGGCAGTGATAGTGGCTTAGTTGTGGCTAGTCGACAGGCCCAGGCGATTTCCTATTCTTCCTTGCCTTTTATATTATTGATCCCTTTGTTAGACAAGTTTGCCTCCTCCAGGAGCTCTTACAAATCCTCTCAATGATGGGAGGTCATTGTCACGAAATGCGGCGATGGCCTTGTCGGTGCTTTCTACAAGTCCTTGCTCGGCAGAATTGCTAGCTTTAAAGCGGCTGAGAGGGGTCCGAACCTATACTCAGAGGAGGAATCTGCGAAGTATCACTTAGCCACTCAGTGCTACTACTAGAACTCCTGTACGCAAACCAGCTCATGGTTTTTCCACAATGCCCTGTTCTTGTCTCAGTTCATCCCTGCCCCGTACTCGTAGTTTTTTATGCAATCTTTATTTAATTAGTTCAATAATTCCAAAATTCATGATCAGTGTTTGTGGTTATATTTAACTGTCCCATATGTCACATGCTCTTCCGCTTTATTCCTATCTCGCTTCATTGTTCTCGACACAAACATTGGTGCATGAATCTGAAAATTTGAGTTTTTTAAAATTTTGCTTGTTAGTATTCCGCACGCTTGTATCGTTTAAATAAATTTGCGGTTCTTTTCATTAAGCGCGTGCTTCCTTTCTTTCTGTCGTGTGAGAGAAGGCACACTTGGGCTTATAGCAATATGCGTTCACAGACGCTACTGAAGCGGTCTCGCAGCAGTCACTTATTTTTCTATATCCGCAGCGACGTAGCAAGCTTCCATGCCCCTGTGCACTCACTCGCAGAGATAGCCAAGTTAGCCGTTGCGTACGAATACGAAATACGTCATCTGTTGTTACTGAACACACAGCGCGCAAGACAAGCGAACAGAACACACGGCTGCGGAGCTTGGTGCGTATTCGAAAACGCGAGATCACCCGCCATCACTCGCGTGGCTCTCGGGTCGCCTCGTTAAGCGAGTGAGACACGATGGCACGGCGCTGAATTGGCCACCGTGGCAACGTCATATTAAAACCAAGTAAGCACGCAGCGCGGCCCTGGCGGCGGAAGCAAAGAAGCGAAGCGAAGCGAAGAGCTGCACCTGCCTCTTCTTGCCGCGCGCGCGCATTGGACACCTGACTCGAGCCCAGCGGCTTAAGTTAGGTGGCGCTGCCTTGCTCCACAGAACAATGGACAATAAAGGAGAGGACAGTTGGTAGGCTTGCTTTGGGGGCACATGGAAACACTACTAGCGAAGCAGTTCAAGGTGATATGAGGTGGTAAACATTCGATGCGCGTGAGACAAAAAGTAAGGTGCAGTATGAAGAACGGTTGAGGCATGAGAATGAGAATCGATGGGTGGCAAATGTCTTCAGGTACTTATTGCGGTGCAGTATAGAGAGTACATGGAGGCGAAGAAATGCATGGTTTGCCGATAAATACAAATGTCAAAGGGAAGAAACTGACAGCAAGACAACCATGAAACAGAAAGTGCGATGCTCATAAAAAACTCACTGGCAATAGAAAACACTGGATAAGCCGGCGTTGGAGCTCTATAGGACGGCTAAATCTGAATTGTTTGACAGTTCTAAAGGAGGTGGTTTATTTTTTGAGGCCATGGCTGGGGGCTTCAGGACGCAGTGTTACCGGCAGAAACTTGACACTAGGGATGACATTTGGCGTTGCTGCATGCGAAACAGGGAGACAATAGAACATAATTTTATTCAGAGTGAGACCCTCTAAGCCTGAGTGCACGATGCCGTCGCAGGAATCCGCGAGGCACCAGGGTTTCGGAATAGCCAGGGCATGCTCAAGTTAACAAAAATAGAAACAAGAGACTAGTAGAGGATTGATAGAGAAGGTGAAGAGAATTATTAAGAAATGGGAAGGAAATTGGCAGTCAACCCGAAGATATTGAGCACGCTATCGGATTTAATGTATAGATGACACTTGCCACCACCTAGATGCAGAGGGGGGCTAATAATTATATATCTATATAATAATTCTCTATACATATATATTTATATATGGTAACAATTATCTACCTATATATGCTACTACCTCCTGTACATGACCTCGAATACTGTTCGATCGAAGCCACGCTTTTTACTGATTATGTGTCCCGTAATAATACTTTGTGTCCTAGTAACATTTTTGTCTTTTTTCCTTTATTTTTAGCCCCGCGTCGCCTTGGACGAGGCGATCCACAGTTTGACCTGCATGGACAGCTATTGTGCCGTGCGTAAGATGTGCGAAGGAGGTGACCTGGTAAGTGCCTTAGACGCTTCTATTTCTGACTCCCATTCGAGACAAGCAAGGCCTCTTTACCCAATAATGCGCTCCAGGAAAAGTGGCACACCTGAAATTTCGAGAAATACAAGTTTTACCTTTGCCTTAAAGTCTTTGCCATATATAAGTGACGAAATACCAAACTCTAACAATCTCCGCCTAAATATCCAATATTTTTATACGATACTGACCTGCCGCGGTTGCTCACTGGTTATGGCAATTGGCTGCTGAGCTGAAAGACGCAGGTTCAATCTCGGCCGCGGCGGTCTCATTTTGATGGAGGCGAAATGCTACAGACGCGTCTACTGTGCGATGTCAGTGCACTTAAAGAACCGCAGGTGGTCGAAATTTCCGGAGCCCTTCACTGCGGCGTCTCTGAAAGCCTGAGTCGCTTTGGGAGGTTGAATCTCCTAAAACCATCGTTTTCATTCCTTTAGAAAGTTAAAGTGTTAGCTATGTTTGTTTTGAAATATGGTTTGGTTTATGGGGGTTTAACGTCCCAAAGCGACTAGGCTATGAGGGACGCCGTAGTGAAGGGCTCTGGAAATTTCGACCACCTACGGTTCTTTAACATTCTTTAACGGTTCTTTGAAATAAATGAGCGGGAAAGATCCGTAGAATGCTTGTACCGTTGCTCAAATCATAACTGCAGGAAATGTGCCGAATTTCCGTGGATTATTACGGCTGTTCACACTGCTGACCTCCCATCACGAGTTTACTATAAACTCTCAAAAGTAATGATGCGGGTACAGTGTCTAGAATGCGGGGCCAAGTTAGGGCCAGATTTCGGCTTGTGGAATGCAATACATTTCAGAATCCAGCAATAAGACTATTCTTTAAGCTTACTTTTATTTTTGTTGGTGACCTTTTGACTTTGAATCGCGTAAAGACTCTCTGGCCTCGGAGCGCCCTCGATAACGTTTTTCAGTTTTTCTGGGTGCGATGAAACATTTTCTCAAGCATTTTACTCCTTAATTCTCCTCGTAAACATTTCAGAAGTTCTTGCACGAATAAAGCGAGGAGTTATGATACACAAAAAATCTGTTTTTTAGAAACAGAAAAGGACCATTCATTTATGCTCTCTTTTTTCTTCGACGAATAGGTTGCAGCCATGAGCCTGTTCTTCACTGTAAGTATACCATAATTATCATCACAATCAGCCTAAATATGTCCACTGCTATAGAAAAGTCTCGCCTATATCCTTCAGATCAACTCTGTATGGTGCCAGCTATGTGGTCTTTCCCTTAACAAATATATTATTCTCTTCCAGCCACGCCTAAATATAGGCCTTTCTCCTCTGCTACGTGTAGGTTTTCACCCTAAATAAACGTTTAAGCAATTATAACTGCCGTAATCTTTCAGCGTGCTGTGTACATATAGGCTATGTAGTCCAGGCTTGCCATAATTCTCTCGGGTACCGTTTTTGGAAGTGGAATAAAATATTGCCACACTACTAGCTCCTGTAGTGGCGCCATACCGCGGCTAAACTGCATTTCCTGGCAGTTGGCTAGCCTTGAGCCATATAGGGCTAGATACGTTGTCGTCTTCATCTCTCGTGCTGCCTGCTGCCGTGCGCGTCCTAACAACGTCTTGCGCCTATAAGTAACGCAAGTAAACCAGCCCTGCTTACGTCAACCGTTTCTCGGCGACATATTTGGTGGAGGTGCTCGCTTCACTAACTGGAGGTGCTTCACTGACTGGGAGGTTTTTCGCCGAGAGTTCTTAGCCACGTTCAACATCAGCGAACGAAAGGAGAAGGCTGAAGTCGCCTTGCAATCGAGGTCACAGCCGCCGAACGAGAGCGTCGCCATGTTCATCGAGGACAAGACGCGACTCTTCAATCGCGCCGACCCTGCTATGCCCGAGGACAAGAAGATACGCCACCTAATGCGCGGCGTCAAAGAGCAATTGTTTGTCGGACTGGTACGTGACCCACCAAGAACGGTGGCCGACTTTGCCAAGGAGGCAACAAGCATGGAGCGTTCTCTGAGGAACGTGGCGTGCACTACAGTCGCCAGGCGAGTGTAGCAGCCGCTCACCACTGTACGCCTACGTCGCTACCTACTGAGGAGCTTCGAGAGCTTGTGAGGAGCCTGCTACGCGAAAAACTTGAGAAAGTTCACTTCGAAGCTCCACAGGCCAGCGTCGCAGCTATACCGGACGTAGTCCGGGATGAAGTCCGGGGAGTTGTTAAGCCGCCACCAGCTCCGCAGCCGGCGCCCTACATGATGACATACAGTGAAGCACTACAAAGCCATCCTGGGCCAGTGGTGCAAGTGTTTTCCCCCGTCACTCCTGTGCCTTCCCTGCGGTATTCAATTGCAGCTGTACCCGCCGTACCGCATGAGTCCCGGTCCACCATGAGAAAAGCGCATGTTTGGCGTACGCGAAACGATAGGCCACTCTGCTACCACTGTGGGGAACCCAGCCACATCCTCCGTCACTGCCCCTGCCGCAGAATGGGCTTGCGGGGGTTTCCCTCTGACGCACCTCGACCGCGCTACGGAGAACGGCCGCGAGATATCGAGCAATATCTGTCCGAAAATGTGCAGCCACCGACCTCGCAGCAAGGCCAGTCACGGTCGCCATCCCCAAGGCGGTTTTCTTCGCCGTCGTCTTCTGACCAGTTCAGAGGCACGTCCCCACATCGGGGAAACTGAAGACGGCGTCCTCCGGGGGTAGGGCCGCCGCTATTGGACCAAGTGAAGAGCCTCCACCGGACGGACCGTGGCTATGATCCGACCGACGAGTACTTGACCTCACGACCTCAACGACGACACACTGTGACCGACTGGTTTCTGCCGAAATCGACACTTCCCTGCAACGATCTAACCGACGACCTCACCCAACGCCCTCAACGACAACGACGTGCTGTGACTGACTGGTGCCTGCCGAAATCCCAGTAATCGCTGGTAATCGCAATGTGACGGCATTTGTGGAAAACCGTCGCTGATTTTTCTGTAATGAGCAGTCGGTTAGCGATGGCCCTCAGAAAGGTTCTAACCCCTTGGTCTGGACCACAGATCCGCACCGCCGGCGGCCATGTGGTAACGCCGAATGGCGTCTGCACGTCACGAATACAAATTCGCGGTGCTACTTTTCCCGGTTGCTTTGCTGTGCAGCCCGAGTGCTCCAAAGGACTGATATTCGGTTTGGATTTCCTTCGGGAGTACGGTGCCGTCAGCAACCTTCAGGAGCTGGTCGTGTCATTTTCCGATCAACCCACTGTTGACGGTAATCCCGAGCCGTGCAGGACTAAGTTACGCGTCTATGACGACCACGTTTTGATCCCGTCAAGATCCAGCATGTTTGTTACCGTAGATTGCGAGAACATCACCAGAATTCGTGGCATCGCCGAAACCAACATGTCGCCGCTCCTTGGTCGGCAAGTCTGCGTTGCTCGAGGAATTTTTGAACTGAAAAATGGCCGAACCGAACTTTTGGTGACCATTTTTGGCTCTGAACCTCAGTGTTTGCCTGGCAGAACAGCTTTTGCGTATTCGAGGAACTCAGCGAATTCGCGAGACAGCACGCTTTGTCCGGAGCCCCGGCATCAGTGGAGGAACCGACCACTCGAAATAAAAACTGACGTGGACCCAAACCTCCCATATAATCAGTACGCTGCCTTGAAAGCGTTAATCAGTCTTTCTGCGACTGCTTTGCCTCGACCTCTAAGGTTAGGCAGACACCATTCACAAAGCACCGCCGTTATGCCCGCCGCCGTACCGGATCTCTTCGAAGGAGCGTGATGCCATTCGCCGCCAAGGTCAAGAAATGCTCCAGGACGACGTGATACAGCCGTCGACGAGCCCGTGGGCATCGCCTGTTGTTCTAGTATCAAAGAAAGTGGAACTCTACGGTTCTGCGTTGATTACAGACGTTTAAACAGTCACAAAAAAGTATGTTTATCCTCTCCCGCGTATTGATGACTCCCTGGACCAGCGGCTGCGTTACGCCAAGTACTTCTCATTGTTAAATTTACGAAGCGGCTATTGACAAATCGAGGTGGACGAACGTGACCGGGAAAAGGCCGCCTCTATTACACCGGACGGTCTGTACGAATTCTGGGTGCTTCCTTTCGGCATGTGCTCGGCTCCTGCAACCTTCCAGAGGATGATGGACACCGTTCTTGCCGATTTCAAATGGCAGTCCTGTCTCGTGTAATTGGATGACGTAGTCATCTTTTCTGACACGTTCGAAGAACACATGAGACGCTTGCGCGCTGTGTTAGAAGCAATTCGGTCGGCCGGTCTTTCCCTGAAGCCCGAAAAGTGTCCCTTCGCTTTCGGAGAGATGAAGTTCCTGGGCCACATCGTGAGCGCTAAAGCGACAGGACTGCTGCCGTGGCTGCTTTTCCTGTGCCCACCGATAAGCGCAGTGTGCGCCGCTTTCGGGGTCTCTGCGCCTATTATCGGCGTTTTGTGCAGAACTCCCAGATCACTGAGCCCTTCACCCGACTCACGAAAGATTCTGAAACGTTCTCCTAGTGCCTGGAGCAACAAGAAGCATTTGAACACCTCCGAAGCCGTCTCCAAAGTACGCCCATCCTTGGACACTTCGACGAGTCAGCCGACACTGAACTACACACAGACGCCAGCAACATCGGCCTCGGTGCGGTCCGTCCTTGTCCAGAGGCAGGATGGTCTTGAACGCGTAATCGCATATGCGAACCGCACCTTGTCACGATCTGAGGCGAATTATTCCACCACCGAAAACGAATGCCTGGCTATTGTGTGGGCAGTAACCAAATGGCCGCCCTTTCAGGGTACTCAGTGACCACCACTCGCTGTGTTGGCTGGCGAATCTAAAAGATCCCTCGGGACGGCATGCACGCTTGAGCCTTCGACTTCAGGAATTCGATGTCACCATCGTCTATAAGTCTGGTAGGAAGCATAGTGATGCCGACTGTTTTTCTCGTGCTCCTGTCGATGAGAACCGAACTTACCCCAACGACGATTCTGTTTTTCTTGGCGCCATCTCCACGTCCATTCTCATTCAACACCAAAGAGACGACAGTGAACTACGGCCCCTCATTGAGTATCTGGAAGGAAGCGCTCAGTCTCCCCCGCGAATATTTTCGCGCGGGCTGTCGTCGTTCTGTTTACGTGAAGGCGTCCTGTATAAGAAAAAACTACACACCAACAGAAGCTGTCTATCTACTAGTCGTGCCTACGGCCCTTAGCGACGAAGTCCTGCAGGCGAGCCATGATGACCCATCTTCTGGTCACCTGAGTTTTTTTCGAACTTCGGCACGAATACGGGAAAAATACTACTGGCCCAGGGTTCCTGCACTTGTGAACCGTTACGTAAGAACTTAATTTGCCGCGAGTGGAAGCGTCGCAAGACGCCACCGACCAAGCCAGCCGGCCTACTCCAGCCTATTGGTCCACCTCAGGTCCCCTTCCATCAAGTCGGCATGGACATACTCGGCCCATTTCCGGAGTCCTCACTAAGTAACCGCTACATTGTCGTCGCCACCGACTACCTCAACCAATACTGTGAGACTAAACCTCTTCCCCGTGGTACTGCTGACGGTATTGGGAACTTCTTAATTCAAAACATTGCGCTTCGTCACGGTGCACACACCATCGTTTTAACTGACAGGGGAACAGCGTTCACCTCGGCCCTTACGCAGGAGGTTATGGGCCTGAGTGGCATCAGTCACCGCAAAACAACCGCTTACCACCTTCAAACGAACGGCCTCACCGAACGGCTCAACAAGACGATCGCCGATATGATTTCCATGTATGTCGACGGGGTCCACCGGAACTGGGACGTCATACTCTCTTACGTCACATTTGCCTATAATACGGCAGTCCAGGAAATGACATGCTTCACTCCATTTCGTTTAGTACATGGTCGCGAGTCCACAACCATGCTGGATGAAGGTGCTGCTTCCAGCTAGCCCTCCCTCGTCTGCTATGGGTGCTGCCCAATTTGTTCGTTACGCTGAGGCCGCCCGCCAACTCGCTCGACAGCGCATCCGGCACCAGCAAGTGCTCGACACTCGGTGCTATAAACTCCGCCACCGATATGTGCGTTACCTGCCCGCCGAACAAGTCTGGGTGTGGAGCCCAATCCGTCACGCGAGGACGCTCTGAGAAGCTTCTACGCAGAAACTTTGGCCCCCACGAGGTGCTCCGTCAGCTCAGCCAAGTTACCTACGAAGTTCTCTCCCAGGGAATAGTTCGCTCTGCTAGACGGCCGACCTCCGAAGTTGTCCACGTCGCCCGGTTGAAGCCGTACAACGCCAGCTAGCCCCTCACGCGTGTCTACACCACACGCCAGACACGTGCGACTACCCTTGTGGTCCTGCCTCCCATTGCTACCACACCGAGTCGGTGTCTTTCAGAGAGGGGGAGCAATTCCACACTACTAACTCCTCTAGTGGTGCCTACCGCGGCTAAACTGCATTTCCTGGCTGTTGGCAAGTCTTGAGCCATCTCGGGGCTAGATAGTTTTTCGTCTTCATCTCTCGTGCTGCCTGCTGCCTTGCGCGTCTCAACAACATCTTGCGCGTATAAGTAACGCAAGTAAACCAAAGCTGCTTACGTCAACTGTTTCTCGGTAACAATATTATGTGATAGTTGTAATCTAGAAATTAATATTATTATAAAGGATGTCTTACGGGGCGCAGAACGTCCTGCGATCAGTTGATATTGGCCAGAGCAAGCACGAGTGCGAGAGCGTTAAGACAGGTTCAAAAATTTTCCTCCTTGTGCGCCTGCCACTGCGGCTTCCGGCGCCGAAGGTCTGTCTTATAATATAACTAAAAATGTAAAATAAAACATGGCAGGGTCGATATGTTGAAGTTAATCTATGAACGTGCGACAGAGTTGGAATTGAAAATGAGTGAACGTTCTGCTTCGTCTATGAGTTGAAATAAAAAAAATCTAAATCTGCGCCCATGCGAAACACTTGATAAAGTTTACCTATCGATATTTGCGGATAGACAGCTTCAGGTACAGTTGTAGTTAATTAGGCGGAAATCGAATGCATGCACATTGTTCAAAATTTTTGCGCGGAATTTATAGACACAAGTAACTGACGGAAAACACTCTGAACTTGTAACGTTTTTCTTATGCACATCTCTCATGCACTTCATGCCACGTAATACCCTATTTCTTACCAAACCCTCCCCTTACCGAAAGAATTCCAAGGCAGGTAAAAATTCCAGCAGAGCGTATCCTTGACACGAACTACGTGTTCTCGGGGTTACGATGTTCGATTATGTCTCCTGTTACGTTTCTACAGCGACATCTGTTAAGCGCACGTCGCTGGGCTTCGCGTCGTAGTAGTATGTCGTAGTCGGCGGCGAAACCAGTAGGTGCGTTGCCATTGAAACCCGTCGAAAGGTGGCTACCATGCATGCAGAAAAGTTTCATGTGATCGGAGAAATGCGTAAGCGGTGGGTGGTTACCACAGCAGCCATTCGGAGGGCGGTTACCATGGAAAGAGGAGGGTATGCCGAGAACGTAAGCAGACGAAACGGGCTAGCAGTTGCCGCGGAAACCACCCAGAGGGTAGTTACCCCAGAAGGACGAGGAGGTTTATATTGAAAGGCGGCTTTATGATGAGAGCGTTGGAAGACGTAACAAGATGATGATTACAACGGTAACCGCCTGGAAGGTGGGTATCGTGGAAGGAGGAGGGTGTGGTGAGAGTGGACAAATCCCCTATCGGAGGATGATTACCCTGGCAAGAGGAGGGTCTGGCGATATTGTGAGAATCCGCAATGGGTACATGGTTGGCACGGTAGTTAACCGGAGAGTCGTTACCCTAGAAGGAAAAGGAGGTTTGCCGTGGAAGGAGTACACACCGAGAGGAGGAGGTTTAGCGAGAGTGGAGGAAGCCATGTCCCAGTAACCACCTGGAACATGGTTACCGTGGAAGGAGGGGAAAGGGCACGGTAAGAGCGGAGGAATGCAGCATGGTCAATATGCGACAGATGCTGCGAAATGCGCCGCCCCGAGGACAGCATCATCGGCGGCACTGCGCTTCTAGAGCGGCAGACTGGAGAGCAGACCTAGACCTAAGACCACTATGTGTGGAAGACTAAAAAGAGCGCTCTACAACTATACAGATGTGAGGTTGCTCATATTTTATACCCCAACATTGCGTAAAGTACGCACACCTTAAGAGATGTAGTTCAGTCTCCCGTTATCATGTGGTAACCGTCCTTTCAATATTTTTTTTTCAGCCTCAGCATATCTGGCAATTTGAGGTTGCCAGCTCGATTTGCGACTGACCTGTTCCTGACCACGGCCACTATAGGAGGACGGTACGGCCCGCTATTATCTACGGCGACTCCTTCTGTGAACTGTCCATTTTTCTTTTCCACGAGTACTTCTCGCAATCTAAAAACGACCTACTATTTGTAACTTGTGGAAAAAAATAAACATTTTTTTGCTTTTAACCAGAATCTCTCGAGCCGAAAGTTTTCCCGGTATTGCTTCGTAGGGAGGTTAAACTCGTGAGCATTGCCGTAGCCACGCTTAGCCGTGTTTCGGAACGTACAAATGAGTAATCTTCGCAGTTGTAAAACTTGAGCTTCGAACCCATTTAAGCGGCTACCCCTAACTGATGTACGCGTATGCGACAACAGGCCAGGTTGCTGATTGCGGTCGATTAAATTAATCCGCATTGTCGACCAAATCGAACCTGGTGCCTAGTAACTCCAATATTCAATGACTCATGTCCACAATTCCGCGCTCATTTTCTCTGATTTCTTTGCTTTCGAAAATATATAGAGATGTCACTTAACGCAGGACTGAAGAGAAAGGTGCTTGAGGCATAAACAAAAATCGCACGCTTGTGTTCTTCCTGTCCAACATTCTAGGACAAAATTTTCGAATATTGGAAAACTGCAATACACGAATATCGAAATATTGATTACAATGGGTTGTTCTTCCGATGTAATGCAAAATATTTTTTTTGTAGCGTTTCCATCTCTCGCATTGAGCACTCAAGAATGCCATATATAACCAATGGGCAACGGTTTTGCCGATAGCCAAAAAGTTAACAGCAAAAAAAAATGCAAGCTTGCCGATGGGAGATCTGCGGGAATATTGATTGGTTTAGAGAAACCTTACAATATATCTAAAGATTGTGTTCATAAATTCGTTCTCGTTTGAAAAGGTTTTTGTCCAGGATTGTTGGGTATGATAGGCCAAAACTAATGGGGACGCTTAAGTTGCCCTGAGAGTCAAATGCGACAGCGTTTGGTTTCGCTTTTGGCGAAGCTTCTGTTGAAAATTATGCGTATATTTCTTGCGGTTTCATGGCAATTGTCGGCCCATCAACCGCCATATTAGGACTGCTAGCTGCAGTAGCAGGCATCCATTGCGGATATGCTTGTAGCGTGCCTTAATGGTGGCGGTAATGGCGTAACGAGCATTATTCATTCCCTACTAATCAATCGTTTCGTTCTTATCCCCTATACTAATCCTTCTTAATCCCTCTACTAATTGATTTCATCAATCTACTAATCCATCTTAACCCGTGAAGTAACCCCTATTAAGATACGCTCTCAATCATAAATTAACAATTTTGGACCATTTCTGACTTTGCCTCGTCGGCGTAGTGGACTGCGATTGGCTCTTTTTCGGTCACATAACCTTGGGGCTTCATATATCTCCCTACCAATCAGCGAATTTCGGGACGGCAGACGGCCCCGGTGAGCCCTTGACGTGAACACTTAAGCTACCTAGGTTGCTATCTAGACGTCACCGGGTCACGTGACATCTCTTAAGCAATCATTAATTTATTTCGACCTGACAGCGTGTGCAGGCTGCTGAAAATCCAATAACCATGTTGCCCCCTGCCACGGTTGGCAGGCTGTAATGATGCGACATGGTCAAGCGACCTCTGTCGACCACTCAGGGGGCGCATCAAGGCAATTCGTGATGACGTCACAAAATCTCTTGAGCTCTCTCGACTATCACCGAATTTCGTGGCATCAAACAGCGGAATTTGCTTTTGACGTGAACTTGCGCCGAAACTGTAAATTGTCTGACTAGCCGGGGAACTAAAGTTGTAGGAAGAATAGATATGCTGTAGATGACTAGGGCACGCTATCAAGGCTGCTTAACGTTCAAGAGCACCAGAAACACATGATGATCCTATGACCAGACACGTCTTGCTTTTGCGGTGTATCTGTTCGATATCGTTCCTTTTGTTTTCGTAACGGCCCTCCTGTAATGACCCTGCTACCACCACGCATGCCTTGACGCATAAGAATCAGAAAGGATCACATTAGGACTCCACTACGAATGGTTGAAAAGAAAAGAATGCTTCGAAGTAACGAAGCTGTGTGTGGAGAAACTGAATGCAGATACAGCCGACCAAATCAAATGTACGACCGAACATAAAGGGCATTTACTATGCTCAGTTCTCTTTTATAATCCAGGATAAAGTTCTCTTTCCATACTGCCGCTTCCAAATATGCTCCCCTGAGGCGATGCACCAGAAACTTTGTTGGCTTCTACTATTTTTTTTAAATTTGCTCTTTTTACCAGCTAGTTAAATAGACCCCTAAGTGCGAGGAAAAACCAGCATTTGGTTCTTTGTTAAACCACTTCGTCAGAATAAACTTAGACGAAACGATGAAATTTCTCAAACACTGCACTAAAGAGAGCAACTCGTGTTAAAATCACGTTCGTGTGCTAGAAAGGAAATTTTCTTGTCCTAAGATAAAACGGGCTCCCGGAAGCAATCTTGCAGTCTCCGGGGCAGCCTTTTACTACCAGCACAAGCTGGACTGCTTGCTATTTTCGGCACCAGGAGGAAGCCTTTTTAATTTATCTCCTCTGCATATGGTGGCTAGATGATCTAGTCGCGACATACTAATACGAAAGCATTTCTTGCCTCATAAGTGACGTGTACAGGATGTGTCCCGATTTCACCAATTCATAGCCAATCCACAATCTAACTCATAGGCATCCAACAAGCCAATCTACAATCCAACTCATAATCCAACAAGCCAAATCCTAATTTAGTATCCTACTCCTATTCTTTATCAAAAGAGGCGCGAAATGTCAACGAAGAAAAATAAGAAAAGGAAATTGGGGTCTAGGCGACAACTGAACCAGGGCCTGCGGCTTGCGAGACGGGGGTGAATCCATTGCGCCACGACGCTTTTTTTCGTTTGCAGTTGAACAAAGGCGCGTCTAGTGAATGCAGAGTTGCCTTAGAGGCGGACATAAGTAATTATGAGCACATAGGTTGATGATGTCGCAATTAACCGAGTAGAAAAGTACTTTTCCGGTAAATTTAATTATCTTGGCATGTCGTAGCGCCATCATGCGGTACCCATTGAAACCCACTGCGAAATGTACGACGCTGGCCCAGCAGATGGCACCACAATGAAAGCACAAATGCTTTCGCGTTACCACACGTAAGTTGTCTCAAGTGTCCCCTTGAATTTTTTTGTAAACCTGAAGCGAAGAAGTTGTGGTGCGCAGCATGCTGCGATGTGTGCATGCGTACATGGGGCTCTGCGTGAGCAGTCCGGGGTTATAGTGTGGCTTTATCTCTGGGTGACTGCTGCTTGCAACAAAACTGTGCAGCCATTGCTTTCAACCGCTTCTCCGTTTGAGGCGTAGCAGAACCTCTACTGTCTGCCCCACAGGAACGGATAGCGCTTTTACTCCTATATTACTGTAGAGAGGAGCTATATGCGTTTAAAAGCGAACGCGGAAAAGATTGTCGCTTCTTACAAGAAATCAGGTACGGGTAAAGAGCGGACCTACTGACAACGGAAGAAACAGCACTACGTCAACTCAGGGACATCGACGATAACAGGCTCTGATTATCTGAGTGCGCGTCTTTACTTTATTAGCAAGAGTGTAATTTGAAACTTGGGACCACTTTTTTTTCGCTCAACCATCAAGTGACACTTCTCCATAGGAGCTTTAAATGAACTCTTTTGTAGTTTCGCCTACATGCGGCAAAGCTATGCAGTCCCACGTCACATACAACAGCTCCCTGCTAACCAGTCTGTGCGGACGGCACTTCAAGAGATAATACACAACTCATCTTTTTAGAACTATGGAACTTTTACGTTCTTTGCTGTTTTTCAGGACTTTTCAAGTGACCAAGGGAGGCAGACGGGGAGAGTTTGCAATTTCAGAGGGATGGAATGGAGCTAGTATCACAGGAGAGAGCCTGTCCCTCTAGAGAGACATCAGGAATACAAAAAATCGAGACAGAGTCGAGGAACCATTCTTGAACATAATATTTTCTGATTCGTTCCCTTCACTTGTTGCTGTTGGTCACTCGCACATTTGCCTCCAAACCCAATGAATGACATAGCCTACTGGTTATAAACTATCATTTAGCGGTAACAAACTTCCTGTAAGAAAGGGGGCGCGTGAAAGAATCCGGTGAATAATTGCTTCAAGACACGTTTTTATGCTCGCAAAATTGTCCCACCATTGTGTGTAAAAGTGCCTTCGATTCACCGGCAGTTTGGCTGTTGTTTTGTTGGGAGGCTCGGGACCTCATCGTTTGCAAATAGATTTTGCTGACGAGACGTAGAAACAATATTTTTAATCGTGATGAGGCGTTTAGGGGTAGACCAGTGCATGCTGGTGATGCGGTGCTCAAGGTTGCACCGCTAATTTTTTCCCTCGTTAATTATAAATGCTGTGCATGGTATGGCGTGTTAAGTGGGCTCGCTTTCCTGAAGTAATCTGCCGCATTGCTCGAAGCGCTAACAGAATTTTTTCTTTGCAGTCCATCTTTATTACGAATTTTTGTCGCACTGTTCCCGCTGTTTGTGTGCAATATCGGCTGTTAAAGCGCAACAGTACCTTCTCGCGGATCCTAGTATTCGCGAATGACACTGAAGTGACATGGAAGGCATAACTGGTATTTGAGGAAAGTAAATTATAGTTTCTTTCCTTAAAAATGTTTTTCTAGATTGAAACAAAGCGTCTTGTTATGAATCTACTCGTAGACATCCGAGAGCTAGAAAACAGGCAACCAAAACTCTGATGATATTTTATGCGCGGCAGGTAAAGTTATTTTTCCATTCTGCCATCACTTATTTCCAATATTCCTGTTCACTCTTGAAATATTTAAAGCAACGCCGAACGCTGCGAACGTTTCAGAATTAAGGGACGCAATAGCATGTGATAGTGTGTTATAGTTACGCATTGCGACGCCGCTTAAGAGCGTAAAAAAGAGCTTTGCAGTAAAGTTTTTTATTGTTGCTTAAAACGCGGACTTAAGTACACCATGAGATCGCTACCGATAAAAAACAACAGCGCACTTAATTACGAGACGAAATATTTTCCTAATAAAATTCTACCTCATCAAGTTAGCGAATAGACTGATGTGTTCACTCGGACAGGCCCCTAATAGCTGCTTTTGCAAACTCTCTAGGCTGTGCCTCTTGCGAGCCCAGTGTGTCTACAATTTCACTTAACAAAGACATGGACAGCGCAGATTCCTGATATAATAGAAATTAAGGTCATTTCCAATAGAGAGTTTCACAGCAGAAGGTGTTGATTGTAACCTGTCACCTGTTCAAACGCAGCCGCGCTATTGCATTGTCGGCGCACCATGACTTTAGAAAGACTCGAACCGCCAGGATAACTCACTGGATGTTGCTCTTGGCTGCCGAGCCCACAACAGGTGCATCCACTCTCTAGAGGGGTGGACAGATTTCCAAAGAGGTGAAATCCAGCAATGCCCTTGACCTGCAGGATGTGAACGCGTGACATGGACCATCTTATCCACTACAAGAGGTTCCTACTGCTGACTGTCACCAGACCAGGCGGTGCGGGCTGGGCAACATTATTTTTCTTTATTTTTTATCTTCCCACACTAATATTTGTCACCAGACCGTTTATTTTTGTTACAATTGGTTCTTTTACTCCACCCGCGATACATTAGTGGTGTGGCTAGATCTACTCTCCGACCTCAATCTACTCTGTCTGTCACTCACCACACGAGAAAAAATAATACAGAAGCGCAAGGAATAAAATGATTAAGGCAGTAGCTTCTTAGCTTCCTAAACACATAACTGGAATGGGAAGAAACTGCAAAGAATTATGACATCTTTAAGAAGGAGAAAAAAAGAAGGTGAGCCTACTAATAGCTTGCTCTCGTGACAAGCAGTAAGTTTATGCAGGATACAATACCGCGCCATACGGGTTTAATTACCGGAGTCTAGCCTTCACTCTCCAACGCCGTTGTTAGCTTTTTTGAACTTCCTAGTGGAAATTGTAGAAAAAATACCACTATACATTTATCTTCTCTCCCTTAGAAACAGTTGACACCTCTGAATTTTGTGAAAGTTACGTGAATTACAAGAGGCAGACTGTGTCTTCACAATACTCGACTCGAGGGAAGCTCAAGCAAGTCAGTGATGCTGGCACCGTCACCTGACCTTTGTCGCTCAACTCTTGCGTGGTAACGTGTGTTTTTTCCTACCGTGGCGCGAGGCGCCTGCTTAAGTACGCCGTGGAGCACCCGAAAAGTTCCCTCAATAAAGGTGACTCCCCTCCCGTTCTTGAAAAACAGGGCGAGGGAAGACCGATGGCAATGGGCGGCCTGAGGACATATTTGCATCTTTGCAAATATGTGATATACTCCAACAATTTGTGATATACTCCAACAAAGGAGCGTTCTTACTCAACAGCTTCCTTCTGACGCCAGTGTTGGCCAACTGTCAGCAATGTTGTTCTAGAAGCGGACCTCCGCGGCCTAGCTGCAAATGACGCTCTTTGCCTCAATTTTTTCTCCGGCCTTGTGTTTGTAATGGTGTTTTAATTGTCCGCTTTCATCTCATTTTGCTATTCTTTTCCATAAACCTTCTTATTGCTCTTAACATTGGCCGTACGTCCTGCGGCAAACAGTTAAAATCTAGCGCTGCAGCGTATGAACAGAAACGGTAATTAGTTGTGGGCTTTGATATGCGCCTCTAGAGTCGCGGAGGTTATGATTTCGGATAATGTAACTATTTACCTTGGGCTAAGATGTCCATGTGAAAAGGCAACTTACGTGAGCCTCGTCGAAGCGCGTCTCACGCGTGTTAATCTAGTGCCCGAACAATTTCCTGCTAATTATCCGGTAACACGCCTTTGAATATTTCATTGCGGAGGCAATCATATGTAAATTCGGAGATTGTTAATGTACTATCCGCCGGAAAACCATCGCTCAGGGCAGGTCAGCAGCTGCGGTGCCGTACCCGGCACTGTTATCTCGCGCCGTTAGCTTGAAGCATTAATTTCCAGAGTGAGGACAAACGTCGCCCTTACTCTAACGCAGGTGCTTGTCACGCTTGATAAATTTCTTGTGTGTCGTTCGGCTGCTCTGCTATTGATGGTAGCGACAAAAGGGAGCGCACATCGGCAATGGTCGCAAGCACAACGCTCTATGGCAGAGCAATGGGACGACCGCAGTCCATCAAAACGCTGCAGTGCGAAAGAACAAGGCGCCGCTCCGCTTTTTATTCTCCTTTTGCATTGACCTCATGTTGCATTTTATTGCCCGCCGCATGCGTCCTGCGCTGCAAGATTTTCGGCAACGCGGGCCAATGCGGCGGGTACCTTGACGCGCTTAACAAGTAACAGACACGGCGAGCTTTGCTGCGGGCGCTGCAACATTTACGATATTGTCTTTTCTGCATTTTTCCTGCGATTGGTTTAATATTCTGTTCAGCTGGCCTTCCGGAGATTTTGTTAAATTTGACGCTACGATAGGTAGCCTCTTATAAAACATTATTTACGAGAAAACCGTCACGAAGAGATGGTTAGGAAGATGAATCACAAAAAAAATCATTGTCAGTCAAGAAATTTCACTGACAGAAGCCGATAAAAATCTCATCAGCAAACATAAGAGTATGCTTAGTGCGACGAAGAGTTTCCGTCGAAAGCGATCATCTGTCTTAATCGTCTTGCCATAGTCGTAAAGCACCGCCACTAGCTCAGGAGTTCTGCGCAGGGATTCCCACCCTTCCTTGACGGCATGGCACAGATGATCCACTCTGCCACCGTAAAGGCGCCACGAGGAGAGCTCCTTGTTGACGATTCCCCGGATGTTCTCGATGGGGTTCAGATCAGCCCCTTTAGGTGGCCACCGCATCTGACGCGATGCGTAGCGCTCCAGGAGGTCGCTCACATCCCGCGCTTTGTCCACTGGACTGCGGTCGTGCAGGAAGATGCAGCAGCCATCCAGGAACGGCCCATCCAGGGCATAGAGAATCAAATGCCCAGTAAGGATTTCGCAGTACCTCGGCCCCGTAAAAGCGCCCACAGTCCGTACGAGTGGGCCGAGGCCGCGTCATGTGTCATGACACTATGTGTGACTCTGTGTCATGTGTTTCTGTGTATTTGTGTAAACATGTAGCGCTGTTTAATTTCAAGAAAACAGAGATGTGTGACCAACTAGCCCCGCCACGTGTTTTATTAAGGTCAACGTATGTAGGCTACCGAACTTAACCTAAGTAGGGCTAGCTCATCCCGCTACAGAAAAAAAAACGTTGACGGCTAAAAACATAACAAATCCAACATTCTGCTCGTGCTTGTGTTCGGGACAATAGAATAATCCACTTCGTATTCGATACTGCATCTATGCAAGTCTAACAGCAAGGGGATAAACGAGGCCATTCTTAAGATTACGAAGTGTTGCAAACTATATTTCGTTTTTTAGCACTGACAAGACAGTCGAACTTCCCCCGCGTGTTAGTTGTACGAATGGCAGGTCATGCCTGCTGTTTAACGGATGCTGCACACGATGTTCGTCCCAGCGAGCGCAGAACGTGCTCTTGCTTTGCGCTTTATGTGCTTCTACAAAATGCAGTGCAATAACAAGAGCGCCAAATTAGTTTTGCGCTCAATTTATTCAGTACATTCACGCTGCAATGAATAAGTTTGTCCTGGAAGCATGGCTCATTCTGACTATAAACATGCAGTAATGTCACCGCTTTCCGGGTTCGCAATGAAATCACGAGTTTTCAGCTTAAATTCTTTATATCTGAGCACGAAAACAAGGCCTGTCTCATTTTTCGTTAGATAGAGGGGAGCCCGAGAAGACAGAGATTGTCTTGCCCGCATCGCCTACAGCACAACAGGCTTTCATTTACTCACACGCAAAAGCAGAGAATGCTTGATTAAAATCACGGACAGAGACATGAACAAAAAGGTTGGAGAGAATGAGATTTTCCAATCACGCCGGAGTTAATAAATCATTCAGATGTCGGTGAAAGCGAGCGCCGAGAATCTGCGATTCAAACACGCTGCGAATAATTGAAATTCCGCGTACATCGACGGGAAAGTTTTCCAATTATGGCCACCAGAGAGGGACATGCCGCCATGAATAGTTAGGGCTTCCAAGGGAAGCGGATAAGTGGCGGTTCTCACCGGTGGCCCTGGTTTCTCAACGAACCGATTGTCACTTTCGCTGGTATTTTTCAAGGCTGCTGCTCATATTTTAGTGCAGTTCTGGGCGCATTAAATTTGCTCAGAAGAGGCTACATCAGTCGCGAAATAAGTAGCCACGTCTAGTTTTTTTCACCGGCATGTTTGAAACTTTGTCGGCGTTGCTAGTTCATCTAATGCATCCATCCGCTACGCATTGTCATCAGGTGTCATTAAGCTTATGTTAATGACTGAATGAATGACTGGTCAACTTGTCTGTCGATTGAATTTAGCGAAGAAGTAAACTATCTAGGAAATGCATTTTTAGAAAATTTGGCGACAGAACTGCTGAAAGAAATTGGAGAAGAAAATACAATAACCACGAGTTTCAAGGTTAACCTACTGCATTACGGACGTCATGATGATGACGATGAAAAGGAAGATTGCGTATTGATATTCTATTTTCCTCATGATCGAAGGTCGCGAACAGTATTCTTCCTTCGTGAATTAGTTTCAAGCCAGTATGTGAATTTCTTGCTTGCTTTAGTCAGCTGTTCATTGTCTTGTTCAAAGTAAACCTCCACATGACGTTTATTTTTGCACCAGACAGGCTTAGAAGGACTCCGCACCGAGCAGAATATTCCTTCACTCATGATGTATATTCGAATATTGTTCGAAAATGAGTATCTATGCGTCCTATATAGCGAAATATACGCAAATGAATAGACATGTGGCCTGCATACGTCCCGAAGATTCGTTTTGCTTACTTCCTGTCATAGTGCTGTTATTTGCCACAGTGTGGACGCTCTAATAATTTCCCACCTCATCGGTTCCGCGACGCGGTGATTTTATTCCGATGAGTCACGAAGAGTTATATGCAAGAACAGAATGTTCGCGGCAATCAGCATGAGTTTTGAGATCGAGGTTTAGAGCGATATCACAGTATGCCGACGACCCTCGGCACTCGCAACGACCACTTAAGTTGCTTAGTTCGTTTATTCTGTGCGTAGACTTACTCCACTCTGCAAGCTGTTTGTATTTGAGGTCGTCATTTCTCTTTTTGCTCTTCTGCCGTCATTGCCATGTGGCTGTAGGCATTTTGTTCTTGGATTTGATCATAAACGTGTTTCTGGTTCTTGGCTTTATCTCTGTCTCTGGGGTTTTGGACAGCATCGTTCTGTGGTTGGTGTGCCTATGTGGTTTTGTTGATGCCGAAGTGGACGCTACACTCGCGTGGCTGTGGCTTGGGAAATATTGGCAGCACGGAATATGAATGCGAGGACTATGGCTAATCACTAGCCAACTCGATTGATAGGCCGGTGGTGGGGCCGCTTTTGATTCTGAAGCGCATTCAGAGTTCACAGTCCGATTCGCTGGCTGAAGTAGTAGCTTCGAATGCAAGTGGGCTTCGAGTAATAATTCCCCTCTATCCCAATCCCATTCAGAATACGCTAGTGCGACTATATGAAAGGAGGATAAGAGAAGATCATGCTGACTAAAAAGCAAAAAAAAAAAGCAAATTAATGATCTCGTCTCATCTTTCAGATGAAGCCACGCTAGGATTTCTGCGCAGTTGTCTCCGACAACATCAAAGCAAGAAGTTCGAGCTCCTTTCACTTTTTCGGGCTGAGGAGCGAGCGAATTTGCGACGAACAGATGTTCGGTAGGCTCACAAGAAACTTCTTACCGTGAACTGGGCCGACATTATCACTGAACAGACTCTTGTTTCTTTTCTGACGTCCGAAAAGACAATAGCACAGGAAACTTGACACATCGGCTAACAAGCAAAAGAAAACGAGGTAAAAGAAAAAGGTCGTGGGCAGATTGCGCGATTTTTTTTTAAATCGCACGCTTTATTATTATTTTTTCAGTAGAAGCAACGGCGGTAGCACCTGTAAGCGCATCGCGTCTAACGTTTTTGGCTTTTTTTGCTGCGTATTTTGAGCGGCTACTATCTTCACGTTATTTGCAAAAAAAAAAAGCCGCCACAATCTAAAAGACGTTGAAGTGACGAGCGTTAACTGTTTGGTTTATTAGACGAAGAAAGCGAAGAAGAACGGGCCCGTTGTCGAGTTACGCCTCCATAAGATACGTCCCGAACGGAATTTGGTTGGTTTGAGGGGTCAAGGTGGGCCTAGAATTTGGCTTGCGGTGCAATATGGTAACGCTTAAATTAGTAATTGCATGTAAATAATGTTTACCTACTATTTGATTCTGGTGTTGCTTCTATACCACAACCCATAGGGTTTTGTTTGCCTACCAAATTCGGTGCATATCTGTCCCCGGATAGGCGCCCCTTGTTGTCGGAGTAAATATAGCGGAACAAATGTCCGGACCCAGTAGAGTATCTGTTACGGGTCCATTTGGACTTATTTTTGGAAATGTGGCGTAAGGTTTGAAGGTTGCGTCACTTCCACCACCGGTTGGCCCGGTATTGCACTGCCTCCGGGATCGGCCTCGTCTTTAGCGCGTCTTTACTATCCTGTCTTTCTATCCCATCTTTCAACTCTCCTATTATCGGCACGTGGTAGCGATTGTGGCTCGGCTTGAGCCAGTGAGCAGGCCTGTGCATTTTCCTTTTCTTTCTTCCTGGCACCAACAGACAGACAGACAGACAGACAGACAGACAGACAGACAGACAGACAGACAGACAGACAGACAGACAGACAGACAGACAGACAGACAGACAGACAGACAGACAGACAGACAGACAGACAGACAGACAGACAGACAGACAGACAGACAGACAGACAGACAGACAGACAGACAGACAGACAGACAGACAGACAGACAGACAGACAGACAGACAGACAGACAGACAGACAGACAGACAGACAGACAGACAGACAGACAGACAGACAGACAGACAGACAGACAGACAGACAGACAGACAGACAGACAGACAGACAGACAGACAGACAGACAGACAGACAGACAGACAGACAGACAGACAGACAGACAGACAGACAGACAGACAGACAGACAGACAGACAGACAGACAGACAGACAGACAGACAGACAGACAGACAGACAGACAGACAGACAGACAGACAGACAGACAGACAGACAGACAGACAGACAGACAGACAGACAGACAGACAGACAGACAGACAGACAGACAGACAGACAGACAGACAGACAGACAGACAGACAGACAGACAGACAGACAGACAGACAGACAGACAGACAGACAGACAGACAGACAGACAGACAGACAGACAGACAGACAGACAGACAGACAGACAGACAGACAGACAGACAGACAGACAGACAGACAGACAGACAGACAGACAGACAGACAGACAGACAGACAGACAGACAGACAGACAGACAGACAGACAGACAGACAGACAGACAGACAGACAGACAGACAGACAGACAGACAGACAGACAGACAGACAGACAGACAGACAGACAGACAGACAGACAGACAGACAGACAGACAGACAGACAGACAGACAGACAGACAGACAGACAGACAGACAGACAGACAGACAGACAGACAGACAGACAGACAGACAGACAGACAGACAGACAGACAGACAGACAGACAGACAGACAGACAGACAGACAGACAGACAGACAGACGAATGTACACACATATATAGCGGTCCCGTAACGGGAGAGTCTTCCTCCCTTTGTAGGTAACGTTGTGCAATTAGATTGTGGTTTGTTTGTTTTAGCAGATGGGTTTCGACTGTATTGCATTTTTGGTTTTCATGTGTTAATAAACTTCCCTTTGTGTAGGTAACGTTGTGATGTTGGGCGATTCCAACTGCGTGCTCGATACGGTCGCCGGTGTGCAGGGCTCTGGTAGAGGCAGGCCAGGGTTGAATGCGCGCGAGTTGCGCCGCCTAGTCAACCAGTGTATGCTCACAGACGCTTATGAGCCCCTGTATGGCGGTGTCTTTGTGTGGACTTGGCGTCGCGGATTATCATCGAGCAGGTTAGACAGGGCGTATGTACCGACGGGCCTTTCGAGGACAGGGTGTGCCGGTAACGTAATGATGCTGCCATCCTCGCCGGTATACATATCAGACCGTCGCCCCTTTCTTCTGTCACTCGGGGTTCCGGCGGCTGCAGTGTGTCCTCACAGACCATAGCGTTTGGATGTGCGCATTCCTGCACGATGCCAGCATGAGAGAAGGGATACTGCGGGCCTTGCATTTTTCGGTTGTTGGGGCCATGCCTGTGACTGGGACCGTCTGAAGGAGCACTACGTGGTGTCATCATTACGCTGCTTCTGGCCGAGTCCTTAGGGCTCACGTCTCAGATGAGGTGTGCGTGGTGACTGCGAAGCTGCATATTGCTTAGCGCTCCCCGTCGCCATCGTCGCTTATGTACGGATGGAAAGAGAGCTTTCGGAGCATCTCCACCGTCTTTTACGATTATCCTTTTTGTCAGCGGTGGCATGGCGTTGTCGACGCAGTCCAACTCTTCATCCTGAGGTTCTACGGTTTGCACGCCAAGAGCTGTTGTGCCCTCAAGGTGCTCCTGCTTTTACATCTTCCGCCAGGGCTGTGGCCCAGCCAGTTGGCAGGAATTTCAGTGCGTTTTTCGTCCATTTCCGGGATATTGCTCAGTCGCTTCTTCTGGTTGATTGCGATGACGTTTCCTCACACCAATTTTTTGCAGGCTTGCCGCAGGTTGCCGCTGAACTTCATGATGGCCTTATGGCTCCGCCAACACCACGTGAAATCAAGGAAGCGTTAGGTTCCATGAAACGAGGCTCAGCGCCTGGGCCAGATGGTCTTATGTGGAGTTCTATTAACGATTCTGGCATAATGTAGGCCCCATTTTCTCGCAAGTGTTAAAACTCTGTTTCACCGGGCATGTCTTTCCTAATTCAATTGAAATACGCCGCATTGTCCTGATTCCTAAAAAGTCTCCTTTCTCGACATACATGTCAGGCCGATTGGCGCCCTATCACCCTACGAAATTCATTTTATAAAGTATTAGCAAAATTACTCGTTCGCCGTCTACGGACTCTTCTCCCATCCCTCATTTCCTGCCACCAGGTTTGCTCCATCCCGGGTCGTGAAAAACATAATTTATATTCCGTAACGCGGGATATCATAGAGTATACTATACGGCGGCGCGCACAGGGTCTTCTTGTTTCTACCGATCAAGAGAAGGCGTTCGAATTTTTTAGAGCATGAGAATAATTTCGGTACACTGGATGCTTCCGGTTTCCCCCATTATTTCGTGCTTCTCATTAAAGAGATGTACAGAGGCATTTCAAACACTCTGTTCTTCGATGGCTGGGAAAGTACCGAATTTGATGTTGGCCGCGGCATCCGTCAAGGCTGTCCGCTCTCCCACCTTTTGTTTGTCTTATCATCAGAGCCTTTCCTTCTGGCAGTCAATCACCACTCCTTCATTAGAGGTCTGGCGTTGCCAGGCAGTGAGGCAGTACGCGTCACTGCTTATGCAGATGACATCACACTCTACTTAGCTGATGAACGCAGCCTGCTCGAAGCTTTAACCGTTTTTCATGAGTACGCCTCCTTGTCGGGGGCTGCTCTTAATTATTCGAAGAGTCATCACTTTTTTGAGGGGTCTCCTCAGAGACGTATTACATGTGCGATACCATTGCAGTGGTGTGCGGAGATGCGCATTTTAGGCGTGACCTACGATTGTGTTGGAATATGGGATGGTATATGGTCTTCGGTTGTAGAGGGCATTACAGCTCATGTGCGAAGGGCTCGGACATTTGACTTGCCTCTGCATGAGAGGCTCTACCTGGTTCAGTCAGTCGTGCTGGGTGCCTTCTGGTACCTTTGACACGTTGTTATACCACCCCTGCGCGTCATAAGGTGGGTGCAGACTACAGGTTTTCCTTTTTTTGGTCAGGCGGAACCGAGCTTGTGGCTCGGGCTGTTCTTGGACTACCACGAGAGAGAGGCGGTTTTGCCTTTCCAACTTTGTCCATCACGTCCTCGTTGTTAATTTTGAAGTGCATTTTTTGTATCCTGCTGGGGGACGCGTCTCCAGCGCAAACCCTAGCGCGGTACTTTTTGGGCCCTTCTTTGCGGTTTTTGAGTCCCTCGGCCATTGTTAATCATGGACCTCAATCAGAGCAGCTTACCACTCGCCATGATACGTCACTGGCCTTTTTCAGACATGTAAGCGCAGTAACGCCTGATGTCAACATCGTCTCAGACCACGTGGTGGACAATATGGGCACGCTGTTGTTTCCTGCTGTGCCGGCGGCTCGCCGCTCACCGATGCGCCGCGTTCAATAGGCGCGCATAGCGTGGACCCCTCTCCCGGAATATCTACGCGACTTCCTTTGGAAACTTGGTTGGCAGTGCTGCTACTTTTGAGAGGCTAGAACGTTGGGGTGTTTTACGCTCCAGTATCTGTCCGAATTGCCCGCTTCCGGAATCTAATCGCCATGCTACAGTCACCTGCGGGGTAGCGCGTGTCTTTTGGCGCGCGGTTCATGCGGGATTCCGTGGGCAGGGCATTTCGAGCTTTGTCTCCCGCTACTGCTTCCCCTGCGGCCGTTTTGCTCGCCTGTTAATTGTTGCGGGTCTTTTTAGTTTATGGCACAATCGATTCACCGCGGTCGCTGGTGGCCTTCGACGCCGCGCTGTGTGGCCAATACTTGGCCGTATTCGAAGGGAGCTGGTCAGTTCCTTTTCAGAGGAACTATTTTTGATGGGAGAGGAAGAGCTCCCCCGGTAGTGGTCATGCCTATTTATTTCTGTTGAAAACGATCGTCTTGTTCTGGTCTTTAGGGCAAACTGGCGCTAAGTATTTTTTTTTCCGTGTCAGATTATTGCTGTTTCACTATTCTGTGAATACGTATGCTAGCCCTTCTTAAATCGCTCAAAAGCAATTCCTGTTAGTTGCTCAAAGCTGCTTATGGTACGTCTTTACCTGGCTCGCCTTACTTGCTTAGCGTAATGTCTACTTGTGAATGGCAATGTATCCGGTAACCTTGGCATGTGTAAGTATGTAAATAAATATTTTTCCAAATCAGGATATTTTTTTGGGGGGACGGGGAAATGAATGGGATGGGATCTTAGCTTCGAGAAACCGAAACTATACTGCCATTTCGTCCCCTGACGTCATACTCACATAGTTCCATCTCTGTCTACCATATTGGACCGTGACGTCATCACTGGCACGCGGCAGGTACTTGTTTCTACAATGCTACTGTAGATGACGCTACAAGTCTCAATGCGAGAGGTGCTGTTTTGTAGTTGCTGCAACCACTGGCGCTGTGATCTAAGGGTGGTAGCCGAAATCTTGAAATGTGAGGAGTAGTTGCTGCCACAGATCGCGCTGTGATCTCAGGGTGGTAGCAGACCCCACGAAATCTCGAAACGTGATGTGTAAGAGCTAACGCCCTTAAAAAGTAGCCTAACTGAAACAAGGGTTTCGTCCCTAATTTCGTTCTGTTTTGTGCAAAAGAGATACTGTCGCATATCAAGCATTGGCTTAGTGATAAAACCAATTGCTCATAAAAAAATGTCAACTCGAACTGCATCATGGCGGGGATACAATAAATCGTGTTGGGATTAATTCACAGCTAATTTGCGGCAATGCTTCGTGGCGCAAGAAACTAAACATCTTGAAAAGCAAGCTGCCTGATATTAGTTGCCTGCTTATCGCACAGAACTGACATAAAAAAAGCCAATGAAGAAGAGGTCAGCAACTTCGAGCCGTTGATGAAGGCGCCTAGGAGAGAGGCAAAGATTCATTGCTTCCGCCTTTTCCGCACTTTCCTGCGCTGGTATACATTCAGGGTGGGAAGGAAAGCGAATTTTTGATTCCAAATTTATTTATTACTTTTATACTTGGTGGCGTCCATCTCATGTGGCTTATTTTGCGGTCTATACTATATGGTTCTGAATTTATGTAGTTTTCGTGAAGAACATAGTCACGCTGGTGTGATGAAAAATAAAGTTTATGAGAAAAAAAAGACTGGCGCTGACTTAAAAGTTTGATTTTAAAAATGAAGAGGTTTTTTGAGTATTTCGCGCAGTTCCAAATTCGAACGTGCTGTTCATCCACTGGAAAACTTAAATCGGTTGTTTTGTTTTAAAGTTACTGTTCAAAACAAACAATACATGCGCCTGTGCAAAGTAAAGATAAGTCTTGTTTTGTCACATTGTTCTTGTATAGAGTAGAGACAAGATTCATTTTGTCACATTGTTTCATCATTGACTTGAGAAATGATGATTCCAGGACTTTGGTGAGGATTCTAGGACTTTGATGTGTTAGAAATGGCTCTGTTACTTTCTGTTGACGGTTTTGCTATCCACTAAAAGGCCCCCTCTTACTTTCTCTTCTGCCTAAAAGATCAGCCCTCTTACATATTACGCGTCTGTTTTAACCGGTGCTCCTCGAACGGAAAGCGAAAAAGCGATCAACGAACATTGGACCCGTTCAAACGAAGCAGGGAGCAGAGGCACATACATACATCGTAAAAAATGAATCAATTGCAGAGACATGCTCGTGTCAATCTTGGCAAGGGCAAAAACGATTTCGCTGCACAAAGGTCCACATATTCATTGACATTTTTAGAACAAAACAATAATCAGCCTGAGGACTAGATATTGAACCTATGCGTCCGTTTGCAGACAAATCACTGACGAAATAGGCCAAGCATATAGGGTTATCAGTTCCTTCTAAGTGTGTGACCAAAAATAGGATTGCGAAACATGTGCAGCCCCGCCCTCCCCCTCCCCCCTCTTCCCCACGCACTATCGACGCTGTCTTTCTTCCACTATTAGCGGTTTTGGCCTGTGGTTATCGGATAGCAGAGGTTTCTCTTCGTCCACTGACTCCGCCTTGAAGCTTACCATTCATCAGGAGATTCCCCTTGATGTCACCTGGTTTAATTACCTCTGCAGCACGAGCAATACTTTAGGGAGGGGAAACTTGTTCTTGTGAGAAAACGGCTTCTGGAGCGAAGCGTAACACAGGAGTAGACTTTCTGCATTTGTCGAAAAGGCGGCATGTGCGGCTAGAGCAAAATGTATTGTGAAAAAAATGAACAATGTCCTAGCAAATCATACAAAACAAATATCTGGGATTAACACTTTAGAGTCCGTTCAGAACCGTGCCGTCTGCTTTGTTGTTTGAAATTACTCACCAATTAACAGCAAGCGTATCAGGAATAAAGTCAACCCTTGGTCTTCCATCTCTTTCTTTGTGCCACAAGTATTTTCGCTTATGTCTTTTCCAGTGGTTTTGTTATACTAACCTTATTCTCAAAATTCAGTTACTGCTTTCTCCATCTTATGTATTTTCACGCACAGATCATTGTTTTAAGGTAAGAATCCTGCACTGCAGAACTACCCTTTGCTTGAATTAATATATTCCCCGAACTACGAATTACTGGAACCACCTCCCTGCCTTCATCGCTTTCATCACTGATGTCGAACATTTCAAGAGAACTACTTCTTATTTTGTATGCCCCTCCTCTCTGTAATGCTTCCGTGCCTTGAGAGTGTTGAAAAAAAATAATAGTAATAAAATGGTGGGGACGGGAACCGATACTCATTAGTCATTTCAGAACGCGTTAGTGTGATAGCCCTGGCCATGCCGAACGTCGCTCACAGCGCCAAGAAGGTGCGCAAAACAATTGTTAAACCATGCACGAAGGCAACAATATGAAATTCTCAGGTGAGATAGCGCAACTGCCCAGAAAAAGCCTGGGAGAATGATTTTGGTTGACAGTAGGTTATCCTTCAAGACAATTTATTTCTGATACGAGCTCGGCAACCGCTATTCAATTGCAACACAGGCGAAATGCAAAAGCATAGTGTACTCATTTTTGGACAGCTGAAAGAACACCGGGATAGACAAACCACCATGATTTAGAATGGACAGTTTTGCTTTGGCAAGCAAAATCCCATAATTTAAAAGAAATGCGTTGTATTACACAAAGAATTTCTCCACAAAGCCACATTAGAAAATACTGCAGACTGCGCTGACGTTTCGATCAGGTCTGCTTCTGTATGATAAGAAGTTTGTAGAATTGCATAATAGTGCCAAGCTTTCCAAGGGCATGGCTCTGGGGATCGCTTCGGCCGTGTAAGCAGTCCTCAAAAAACAGGCTTAAAAGAAAAGAAAGCGTTGCCGGAAAAATGCAGCTACTATAAATCTCATTGTAAGCATGAATAAAAACAGTAAGAATTTCTTAGCCGAAAGTCTTAAGCACTTGCATCTATTTTTAATTTATATTATGACAAATCGCAACGTATGAAGTGTGCTTCTCCTGTGTAACGGTTGCAATCGATTGACTCAGGGTTATACTCCATGATCGCCATGTGCGACAATCGGCAACTCTCTGCTCTTTGTTGTTGTGCCATATTCTTTTGCGGTTACAGATGATGAGCTGTTCACCCGCTCAAATATCCTGCACACCAACTTGCGGCTTCATTTGCTTCACGTTGAGAAATCACGCTGTGCCACGGTATTAAATTTGTAGGAAGCGTATATCGATTCACATAGTTGCTTTGGAGCAGTAATAAGCAAAAACACCGAAGCACAAAGCAGCAGAGTCCTGTAGTCATCTGACACAATGCTGAATACAAATGTTGTGCGCCTGGATAGGTTTTTACACGGCTTTCATGTTAGGTTGCTCAGTAAATATTTAATCGGATATATTGACCTGAGATCTGAAAGCCGCTGTCATTAATGTCTTGGTCATGTATATGAACATTGTGCTTGTCAACCTAACGGGCGTTGAAATTATAAAATGAAGGTTATGTACAACCACTGAGAAGCCTCACTTTCTTGGTACGAAAAATGCATAAAGCATTGCAGAACAGTAAGCAATATGACTCTTCTCTACAGCTTTAATTTTAACAAAAAGTGCACCTGAGCATGTAATACAGATGTCAAACTCTACGGTTATACTGTTGTGAAATTGCAAAACTTACCAGTTCTCCGCTTCCATGGAATAAATTCCATAAACTCTTGCCTTTTATCTTGAACCTCAGCAATCACCTCCCTCATAAAGACGGATTTTCGCCTTTATAACAAAACACTTGTCTTGACGCTAACGAACAGGCTTTTTGTATAGTTTCCATGGTAAGATCTACAGCGCTATATTGTTTCCAAAGCAGCACTCCTCCACTAATAATCCGCCACCGAAAGCAACCATGGCGTCTTTTCGCACTCCAAGATATCGATGCAGAAGGAGCACTACAGGATTGTGAAAATACAGTGTGTGTGTTTGAGAGAGAGAGAGAGAGAAAGAAAGAAAGAAACAATGAAAGAGACGAAAAGAATAAATATACACTTACGGCCCAGGTTGCTTGTGTTCAGAAATAAAAGAGACGAGTAAGCAAAGCAATTCTGCGCTTGAAGCTTAGTTATAGCTTCCCTCTTTTACACCATGCATATTTATTAACCAACTCGCCCAGCTTTCTGCTTTAATCTTCAGATGTAGCTTTTCTCACGCCTTCTTTAGTGAGAACAAAGGATCTTATCCGTCGCTTTATCGTCCTCATGCGCACGCAGTGCGTCTCATTTTCTATGGAAATGGCAGAAAAGAATTGTAACGCCCTGCTGTGCTTTGTAAGCTTCTTCCAGCCCCTGTACGATCCAGATACGAGCCGAACGCCGTAATCGGTAGTCGTCTGCCTTTCATTTTTCACATCGCGTATCAGCAGCTTTTCAGCAGCACTTCTTCCCTTTGGTTTGCCGTTTTACTTCTGCGGTTGCTCCGTTTGATAGCCTGAGCACACCGCGTTTATCTATGAAAGCAGTCACTCTGAGTTCCAGTGCTTCCCTGAGAGAAAAGGGTGTCGTGGGTGCCAGGGTGCTACTGGGTGCGGTGCACATTAGAAGTGTACCAGGTGGGAGTGGACTCAAATGCAAATTGAACTCTTCTGATAGCTTAAGAGAAAATAGCGCAAAAGACGGGGACAAGTGAAGAAAACAACAGGATCACTTGTCCCGTATTTTGCGCTATTTTCCCTTAAGTATGTATCACCAACATGCCCGTCTTGCCATTGTGTCGATCTTCTGATAAGCCTGCCATCCTGCTTTTCTAGAAGAAAATGAAGTACCTCTGGTAAAAAGGTGATTAATGTAAGCTCTTTCCTGTGCTTTTAGAGCTGAGGAGTTTGGTGTTCTAGAAGGAAAAAAGCTCTTTGCACAAATTTTGACATCCTTGTGTGGAGGCTGTCTTATATTGCTTTGGAAAAATCAAATGAATTTAGGAACCTACCTGAATATTTGGCGTGTGTCTGTGAATATGTGATTTCCTTCTAAGAATGTCTCAAAGCATGGACCAAAAATGCGATGGTAGAACAGGAGTAAATGAAGAAATGCGGTGAGCCGCGTTAGACACGAAATTGTCTGATGGCAACAGACAGGAAGGCTCAGTACTGTGCTGGGTGCCGGCTGCGAGGTCGAAGTGAATTGTATGCAACAATATCCCGCGCACCTCGAGATTACGCCCCTGCAGCACGGCAATACTCCTGCACACTTGAAGAGCGTCGGATATCTTGTCATGTTGTGCCCTCGTGTATGCTCTACTATCGCAGTTACAAACGTCACTAATCAAAAAGCGTGCTTGTTTGCTAGGAATGCTAGTGCTCGAGGGAGAATTGTGCCCCACAAGCCAACAGTGCACTCTAAAAGAGCCACAAATTGGAGATCAGTGAGATGCTTTGTGAGAGCAGCGTGCCTAAAGAGATAGCAAACAGTGTAAAGCATCACGTCTGCCAGGCACCTTAAGGCTCTCAAAGACGACTCTAGGTTTTGAATCATCCGCAATAACCAAAGAAGGCCGATTGATTAGACTTTTTTAGCATGTCAGAGACTTATTAGCGCATGGGCATACCGGTTAACCGGGTGCCGACTACACACACACATTGGCCCCACTGGCCACACACATGCCAATGCCCGTGTGCAGGAGGCGTTGTTATACCGGTATACCTATACTCTAATACGTGTCCGGTATGCTAAAAACGTCTAGTTTTCCACAATTTTGATGTACTCAACGCTGAATGCAGTTAGGTGAAGCTTCACTCCGCCCATGATTACCCTACATTATCTCTGCGGCGGTATCATAAATAACAATGACTTTTATATATATATATATATATATATATATATATATATTATATATATATATATATATATATATATATATAGTAACGACCCTCCTAACAGAAGAAATAAAAAAATGAAACTAAAAACAATCTAAACTTTTAGCACTCACAAGAAGAATTGGCGTAGACATGTTTTTAGCGCGGAGGTACGTGCCAGTTCCTGATTATCTTGGTAATCAAAGCATCTCAGACTGATGGGATTGTTATCACTGACTGATACAAAAAATTTTAGATAGTGGCGGAAAGTGAGAAGTTTAAGGCGCCCATTCATCAGAAATAAGTATTCCTCATTGTTTTAGGCTGACCCTAACAAAGATGAGCCGACGTTTATGATATTAATTCTGGTAACGAAATTTGAAGTGCAAAATGTCTGAGGCTGAGCCTTCGCAGAAGATGTTCCTGAGCGTCTCAGCACTAATTGCATTATCCTCATTTCTTTCAACAACTTCGCTGTCTCAACTTTCACTTGGTAAAAATATCTAACGAAAAAAACAAGCATAAAATACTGAATGAGTACCCGCATAATTTCAAAAAAATTTAAAAAAAGTTAGCCGCTTGCACGCCCGTATTTCTTAATGGACATGGAGAAACTAAGAGTGCCGACGTACCATTTTTCTGTGAACCAAGTTGAAGCTCGCTTGCAAGATGTTTTAAGAGCAGATCGCTTAGCTGTTCACTGAAGACGCATGCTCCGTCTCTTCTTCGAACCTGAGTTTTGATATGCTTTTTATGGTATGGTTTATGGGGGTTTAACGTCCCAAACCGACTCGGGCTATGAGGGCTCCGGTAATCTCGACCACCTGGGGTTCTTTAACATTCACTGACATCGCACAGTACAGTGGCCTCTAGAATTTTGCCTCCATCGAAATCCGACCGCCGCGGCCGGGATCGAACCCGCGTCTTTGCGGTCAGCAGCCGAGCGCCATTACCGCTAAGAAACCGCGGCGGCACGATATGCCTTTTACATGTCTGCTTACGAGAAGGCAGCGAGCATCCATTTTGTCTCGGTGCATTATCGTAGGTGAATGTTCCAACTTTTGTAGCAGAACCGGCAAAGTTAAAATTTTAGGTCCCGCGATTTGTATCCTGAGGCAATATCTTCGTTCATTCTGATGCTAACCACGTTGCAGGATAACAGCAGTGTGGCAGCTCCTGGAGTATTGCGCTCTAAAATCTTCACACGCATGAAAAAGCTATTATATTCAGGCCGACTGTAGAGAAACTCTCGTTTTTAAGCAGTAATATTGCGACAGAATAAGACGCCACATCATGCGATTTCTTGTCCATTAGTCACAAAAGTCGTTGAATTGTCGCGAAGACGATGTCGTAACAAGATCACGTGACAATGTAACTTAGTCACAACCTATCCACCGTGTCAGATGGCAACTTGACCCCCGCTTAGTGACTAACCTACCCACCGAGCCAGCTGGCAATTTAATTGTTTGAATTGAATTTAATTCAGTCGCAACCTGCCCATCGTCCAATTTCACGTAATGTGGTTTCGCATCCTGCGTAATTAGAAATCTACTTGCCATCGGTAGTCAAGGCCATGACGTCGCAAGATCACGTGACCATTACGCTGGTCTCGTCTCTTCCTGCGCAAAGAGAAAAGGCGCGACAGGTAGCAGGTTAGCACCGATTGGTTAGAAGGTCTCGACGGCATCTGGGCAATCTACATGGACCAAGACACAGAAGGGATGAATGAAGAGGAGCTGGGTGGAGATATTCTAAGCACACGGCAATGTGTGTACCAATAAAGATACGACGACCGGGACCACACTGTGTATGTGGTGAAAGAATTGACACAAAGACTGAAACATGTAGCTGTACCGATTCTTACAATGAGGTTGCATTGGCACTGTTAAGGTGACATAAGCGTCCATATAATTTTTTTCTTTAGCTAGATAAGAATGTACCGTCTCCAAGAATGGGCGAGTGGAGTGAAACACAGACATCGTACTTGAACGCATGCTTTTGCAGGAAACTTTTGGGCTCAGATGGGACCGGCTAATTGATATGCGACCAAGGGGCTGCTGGAGAGCTCTGTGCTGTATACGCAGCTGCTACACCGAGGCGTCAATAGTACATGGATGAACGGATGGTGATGGATGCGCGACAGGGAGTTTTCTGTGTCATTTTTTTGCATAAGATGGTCAGCGTACGTCCCCACAATTTGACAGAACTCGGATGTGCGGTGTCCTGACTCGTAGGGAGCGCTTGCTTGCTGGCTTGATTTTTTTTGGTTCTTGGAAAGTAAACATAGTAATTTGTGTCTTTTATTGCAGCTGTTGTCACTTCGTTTCGGGGAATGGTGCATAGACTGACGTGTTATTCTAGTGTCTGTCCATGCAAAAAAAAAGACTTTTTGTATTTTCGCAAACTGGTGATGCTTCAATGTGAGGTTCGTTATTTGAAATTGCAGTACCAACCTAAGAATATTCACGCTTAATCTAACACTTAATCCTAGCTGTAGGTGTGATGCGCATGGCAATGAGGCCTAGAGGTTTTGAGCACGATGTGACCAAGGAAAGGTAGATTTTCTCCTATCCAAGCGTGAACAGAACCAGTCTTATTCTATTGCGCGTCGTACGACTAGATAAGCGTGAGGAACGTTAGGCACAAACGTCAGTAACAAAAATATTCAAAACGGCTAAAAAACACAGGACTCATGGTCCTGAGCACCTTCACTACTCCTCACAAGAGCTTGGGTACAATCTCGACACAGCCATAGGAAAGACGCTGGCTCAGATCGCACTCACAATGGGGCTCGAGCTCATGACTTACCTTAGCAAGCCCATCCGCCAAGTCAACAGCACTGATAACGACTTGTGCCCTGAGCTGACGTACGTAAAGTGCATACGGGACACCATCTAGACACGCACATAGGAACAACCAGGCAGCGACCACTACATCCTCTCCACATCCCTATTAACTCCAGCGCTTCATAGGAAGTTCCGCCAGGCCAGCCATACAAACTAGGAAGCATTCACTGAAGTTTTAGAACAGTTGCGAAGGTGTGACCAACACACAGATGTCATAAAGTAATTTTAAACCGACCCTGTTAGAAAAAAAAAGAACGCAGATTGAAGGTAAGAGGAGGATGAAAAAGGATATTTTACATAGCCTCGCGTGGATAATAGTACAGGTGCCCAGAAAAGTTTTCGGAACAGGGAAATCACGAAAAATTTCAATTTTCTTGCTATAGAAGTGCAGCCAAGCACTGAGGAGAGCATTGTGCATGTCGCGCAATGAACTACAAAGCACAACCTTCTGATCATGGCTCCATGCTTGCACTGTGCAATAATTAGGCTTTGTGTCAATTTTCGTGTTCCGAAAACTTTTGTGGGCACCTGTACATCATGTAATAACAAATTGGTCACTTAGACAAGTTTATATCGGAGACCGTATTAGCCTTTTCGATGTTATCTACATTACTGACGATGTCCATGCATAATTGCTCTGCGTTTATGCTTTCCGAGGTAGTCTAATGTTGCAACTAACAGTGGTAATGAGGGAACGCTATTGGAAGCCCGACGAAACCCATTCGTTTGGAAAGGGGCTGCAGGAATGATAGATTAGCCGGCTATTATACTGGTTAAAGTAGTAATAAGTGGTATCGTTTTTCGACAATGCATAGCTGCCACTGGTAGTACATAAATTTAAACACACTAAAGGCTAGTTTCAAAAGGGCATGCCGTATACTTCCAAAAGGCAAAAAAAAAACAAAGACCATTGTTTATCTGTCCGTGAACGGCCCGTGAAAGTTCTTTCTGTGTTGGTTCTGTAGTGCTCTTTCAAATCAGTATATCGTACCTTCGTATAGACATGTTGAACCAAAATATATGTAGCTTTTACTCAAGGCAGTAGTGAAAGAACCAAGAGCAATAAGAAAAAACAATCATAACCCTGACCTTGAAAGTGGCGAATAACCCCTGTCCTAGTTCCGCGCGAAGTTGAGAACTGGCTGCTCTGCTGACCAAAGGTAGGGCTGCCCACGATTGCGAACCGCTGCACAGTGTCGGGTGTTCGGCCCGGGAGCTTCAGCATACCTGTTTTTTCAGTTCTTAATTTTCTTTAAAAAATTAGCTGTGGTTTAAACTTTGGTTAACCCTGGTGAGAAGTGAAAGCTTCCTTTGCATGGCTACGTACACAAACGCCACGCACACTGCCGAACGGATGGTCAGTAAAGCGTCGATGAAATTCCCGATGGGGCAGTTTCCACCTGCCACAGTGGGCAGATTGTGATGACGTCTGTAGGTCACATGACCTGTCACGTGACACCTGACATGACACCACGTGACACCTGCCACGTGACTGCACTGACGCTGCCCTCTTGAAAACCTAGCGTAGTGAAGCTTTCGCTTCAAAAACGCTGTTAATTTTTCTGTGATTCTCGTAGCTCCTGTCCCTTCCAACCATTTGGCACTTGTGCATTCAAGAAGCTTCGCGTTGATTACGCTTTGAATTGCATATTTATTTCACGCCGTAGTATGCGACACGCTCCATGCGCACCAAGGAACACTACAAAGACGGTAACATCCTCTCAGCTTCATCGCGCAACGCCTGGGCGGTCGATATTGTTTTCCCACAGCGGCTTCTGGCGCCTGTTTATCTAAGCACTCCGCGGTGCTCCTGAAGTATTTGTTCAAGAGGCGCGAAAGATCGCGCAGACCTTTGCTGAAAGGTCAGGGCTGGTGATGCCGAGAAAAAGAGGTCTTGCAAGACCTTTGCGTCCATAAAGGTGGCAGGGGAATGCGTGTAGTCTCAACAACGTACCTTTTATTTCTTTTAACCGCTTTCTTTCTAAATCGTTGTAAGGCGAACGTTAACGGAACTTTCCCAGTATAGACGTCAGCAGCTGCGCAGCAGACAAGCCTAAAGCCATGCATTTTTTTCTGCGTCCTGCGTTTACCTTGGTCCCTGTTTTGTCGCGCTAGCCTCCTCTCCTTCGTTCCTTTCTTGCAACCTTCCTAGTTTTCTTACTTTAAGCTTTTCTCACTCGCAGTTCTGCCTAGCGGAGTCCAGTTCAACGATCTTGCCACAGAATGTAGTATACAACGTGTTCTGAATTCTTGTTTCTGCTTTTCGTGCGAAACTTTTGATACGTTATATTTTGATGGTCGACCCACCCTACTTTTAGCTCGGACAAAAAGGTGCCGCCACCGTCTGGAAGGCGTTGCAGTAACGAGCGTTAGCTGGTTGGTTTAATAGAATCGATATGAATGAGATTTAAGTGAGGCACACCGAAGGAAATACGAATATGACATCTTTTATTTATAAGTGATGTCACCAATGAATCAGCAATTCTATATACTAATGAGATCACCAATCAATCACCAATTGGGATGCTATATCTATTAACTATGGGGGCCACCATCGGGAATTCTTCGGACTTAGAAAATTTCACGCCGAAGGGAGGTGGTCGAGAAACGTGATGAGTAAGAGCTAACGCTCCTAAAATATTTGCCTGAAAAGTAGGCTTCCAGAAGTTCGTGCATATCTGTTATCTGCTCCTTGGGGACGGTGCGAACGCTCAGAAAAAAAAAAAGAACGTAAGAATGTTGGCTTGCACTACACTGATGCTTGCATGACAAGGAGCAAAACAATAACCACATCCTGAATTTGCCAGCTTATTTTGCGAACTAATTTCTATTTATTCGGCAAAAGAGCTTCGCGCGTATCTACGTGGACTGGTAGTGCTGTAGCGTGTCATGTAAAACACACATTTGTGTCCACGGGGAGCTTCTAAAGTGCGTATGACAGCACCAGTAATAATCGCCAAAAATCTTAGTGACGCCATTAGAATCAGTAATGTGTTAAACCGCAGTAGTCGCCGTTGGCAGCAGTTGGGCAACGCGCTTAGTCCATAGCTTCGTGAAATTTCCTCCAGCAAAATTCGCGGAACCATCTAGGTGGTATGCAGAGAGAAAAATTTTCAGATGGACTACTAGGAAACAACCTCTCGTTGTTAATGGGCGCGGCTCAAATGTTTTTGCTTTTAGAGTTCTTTTGAGGACATGTGGATCAACTATGTTGTCTTTACTGTGTACGTCCCTTGCAGATAATTGTATATTGAAGCATGCTAAATTCCAATTTTTTTTTATCTCTGATCTAAGTTAAAACAACGAAATTTTTCTCTTTTTGAACTTCTTGAGAAAGTCACCAAGTTATCTTTCTTGTTTTTTGTCGCATTTCAATCACCTCTATCCTGTCGTTATTGGACCCATTTGTGTGCTTGCTAAATGAGATTTCACTCGCGGAGGCGGAAAAAAACGAACACTGCCATTTTTGGGCGGTAGTGCTAAAAGGAACGCCAGAAAACATAAACCTGTTTTGCATAATATTTTCGGTATGGAGTGTGAACGTAGGTACGTGAAGTACAACCACCAATTGGAGACTTGTTCCGCCCTAAATTTCGGTGGCGCTCATTAGCTCCTATCTGTGAGACTGCAACTTTAGAGCATTTCTATACTTTTCGTGACTATGTCTCAGCCTATCTATTGAATAGGACAAATTTAATTTTTACAGAATGTATTGTGCTGTTTTATTGAACAAGCTTATGCATTTCTGATTTTATAATCCTTCTATTCATTTACTTTTAGTTAATGACTACTTTAATCGCTCCTCTGCTTTTCATATATTAACAATGACTAAGGTGTGCTCCGTTAGTTTATTTACCAAGTTATTTATTGTATTTATGACCAACAGAAGGCCAACGTCAGAGAGGAGGGCAGAAGCAGGCGGATAGAAACTGACGCTTGTTTTCTGCTATGCTTTATTGTATGCTTTCTCCAATTACTGAAGGAAAAATTGAATTATTAACAGGCTTCCATTAAAACATCATGCAGAAACATTTGCATAAAATTAACCACTGATAAGCGGCACAAAAATACCAATTCGGGGTTTTATGAGGTATTACTTGAAACTGCTAGAAAGATGACATTCAGAAGTTGCAAAAGGTGGATAGCTGGTCTATTACTCAGAAAATGCTGGATAAGGATTCGATTGACTACAAAAAGAATTTATTAGCAAACCTTCCCAAAACTTTTCGTGTCGAAGTTGCCTGCAGTTTCTTCAATTTGAGATCCTGCTCTTAAATTTCAGGTACGAAACAAAGTGGCGCCCTTGCTTGTTCATTCCTTAGTTTGCTTATCTTAAGCAGCTTCATTAAACGCACTGGTTGGGGAGTACGTTGTTCGGCGGTAATTGGAAGGAGCTTCGTCAAGGAAAAGAACAACTGTCTTTTCCTTTTTACTTCTGGGGTAGCAACACTAATGTCTGAAACCATTCGAGGATTTCGTGCTCGCCAGTGTCGGATGTTCCACTGGGGCCAGTTGCCGCTGTCATGCTCTGGAGCAGCGCCGGCGAGTCGTTCTGTCTAAACCTGCGGCTTCCTTGGTGTATTTCTCCCCTGCTGCATATTGCCACCAAAGCAACGTGCTTCTCCTATGGGCAGGCGTGTATGCATTGGATTGCGTTGGTGGGCACTTGTTAGTGCATTCTCTGGTGTCTGTAATATCCTTACAGGCTAAGCAAATTAAATCCTTGCCGCAATTAAATTGATTGCGTCAGCCGCAGTCTTCTAAGTGTAGAGTAGTCTTAGATGCCTCTGTGGGATTTTGCCATGTCATATGGCTCAGTAGATTATGCTTGCTTTAACGCCTAGCTGCTGTAGCCCCAAATGCTATGAATCTTTTTTTTTCTTAATGATCACGTTGATCGTCTCTTCTAGGCAGACTTTGCTCACGAGTATGGGAACATTGAATTCCGCTTTCTCCGGAATAATTTGACTTTGCTTGATAAAAACAAGACGTGTCAAGGACGCTTACGTAATATTTGCTACGAAGTGATCCTCTTCTTTGTTCTTCGTGTGTGGCGCTCTTTTTCCTGTCGAATAAAAAAGGTCTGTTTTTTATTCAAGGGAGCCGTAGTAATTTTTCAAGACTGGAAATGCAGACGTGTTTCTTTAAACACCCCAAAGAGTAAAGCTCCAAACCTTAGCGTATTTAATAGGATCGTAATTAATCAGGACTAATCGCGCTTTTTCATTTCTTCGGTGCATTATTGGTAGTTTACTGCTCGGAGTGTAAGCGCCACAACAAAAAACAATCGATGGGCAGGGCCTTGTTTTAGTTCAGGTAAAGTATAATACGGTAATGATGCAAATCGCACGTAAATCGCTAAGAATGAAGCATATGCGTTAGCGACATATCTATAGCTTTGTATAAGGTCGAGAGCTACTATTTCACCCGTTCGCCACCATATCAACGTTGAAAAGTGATGCTGTTCTTTGCGTGTACGGCGGCTTTGTATTAGGGCGTTTTGCTTTCGAATAAAGCAGTTGTGAGTGAGATCAGTCCCGTCTACCTTCCTTGCGTCTGTTTGTATTTCGCGCCTGTAACCAAAGATGAACAGTTACCAACTAGCCCAAAAGGACGTGAAGTCATAATGCATGCTTCAGTGAAAAAAAAATAATAATACAGAGGAGCAATGCACACCGGTCGACATACAGCGACACAAAAAACGTAAGTTTTTCTGCTGGTCTAAGTACAACGACAACAACCGCTTTTTCCGCGCTCTCTAACTGCATTATGTTATTAGCGGATAAAAAGACACTATAAAGAAGAGGCTGCCAGGGCATTACTGCAAGAAGATATGCGTAAATACGAGAGTGATATTGCTCGGGAGCCTTACTCTGGCGAGGGGTGTTGTTTCCTTGGTGACTGCATTTAAAATATATCCCTTTGATTGATTCATCAGTTTACTGTCACGTTAGTCGGTTGCTGCCAGTCTTAGCATTAGGTGATCATTTGTTGTGTATGTCCGTGCACACTACGTATGCGCTTTACGTCGCTTGGCGACAGGCTATTGGTGGGCTTGTCTCTCGATTTGATATTACAGGGAGACCGGTGTGCCGTTTTTGAGATTGAAAAATTCCATAAAAAGGTGTAGACGGGTGGCGGAGGAGGGACGCCGGTATGAGCAGGCTTAAAACTTCCCTTAAGGTTAAATGAACATAGAGGACCTATATATATGTGGTAGCATGTGAAGCTTAAAAAACAGGAAACAAACAACCCAAACACACGAGAGAAAATACAAAGGTCTTTAATCCATGCTCTGGAGGTAATAGGCATAGAATAAGGTTACTGCAATGCGGACGTGTTCTTTAAGTAGATGTGTGCTTGTCGTGCCCTGTTACTTGTGCTGTTTCCTGCAGTCTTTAGGTTAGCATATCAGTCGCTCATTTCAATTCGAGCAGACAATGTTACGCTGGTTGCAAATATCCGTTAAGCCGTTCCATAGGTTTTCCGGTTGTCACAACAATACCTATCAGTAGGCCTTTCATCTGACTCTAAAGAGCTAGTGCGACAAGACGTTGAATGACAGAATAAACTGCATTTATTAGTCAACGCTGTTCGCGTTTGCAGATATTTGGCTCCCCGGCTGGCTTTATTTTACACTTTATGAACACTGTTGCCATATTTACAGCCCGGCACGGGCATTGACAACATTCGTTGGCTTCTTTCTCAGAACCCACTTCTTCTACAATTTTCTCACATTCTATGAAATTCGATAATAAGTGTATCCACCAGACAAAAGCAAGATATTACCTCGTAGCTTCATTTCCTGGTGTGTCCGATGTCACAAGGCGCAGGATGAGTATTGAATAGCAAAACTAAACTTTTTAATTCGTGTATAATATTGTTGCCCAATATTCGGCATAAAACGTTACGAGGTTCCTTTCGCTTCCAAAGAGTTTAATTCCTTTCGTGTTCTCCGTTAAAACTTTTATTGCAGATATTAAAACTATCGCGCTTCTCTGCACCAAGTTTTAGCTGTATACCGTACAACTTTTTTAACTGAATTTTGATACCTGCCTTGCTGATAGCAAAGATCATGGCTGTGAAGTCAGATTTACTGACCACAAATGCTATTGAAAATATTTAATATTTAAATATTTAATTTAAATTTAAATTTAAGGTGCGCCTTTCTATGCAATTGAAATAACAGCGGAATGTTACTCCAGTCTCAGATCGCCTCTAATAAATGAAAGTCATGTATTCAAGTAGTCGCAAGTACACTTTACGTCAACTTATTTTCTCTTTGTCACAGCTCTCAGACATGCTGTACGCCAAGAGCAAAACGAACTAATTTTATTTCGTATAATATTATCTTGAACGTCTCTTTTGTATTGCGAAGGAGACCTCTTTAATACTGCGAAGCTCGTCTCCTAGCCGCGTTAAATACTAACAGCAAACAGTCAGTAACATACCCGCCTTTCTGTTAACGAAAAAAATCGGAACTTTTTAATTCCTACTGTTTTCCGTGTTTGAGCATCGCATCTGCAGCAATTTCATTTTCCACCCGGCTTCTTTAGACATTCCCTCGATATCCTTGTACTCCATGCAGCACATAAGAGTAATTAACTCTCTGATTAAAGCACGAGAGAATCAAATGATAAAAGTCAGCCTCCGAACAACGAAGATTGTCAAGTTTCAGTGCAGCTTTTTTAACGTTTGAAAAGTAGGCGAAATTGGCGCTTTTGGCGATACGATTGAAAGGCGAAGCGAATAATTGGATTTCCTCTTGGATGGAGAGAAAAATTTCCCAATTAAGGTCCTCCAAACTCGAGCATGCCGCCGTGCAAATTGCAAAATTTATATGCCGATCGTTTTGTTGGCTCTCTTTATTTGTGGCCTTAGCCCCACGTCAACTTTATTTCTGATTTATCCTTGTCGCTTCCAAGACTGATTCTAATAATTAAATACATGTCTCTGCTCATTTATTATACCTGGTCTAGAACAGGCTAAGTAAAAAGCACTAAACTCATAGCAATTTTTTTAAATAACATATTTCCGACTTCATCGATTTCAAGGCCGGCTTTCTAAGTTCTCCTCGCCCGCCGATCAACAAATGAAGTGGCGCGTCTGATTTATTTAGTGATTCTTTGAAAAATAATTAAATCCAGAAAGGCAATGAAAGTGAGCGAAATGTATTTTTGAACTTTGAAGTGATTCCTCTCTATCTGATGACCATCGAAGGAAAAATAATGAACTAAATAAGAAACTCCGATGACGCATGCTCAAAGGTCTGAATATAGTGTTCACGCTAGGGGTAATGTATTTAGCTCGAGGTTGCTGTTGGTTGCACTTGGGATTAATCGTGCGTCAAATCTACCGCAAATTTCCATTGTAGTGTGGCATCAAACAATACTAAATACAAGAGTTTGCGCCAAACTACTGTGACGAAGCACTCAAGTGGGCTGACCATGTAAATTTTGTGTTGAACAGACTGAGCAATACGATAGGAATAGTAAATCGAAACAGGTGTCTTTTGCCTGAGAGCGTGAAGTTAATCTTATACAGGTCTCTGTTCGCATCCTACCTAAATTATTCATTTCTAGTATGGGGCACAGCCACACAGGGTAATCTAAACAAGTTACTAATAACACAAAAGAAATTCCTACGCATTATTCCTAACATACCATACCTGCAATCTACCTTTCAGGTTTTTAAACAGTTCAGTATACTCAGAGTCAGTGAGCTGTATAGGTTTAGGTTTTCACTAGAATATTATATTAGTCAACAGCGCGGAAGCAATACCCTTACCGACATTGCCAGACTATGCTTAGCCGATTCAGTATACACCACCAGGTCCGCTCCATTTTGGAAAATGTCTACCTGCCGCACTAATTACGGTCGACAAATGCTGCGGGATCTCTTACCACGTATGTTAAATGACTATATAAATCAAGGTATTGACATTTCTAAGCTGCAACTTTCTTACCTCATCGCTATGTTTATCCGCTGAATCTTTATTATTTTGTGTATCATGGAATATGTGCTCAATTAGTGCCGTGGGATGTAGTTTATTTTGATAAGTTGAATGTTTGTACCACTTGCAAGGGTTCTATTTCTTTTTGCTGTGTATTTTGCTTTATACTTACTGAGCTAGCTCTGTCCGAGGTCATCGCCTTTTTGTGCTGTTTTCGCTGCTGCCACTGACTGATAAGTGGGGCCAAGGACAGCTCAAGCCGTGCTTGAACGGCTTTTCCCTTGGCTCCTTTTTTCAATGTATAGTGAAAAAATAAAGAAAAAAGAATGAACTACCCAGAAGAGTCGTTAACAATACTGACGTTATTGAAATTCTTGTTCAGAGGGCTGATGAATTTTAGAAGATGGGGAGCCTCCCTCCTAAATGTACTGTGCCCACGAGAATAAACGTATCTTAGAGAGGGTCATGCGTTACCCTTTCCCCCTTGAGAGAAGTGAGGAGAGCTCACCTCTTCATGCCTTGGCCTCTGTAGAACATAAGATAATGGTGTAAATCACTGCAGACACCACATGAGGAACACAGTGGAGACGATGCCAGTACTTATGCATGAACAAAGGAGCACGAACGGATCTCGATCCAGGGTGCTTGCGGCCGATATTTGAGGCATGTGCACTACACTGATGGCCAGATGGTGTTTATGTGTAACTGAAAAAGGTGCGAATGCTGGTGTACTGGCATTGTATTACACGTGAAATGCTTTAAGCACCCGTTCTCAGCTCGGCGAATTTACCAGAAAGCTTCGGAACTTTTCTAACAGGATGGTAATTAGCTGAAAAAAAAACCATTAATCGGGATTCGAACCAATGCAGGCAGCAAAAGCGCAGCGTCGCAGACTCTCCCGCGGTCCGTTCTTCGTTGTAATGAACATCATTTTTTTCCTCATCATTCGTTCGTCGTTTCCGTGCCTCGAAGTGCACTGAGCGAGCAAGTGGTGCTACCATCATGGCTGTGCAATTGAGTCAGTTGAGCCAAGAGATAGAAATGTTCTCTTATGTGGCTAATGACAGTTCTATGTACGTCACACAAAGGTGAGAGGGCTGCCAATCTTGAGAAATACTCTGCAAATGACGATGAACTGCGGGAGAGAGCAATGACAAGTAAGACTGCGCAATCATCGGAGGACGCTGAGCATGGTGCCCTTCACGATAACAAGTAGTAGGGAAACGAGGCACCACGGAACACGTTTTTCTTTCTTTTACTTTTATGGACTGAAGTCAGCTCAACATTTTAAGAAGTGGTTTTGTGTCTCTCCTTTACTGCTGTCGCCATTAGCGGGGCAGCAAGAATCTTTCTTTTAATTTGACCTTCAGCACAGTTCAGGTTTCTCACTCTGTCTCGATTTAGTTTAGCTCCAAGACAGGCCGCCAAATTCTCGACGTTTTTCGCGAGCTACAGCCACTTGTGACTGGTTCCAGGCTAGCAGTTCGGAAATGCTGATAGCTTGCTTTGCGAGCTCGATCTAGAATCTGGGGCGTGCATAGGCTTACGTCTCCATTTTGAAGCAACGGTGAGAGAAAGAAAATGCTTCTACACTGATAGCTCTACTCGAAGCACCAATCCCCCTCGACACCACGTGACCTGTACGTTGTCTGAAATTGACCTTCATCGTAGACAAAGTCAATTTGCGCATAGAAAAAGAGGCAGAAAATGAAATCAATCCACGACTGGGGGTCGAACCCGAACAGATCAGCCTCACAGGACGCTGCGCCATACCACTAGGCTATCACCAGATTTACTTTATTGCATGGAAGTACATCCACCCAGACAGGTTTCAAGCCACACTTAACCGAACACAGCCGAACACTCCTCGTGTTAAACTGCACCACACTATCAAGCTGTGCTTTTCAGAGCGTCGTCTTCATCAACTTCCATCTGCTCCTTCCTGCTGCACTTCCCGATCATCGTCGCCTTCGACGTAGCACAAATCCGTGCTTTCGCACTGATTCCCCCACCGAAATGAGACCCGCCCTTGAAATTTGACCTCGCCGGATCCAAATACGCCAAAATAGATCTCCAATCGTAACTGACCGTAGCCGACACAATGAAAACCTCTAAAGTTGGCCTGAGGCATTGTCAAAATGCTGTCGCTCGACATTTGGGTTTACCTGGGTTAAAACACCGCCTAGCGTCTTTCCTGCAACCTGCATGCACCTAAAATATGAGCACTTGTTTTTCATTACACCCCAAGTATCGAAAAATCATTCGCTGCGGTTACGAGTCTCGAGAAAGTAGTACATATAACACTTACGCTTTTGTGGCACCTCTAATTCACAGCCTTCTCAAACCTTCTTGCTGCTGCTTCTGGAAGCCGCGCATTGACAGCTGGGGGCCTTTATTTCTCTGCCTGGCTGTGTAGTGAGCGCGGATACGAAGCAGTAGTGTTTGCATGTTCCATAAGAAACTTCCCACCAAGCTCCAAGGCCGTCATAAAAAATAAAAGGCTTTCCATTTCTTCATTTTTTCCCGCTGCTCAGTGCGAGCGCCGAGCAAGAAATTTCACATATCTAAAAATATATTTATTTAAACAGTTGAAAAGAGTGTAATCTGTCTTTGACAATGTAGTTTGTTTAAGATGCCTTGATTTTTGTTCTCTAGGAACACCGCAGACTTCGGTCTACGGGCTGCGTCTCACGAATGTAGATTTTTTTGACGCTGATTTTGATTGGATTATATTTTTTTTTGTCACTTCCTCGGTCGGTGCCCTTTTTTCGGCGCGGAAGCAGCAGGCGGAGCCGAAGCTTTGCGAGGTTTGTTAGAGTACGCTAGCGAAACGTACTGTAGAGAAAGAAAAGAAAACATGAAGGAATTATTAACAGACAAAGCAGCCGCAGAGTTTCTTCTCTTTAGCGCACAGGATATACTGGGGCTTTATATCCGCTGCACAAGTAAAATCTGCCAAGATCGTCAAAAAACCACCTGGGGTTCTTTAACGTGCACTGGCATCACACAGCACACGGGACTCTACAATTTCGCCTTCATATAAATTCGGCCGCAGCGGCCGGGATAAAACCCGGGACTTTCGGCTCAGCAGCCGAGCGCCTCAGCCACTGATCCACCAAGGCGGCTGACACGGCGTTGCGTGGAAGCCGCCAGTCGAAGAAAAGCGCACAATATTCAGTATTCACGGTCATTTGCTTGAATTGCTTCTTGGCCGACTGACATCACTATTTCGCCTTTTTTAAATGCGATTGCAGAAATGCTGTCAGTACGCAGTTTCCTGTTTTTCCGCTACGAATTTTCCTGATTGGTCAATTCCCTGATGACGCATTCAGGGTCACGTGACCCTAACTGACTACTCAGAAAGCATCCCCAAACTTGAAGATCTCACGGAATTTCCTCATTGGCCGAGAGAGGTCACGTGACCTCGTGACACGTCATAACCTGCCCACCGTGCAAGGCGGCAACCTGTCCACCGGATTGTGACCAAACGGCTCAGTGTGACGAAATTCAATGCAGTTGCCACCTGGATACCGTGGCGCTGCGCGTCAGCCTGGAGTCGCGAAGAGCAACCTCGGTGTCACATGCCCCACCGGTGCCTGTTTGAAACAGCCGCCTGCCGGTGCAGTGGCGCATCGCTTAACCGCTGCACCACCGCCGCAGTAAGGGTATGAGGACTCCCTGCTATCTATGAATGCTATTAAGGGGATCATGACATCATCAACCCCGCGGGACCACCAGTGGAGCAATAATAGGGCATTACTTAAGTTGAAATTACGTGCATCCGCAGGATTTGGATGTTAAACAACCCTGAAAAATTGTTAAAGGCAAGGAGCTCCAAAATATTGGAAGTAGGCCAAACCGGAAACGTGTTAAGGTTGATTAGTGGGCCGGATTAGCCTAATATTTTATGATTATGCAATGAAAGGAACCAGAAAATTCTACAAGGTGATGATTCACGCATGCCACATAAAGGCAATGTAACCGGTAGCAACCGAATTTTGTACGGAAAAATTGCACGAACGATATTGGACACTCATAGTAGACACCATAGCTAGGAAACTAAATGCTATCACATTTTCTTCTTTAAGAATGAGGTAAAGAAGGGTCCTAAGTTGTTTTCATGCGTATTTATATTGCTGCGAATCTAGGGAGCTGGTAGTTCATGATAACGTAATTCAGAATGAAGCCCGTTGGACAAATATCAAAACCATAATAACGTTTATCTAACATCATGACGATGTTGGATGCGCCTACAAAAAGCCCCTGACAAGGCTTGACGAGGACGACGCACCCCACAAAGGCATTGCAGTGGTGCACAACATGACAGCACGTTCAGAGAAAAACAACAAAAGCATAACAGATTCTGCATTAGCGATACATCAGTTCGGACTCCTTGTTTAGTTGATGCGGGAGAATGTTGCTCAAAATCTGATAATAATAATTTGTTCAGATCTTAGGTGCAAGAGTTTAATTTTAATCCTGACAGCATTACTATAGGGCAATTGTTTTTACTGACCCTGGCTTTATGCAGCCGTAGGAGTAAATTTTTGTGCAGCTGTGGTAAGTGGATGAGAATTTTTTATTGCGCAAATATGCCCTGCGCATAACAGGGTTAGAGGTACATGTGCAGGCCTGTGTCATTGAAAATTCTTTGAAAATCGGTTTGGTGTGTCCTAGTCAAGGAGCATTTTTAACATTTCTACCAGATTTCTTTTGAAGGAGATGCCAGCGGTTAATATTAGTAAAAGACGTGGTATCACACGCCACAAAAGATTACAACAGAAGAAAACTATGCATTATACAATAGTTCCTTAATACGCTTCAGCATAAAGTTCTCAGTCGACACAGAATAGCGATAACCTTTGAGAGTTTGTTCGTTACCATTTCGACGTGATAATTCTAATTCTCATTAACACTAACATCTAAACTTTTTACCGCAGGAACCGTTTAGATGCATGTCGTACTGATCCTTAAGCAAAGTGGTGGCATACTTGTCAACTTGTTCCGAGACCTGAAAAACACGGCCTTTGTTTTTGAAGTCTCAAAAAGCAGTGCTTTTAACACAATAGCATAAAGATCTTCTTTCAGCGCAAAATAAGCCTTCGTCGTAGTCAACGTGAGCGGAAAATTTCGATAGAAGGAGCCCAGTTGGGCCGCGTAGGTCATGTGACCTTGTGATGTAATCAGAACCTTCTTACCGGACTCTGAGCAAACTGCCGATAATAATGGATCTCGAAAGGATGCTCAGGGCGAGAAACCCAGTCACACAAGCCCCACCGGCTGTAGCACCTGCCATCGCAGGGCAGTGGCGGGAGTATAGCTTAGCCGCTGCACCACTGTTCCAGGAGGGGTGTGAAGACTACTAGCTATCTATGAATTTAAAGTAGAGAGTGACAAGTTCCGCATATATGAGCATTAGGCATTAACCCATTAACGCCATTACATCACACCACCTGCAGGGGTGTGATGTGATGACGTCCACTTTTCTTTTAAGCTTTCAATCTTAAAAAAAAGCTCCTTGAGCAATGTTTTAGTATTATTCGAGGAAGACAAGCGATTTTAACCAGAAAGCTTTGTAGTACAATTCACTTATTGAATGCATGGCGAAACCGAAGGCCGTCCACCCTGGAGACATATAAAAGGAATTATATTTTGTAGCTATTTTTTGTAAGAAACAAAGCAAATGCAGCCAAAGCGTAAAAGTGGCCTTGTATCCCAATGCGTTGCTTTGTTTCAAAGGTGAAATTATTTCCAAGAATACGACGCCGTGCTACCTGCTTCTGCCCAGAAATCCCACTCCTGAGTTAATGCGCCTTCTAAAACGGGCCTCTAGAATTTCGCCTCCATCGATATGCGACCGCCGCGGCCGGAATCGAACCCGCGTCTTTCGGGTCAGTAGCCGAGCACCATAACAATTGTTCCACCGCGGCGGCCGAAAACTAACAATGTCTTCCAGTAACACCACACAAACATCGAGAAAACAAAAGCACCACAAAGGAAGCCTTATGTGTCTTTCCTTCTTGCTTGCTGCGTTTCATCTCATTTCGGCACTTATTTCATGGCGCTGCAATTAGGATTCCAGGAACACTGACCAGAGGCGCAGGCACAAGAGGCAGGCAGGTATCAAGGATATGAAAGGAGTGGACAGGAAAAACAAGTAGCACAGACACCGTATCGGCGGCAGCCAATGTCTCCGAGGACGACGTCCCAAAGCCATCAAAGTACACTTCCAGAGAGCATAGGGAAACGTAGTACGACCTGGTCGTCCCAAAGAGGTAGAGGTAAAGGTGGTTGACGAGAACGACATGTCACGTATCGTGCGTGCAGCAACCAGGACGAAACCGAAATGAGAAAAGGCGCCTGGCACACTATGAGACCCAGAATCACAATATGCGTCAGGCGAAGCGAGCCAGGCGGAGAGTCGAGCGGAGTGTTCGTGCAGGAAGCGTGCTTCCGCTGGAGATGTACGCGAAACTGACCCAGGGAGCACCACGGCGCACCAGAATAATCGATGCCTTTATTTTTTTTCTTACTTTTGCCATTGTCATCGAGTGGGCACCACAGAAGGGCTACTGCAGTGTTGACAGAGATACATGACAGCGGGATACTCGGCTCGCTTGATTCGTTGCTGCCTCTTCGGGACTGATGTGTTCTGGTCTGTAAGAGTCGTCGTTCATCGAGTTTGAGTGTCCTTCCCGATAGTGCGAACCTTCGCGTACACAATGACGAGTAGTTCTACCACGGCGAACTATCGGGAAGCAGCTCCTTCTGACTGTTGACTTCCGTTAAGCTTCTTCACGCATTCATCGGTGAAGCGTTGGATGGCTGTAGTGTACTTTGAGACAGGCATAAGCAGTAGCAGTGTCTTGCACAGTTGAGACGAGCGCTCAGAAGATTTCTAAGGAAAAATTATGATGTAACTTTGGACATACACACTATAAGGCTGACAAAGAGAATCAACAGAAAAAAATTATCATTGTAGAATCTAATAAAGAAAGTGAAGCTTTGGTTCATAGCTTATGGGGGTTTTACGCCCCAAAGAGACTTACTCAGGCTAGGAGGAATGCCGTAGTGAAGGGCTCTGGAAATTTGGACCACCTGGGGTTCTTTAACGTGCACTGACAACCCCCGTACAGTACGCGGGCCTCTAGAATTCCGCCTCCATCGAAATTCGACCGCCGCGGCCGCGTCGCGAAGCGAAACAGATGTACAAAACAGCAAATGCAGTGAGATGGTTTTAAATACCGCCCGTGAAAGGAAAAAAATAATAGGTGCTTAGCTGACTGAATATACCAGTTAAAAGAGTAATTGCAATTGGCATTCACCAAAGTGCAGCCACAAGGTATACAGCAAGGTACACGATAGGCCAACAGAGCTATTTCATTGCCTTTGTAAGAGAGCCGCTTTTAACTTTAATTTTTCGGCGCACGTGTGGAAGTTGTACTTTGATTTTGCGACTATTCCTTTTTACGAATAATAACTGGACACCCCACTCCAGTTGTAGCCAACACAGTCCTGTGCGCGTGTGTTTTAATTCCTCCAACATGAACTAATCACGCGCACAAGCTGGATACATTTCTTATTGTGTAAAAATTTTGTGTATATAACTTTTCCCTCTATCCTCTATTCCTGTCCCCTCACCTCTTTCATTTCATTTCTCCATTCTGCCTGCTATCATTTATTTCCACTGTCCCAGCTCAGGTGCTTCAGAATCGATGGCAGACTCCGGGGCTAGAAAAAATCTTTTCCTTCCTTTTTACTATTATTTAAAAATAAACCACTACCATCGCCACCTTTTTATTTTCTTCTATCTTGCGCTATGTTAGGCAGGTAAGCGCACAATGCGTCTATAGTTAAAGAAAAAACTGCATGATGTTTTGGATAGCATGATGTTTTCCTGTCACTCGGTTTTTCTCTTAAGAAAGATGTCAGGAAATAATCAGGAATTGCGAACCTATAGAAACAACTGTTAATAGCAGTAGTAGTAGTAAAGCGCATTTATTTCAGAAGAGAAGAGTTAGGGAGTTAGGCCATAGGGGTTGGGGGAGAGAGAGATTTGGAGCTTCAGTGTTCGGTCTTCCCTATTCCGGGATCCCGTTGGCCTCCGCCGCCGCCTTGGCCCTCGTCACTAGCATAAGGTGCGTGCTCGGGTCGGAGTCAGTCAGGAGGGCCTCTCACTGCTCGAGGCTATGGCTAGTTGTCTTCGTTAGTAAAGGGCTTTGTCTACCGCCCCAGGTGAGGTCGTACGTGGTGGCGCAGCCTCCACACCACACGCACTATTTCACGTGTCTGTTCGGACACATTTTATGATATATGGCTCTGCTTGGGTATGCGTCTGATTGCAGTAGTCTGAGTGCTGTGGCCTGCTTTTTTTTGAGGCTGTCCACCGGAGCCGAGTACTTCCTGCGCGCCACCAACATTACCTTCATTGCCTTCCCTCAAGATTATGGCGTGTTGAAGGGTTCGACTGGTAAACCCGCCTTCCTCAACGCCAGTGTCGGGAACCCAAATGACGGTGTGTTGAAAGCTTGTGTTGTTAGTTCAGTGTCTCTAAGCCGCGAGCACCGTCTCGGAGCAAGGACAGGCATAATAATCACTCCGAAAGCGTGCTCAGAAGTTGGTCAGATAGACAGCGGCAAGTACAAAAGCCACTGTAGCGCAGAGAACAGAAAAAAAACTACGCATACTTCCTGAAATCTGTTAGGACTACTTCAGTGACACCCAAAGCGGCTGCATTTTGAATGAATAAACAATAGACGCGACAGTGCTATTATTTTGCAGTATTTTTAAGCACTGAAATTGGCCAAAATTAGTCCTGCGCCTCATTGCGGCAGGCTTGATATCACACACTGTCAGTCTGGCTTGTAAAAATACATGAATGGATAATTTTGCATTTCTAGGAGACACATATACGTAGCAATTCTGGACAAAAACATTTGGGCCGGGAACTCACTTAGGAACGCAATTTTTTCGTAAAATGGAAGATTTGTGTATAACAATTAATATGCCCGCAGATCACCCGACGGCAGAATTGAATTTTTTTTCTATTAACGTTCTTGCTAATGTCAAAAGCGTTCCCCTACTGGTTTTTATGGAAGTCTTAACTGTTAGATGTGATCGATAGGAAGACTTTGAAAGTTTTTGCTACATATCAGAAGAGCTGACCATTGGATTCAATACTAAAGTATAAGTATCTAGCGATTTTCCACTTATTTTCCAAACTTTTTTCTAAATTGCTGGACATGCATAATCGAAGACAAATTATTGTAAACAACGCTAACAACATTTTGAGATTTTGAAACCTCTAGGAAGATATATGCGCCTTATCGGCTATGCTGACACCCTGAATACTGTCGGTTGCGACGCCATAACGAGGCTTTTGGAATTTTCTAGCCGGCTGAAACTTTTCAAAAGAAACGTTTATTCGGCTTCAGAGCAGCATTTCAACAAGTCACATTTCTAAGTTCTTCTACAGGCTCCTTGAACTATTCTCAGGAAAGATAAGTGCAGTTCCACAGAAAAGATAAGCGCACTGCAAATTCTTACGGACGGCGCATTGCAAACGGCGCTGTTCGGGTGTGGACCGAGATATGTGAGACAGTTACTGCGTCATTTCCTTTCCACAAATCCAATTTAAAATTTTTAAAAGTATGTAAGCGGTTTTAGCATCTTGTCAATGTGTTAAAACTGTATTTTCGGAAATATAAAATTAATTCGCCTGAAGTATTGTTTAATTCTAACAAACGGGCAGTCCTTGTAAACATATTTGCAGCATACTTCAAGCAGCCCTGGAGTAATCTAGTGCTCGAAACCACGCTTCGGGGAACAGTGAAATGTCTCCCTTTTCTATCGTCTTTTCATTTTCGGTCACTTCTAGCAAGAAGACAATTACCAGTTTATTATTTTACGTGTGAAGAACGTGCTATCATTATACCGGAAAGGGCGCCTTAGGCACCGATCATGAGAGCGAAGACCCCCGACTCCCAAGGCCGACCTACTCCCATAGACGCTCATGCATTTGTTGGTTGACAGTTAGACTCCTCACCGAAGCCTGACGCAAGTTACCACTAGAAATTCGGTTCTAGAATGCCGCCATATTGGAATGCGACCATTCCGGCACTTGCGCGAAAGTTTGGTGCCCACAGTCTCTGCGCCAAAAGCGCCAGACCGAGCAAGATGTGTCGCCTCTCGGGTGTATATATAAAGCAAGCCAAGCATAATGCTCTTTGAGGGGCTTCATGACCTTACGGGACTTGGAGGAAGTGGCTCGCACATGTAGCTAGGACTCCTTGTAACCTGGGGTATCTGTTGCTAAACTGTCGTCGTCGCTTCCGATGACGCGGTAGTTGCGACTGCGCGTCCTTTCAACCTTTCCTCTCACATCTGTTTCAACTCTCTTACTGTCTGCACGTGGCAGCGATTGTGGCGCAGCTTGAGCCACTGCGCAGGCCCGTGAACTTTACTTTTCATTCTTCCTGCATTCACAACAACATAATGCTCTCTGGCGCACTTGCAGTTTGCTCACGTCACTTTCTGTCGGTCTATTGTGTCTGGCAACATCTTTCCCGTTAAACTTTAACATTAAACCGTTAAGGTTTAACGTCAAACTGATGACAACGCCGCGAAAAGTCAGCGATGGAATTGTTATGCTTATCGCTTACAGGTGTGTCAGTGATTATTTTTGCAGTTGACACCTGTTTTAGTCTCGTCTGAAAAACCGACTGGAATTAAGTTTTTTTTAATCCTAACTGAATATATATTTAATAAATTATATTTTATACATATTTCAGTGTATTTTTATTGCACAGTAATGTATTTAGTCGATAATTTTAGCAAATTGTAATGTATAATAAAAATACTAACATGGTGATGGTTGTATTTCGGACATATTGCAACAATGTTAAAGTTATTTCTTCAAGCACAATTAGAAAGCATTCGTATTGGTATTTAAGCATAGGGATAAAAATACAAATCTAGTACGAAATGAATACAATATGTTTCAAATTAATTTTTAGCAAAGCATTTCCTCGCTAAGTTACGCGCCGCAGTGGCTCAGTGGTTAGGGCGCTAGGGTACTGATCCGGAGTACCAAGGTTCGAACCCGACCGCGGCGGCCGCGTTTCAATGAAGGCGAAACGCACAGGCGTCCGTGTACAGTGCGATGCCAGTGCACTTTAAAGATAATAATAATAATAATAATAATAATAATAATAATAATAATAATAATAATAATAATAATATAATAATAATAATAATAATAATAATAATAATAATAATAATAATAATAATAATAATAATAATAATAATAATAATAATAATAATAATAATAATAATAATAATAATAATAATAATAATAATAATAATAATAATAATAATCAATCAATCAATCAATCAATCAATCTTTATTTTTTCGGTGCCCAGGAACAACCCAAAGGTCTTGGTGCTGGTACACCATTCACACGCACAAAATGTACATTTATTTCACCACAAAGGAAGACACTAAGGGGAGGTAATCCAGCAGTCAAGACGATAGAAAAAAAAGACACATAAACTAGGCGTGACAGCAAGCATGAAGCAAAAAAGTGAAAACAGCGGTAAATGAAAACAGCTAGAACAGGCAACAGACATATAAATAACTAATGAAACAATAAACAAAGAGAATGAACGACCGATAACAGCCAAGTACAGCATATAGCAAAATACAAACAAGAATAAAGCCAATACTAATATGAACGAATATGAAACCTCTGAAATACAAACTAGAAATACAATCATACACAATAAGAAACGAAATTAGTGAACGCGTTACAGACAATCAGGCGTGAGTATACAGCATTAAAGAAATAATATTAATGACAACAAGTACACGTGATGAACAATTAAGGAGAGAAAAAAACAATATAATACCGGTGCAAACGCACAAGTGTAGTAAAGACAAAATGCATGAAAGGGGAAGTTATGTATGAGAAAAAGAGTGCTCAAAGTGGAACGTCACGGACATCCAATATAAAGGAAGGGAGAGAATTTTCGAATATATCTAGGTGAGGACAAAGAGAATTAAACAACTTTTGCATTCTGTCCAGAGGGGAGAGGGAGTGCAGGAGCGCAGAAACTTGGAATGGTCTGAATTCCCTTATGCTCTTTCGCGGTACACGCAAAAGGATACGCGCTAGGAGCTGAGGGCATAGAATGTGACCATGAAGAAGTTTATACAAGAAAAATATATCTGCCCTCACGCGACGGCAGCTAAGAGAAGGAAGATGCAGTGAGTTACTCCGTCTGGGACGAGAGCTGGAAGTTTTGCAAGAAAACCGATGTTGAAATATGCGCAAAAACTTCAGCTGAACTCTATCGATTTTTTCACAGTTCGACTGGCAAGTGCCGTTCCAAACAACAGACGCATATTCCAAAAGCGGCAAGCATATGGAGAGGTAGAGCTTTAAGAAAGGAAGTGGGGATCGAAACTCTCTCGAAAGCCTGCAGATGAAGCCGAGTGTACGCATAGCCCGTAGAGCAATGCGTTTTGTATGAGAGGAGAAGCTGAGGCTACGGTCGAAAAGTACGCCGAGGTCATTAATTTCATCAACCCTGGGCAGCGGCCTACCATTCACAGAATAAGAGTAGAGAAGACTGTGCGTTTTACGCGTAAATGAGACAACCTTGGTTTTAGATGAATTGAGAGTGAGCCCATTCTTCAAGCACCAATCAGAGAAGGCGGATATGTCAGATTGCAATGACAAGGAATCGTGAAGAGTATGTATTGCCTTGAACATTTTTATATCGTCCGCATAAAGGAGAAATGAGGAGTTTTTGACCACGGAGGAAACGTCATTGATAAAAACAGAGAACAGAAGCGGGCCTAATACCGAGCCCTGAGGGACTCCGCTGGTGGGAGTGTAAACAAATGAGGTCTGTCCATTTACACTGACAAAGCAGGACCGATCAAGAAGATAGTTGCGTAGGAGGGCTACAATAATAATAATAATAATAATAATAATAATAATAATAATAATAATAATAATAATAATAATATAATAATAATAATAATAATAATAATAATAATAATAATAATAATAATAATAATAATAATAATAATAATAATAATAATAACAATAATAATAATAATAATAATAATAATAATAATAATGGGTTTTGAGGAAAGGAAACGGCGCTGTATCTGTCTCATATATCGTTGGACACCTGAACTGCGCCGTAAGGGAAGGGATAAAGGAGGGAGTGAAAAGAATAAAGGAAGAAAGAGGTGCCGTAGTGGAGGGCTCCGGAATAATTTCGATCACCTGGAGATCTTTAACGTGCACTGACATCGCACAGCACACGGGCGCCTTAGCGTTTTGCCTCCATAAAAACGCAGCCGCTGCGGTCGGGTTCGAACCCGGGAACTCCGGATCAGTAGCCGAGCGCCTAACCACTGAGCCACCGCGGCGGGTCACGTTAAAGATCCCCAGTCGGTCGAAATTATTCCGGGGCCCTCCACTACGGCATCTCTTCCTTTTTCTTTTACTCCCTACTATCTGCACGTGGTAGCGATTGTGGTTCGGCTTGAGCCAGTGAGCAGGCCTGTGCACTTTCCTTTTCTTTCTTCTGGCAAAAACAGAGAGACAGACAGACATGATGATTTGCTCCATCGCAGCAAGGAATGAGCTGGCGCTAGAAGATTTTGTTTTTATTTTTACACGAAAGGAAATGGCGCCGTAATTGTTGGGCTTGTCTATACTTCGTCTCACAAGATGTTTGCAGCACTATGGAAGGTAGAGCTCTCTCGTCCAATCAGGGCTGCAGAAACGCAGAAAATAGTCCCTAGAATATTTGAGGAGTGTAGGACTATTAATCAAAACAATAAGCATTGCAACTAAAAACATGATTTGGACAGGTATATTTAAATGGTAGGGAGTGTTTCAATCACTGGTGAAATTACCAGACAAAGCCCGTACAGACACAGCTCTGCGGAGGCCTGCTGCGAGGTAGTGATGCGTCGCCACTTTCCAACATGGCGTCGGACGAGTCTGTTGTGTCTCCTGTGTGCTCTACACCGACAGTGCGCTGTTTCCCCAAGCAGGCGAAGCAGGTGGCTTTAAATGTTCTTGAAGCGCTTCGCGTCGAGTGCGGGGGCAGTTGGAGTACAAATGCGCTCATCAAGAGGACGGCAAAACTCACGCAGGTGAGCGAGCGAACGCTTTACATGTGGATAACGGAGACGTTGAACGCGGGCCGAGTGTTGTCACCGAAGAAGCGTGCTGGCGGAAGAGGCCGCGAGCGGACGAAGAAGCTGGACGATTTTGACCTGAGCGTGTTGCGAAGGGTGGTACACACCTTTTTCCAGAGAGGGGAAATTCCAACTATCGCGAAGGTGGTTGCGCATTTCGAAGAGGACGAAACGCTACCGACCGTGTCCGCAGCGACAATGCAGAGGATGTTGAAGAAACTTGGCTTCCGATATAAGAAGCGCTCTCGGAATGCGGTGTTAATCGAAGCGACGCACATTGTGCAGTGTCGCCGCCGGTACCTGCGCCAGATAGCGGAGCTGCGACGCCAGGGTAGGCCTATTTTCTTCACCGACGAAACGTGGGTTAACGCCGGCCACACGCGAAGTCGAGTGTGGACTGACTGCACCATCCAATCTGCACACCAAGCGCATCGATCCGGACTGTCGACTGGTCTACAAAACCCCAGTGGTAAAGGTGGCAGGCTTATTGTGACGCATTGCGGTAGTGAGCAAGGTTTTGTCGAAGGCGCAGCGGAAGTTTTCCGAGCGAAGAAAAACTCGGGCGATTACCACGAGGAAATGAACGGGGAACACTACGAAAACTGGTTCTCCAGGAGACCTCCCACTACTACCACCCGGCAGCGTTATAGTGATGGACAACGCGCCATATCATTCTGTGAAGCAGGATAAAGTGCCGCGGATGAGTAGCCTCAAAAAGGACATACAGGCTTGGCTGTCCGGAAAAGGTGTCGCGTGGAGCAGCGGCATGGTGAAGGCCGAGCTCATGCAGCTTGTCAGCAATGTGAACACAGGTGGGGAGCAATACCGTGTCGACTGCATTGCTAAAGCTGCTGGCCATCTCGTTGTGCGCCTGCCACCGTACCACTGCCAACTGAACCCGATAGAGCTTGTCTGGAGCGACGTCAAGGGTTTCGTGGCCAGCTAAAACAAGACGTTTAAGCTCCAAGACGTCGAGCCTCTGGTTTGGCAAGGCATCACGCAAGTGACTGTTGAGAAATGGAAGAATTACGTGCAGCATATTATCAGTGAGGAAGATGTGATGAGAAAACTGGACCACATCATCGACGATGTTGTTGACCAGGAGCGGCCATTGTTGTCAACCTGGAGGACGACACAACCAGCAGTGCTGAATTCAGTTGTTATGAAGACGATGAGATGATCGAACCTGTTTAACGTGCGTTGCCTCTCGCGCAGCGCATGGGCTTGTTTTGCATTTCGCCACCATCGACACTCGGCTGCCTCGGCACGCTGGAGTAAATAAATTTATATGCACATGACACGATTACTGAAATTTACTGCGACGCGACAACAGAGGAACTGACGAGAACAGTACCCTGGTTGTCTCACATATATCGGTGGACACCCGAACCGCGCAGTAAAGGAAGGGATAAAGGAGGGAGGGAAAGAAGAAAGACAATATCTCGGTGGACACCCGAACCGCATCGTAAAGGAAGAGATAAAGGAGGGAAAGAAGCGAGAGAAAACTGAAAATTGAAAGTTGGATTTTGAGGAAAGGCGCGGCGCTGCGCGGTGGAACACCTGTGGCTCGGTGCTACTATAAATAGAGGTAGAAAGAAGCCACCTGGACATCAGGTGGATCGAGCCACAGGCGCGTAGGAACACACTAATGTAGTGCGCGCCATCCTGATTGGACGAGAGAGCTGTACCTTTCGTAGTGCTGCAAACATCTTGTGAGACGGAGTATAGGTGGACTGCCAACCATTCTGTAAGGAAAGGATAAAGGAGGAATTGAAATAAGAAAGGCAGAATTGAAAATTGCTATTCCGGAGCACCTAGCTTTCGAGCTGTCGTTAAAATGGAAGGTTTTAATAATTCTTCCTTTCTGTGGTGCTCGAAAGAAAGGTGAAGCGACAAATTGGATATATGTATAAGAGGAAAAGGGTAAAAAGAAAACACTGTGGCATCAGTGCGTGATCGGTTTCAGATGACGTAGGCCCCTGTTCCTTTAGAGACAACGTCTGGGGCTTATGGAAGCGCTTTGTGTGTCTCACATAACGCGAAATTTCCGTGTCACCTTTCAATCGATTATTGTTTTGAGGAAACCAGCTGGACCCGAAGGTTGATAAATTTGGATAGATAGCGCCACTGAAGCGCAAAGGAATGGAATGAAAGAAACCGGGAAAAAGCTTTAACAGATCGAGGAGGTAGAATTCACGATTTTGTTTGATTTGGCGCAGAGTAGATACTGTCGCTGCCATTGCGCTAGAGAAGGAAAAGGTGCACCTGGGTCTCAATATAATTTTCTGCGCTTTATCACGGCGGTAGCAGAAAGAAGGGAACCATCCTTGAACCTGATGGGTTGTATGTGCTCATGCCAAAGAGGATAACAGACACTTGCGGTTCGGATGTGGTTCAAAACTTCGCGGCGCGTCAAAAGACAGCAGAAAAGGGGCACGGATTTCTCAAATTCCGCTTTTGGTGATTATTTTTTGTTTTCTACTGCCCGAATGATACATGTAAACTTCGCGCTAACCTTTTTCACTGCGGTGTTATGTTGCTGTGAATTTTCGGACAGCTAGGATTGAGAGCGAAGCATTCTGACGAAACATATGCTTGAGAGGCTCTAACTTCAAGCTTTTCATTTGAAAACTCGAATATCCTCGCTGAGCAGCTTAGTACTCTACCGCAAAACATAGGATTGTTTTTTGTGCGAAATATTTGAATAACAAGCATTTCTCGCCTGCGTTCCGAGACAAAGTCAGCGGGCGCTGCCGGCTAATGCAAAAAGGTTTTACTTTGTCACATTTTGTTATACCATCGAAGGAGCAAATGTATGGAGGAATGTACGCACTGCTTAGGACAGAAGACAGAAGTGGACAAAACTACGCACACCACGAGATCGAACTGAGAACTGTTTAGTGGCTTTTCTGGCACATAACCATACAAAGAGGATATAAGGATCAAAACCAATGTCATGGATGTCTTCCGGCAGTTTCTTGCCTATTTTCTCGCCGAGAGAGTGCAATCATCCCAAGTTCGAATTGAATGATTGAATGAGTGCAGTTGATGGGTCGTTTACACACGTTCCTTCTTGCACAAGCAACAGCAGAAAGAGCAACGGGAGTCCATAAGCGGTAGTTTAGGTAAAGATCGACCAATGTATCAAGGTGCAATTTTACGACGCCGCCAGCATTACATGTTATTTAAATTGTCTACTACTTTACGTGCAATCAAAACACTGGGGACACACAACCACTTGAAAATGAACCAATATAGTAATAATAATAATAATAATTGGTTTTTTGGGAAAGAAAATGACGCAGTATCTGTCTCATATCGTTGGACACCTGAACCGCGCCGTAAGGAAAGGGATAAAGGAGGGAGTGAAAAAAGAAAGGAAGAATAGAGAGGTGCCGTAGTGGAGGGCTCCGGTATAATTTCGACCACCTGGGGATCTTTAACGTGCACTGACATCGCACAGCACACGGGCGCCTTAGCGTTTTTCCTCCATAAAAACGCAGCCGCCAATATATCCGGCGAAGCAAATTTTTAGTGCGAAAACAACCTCATTATGGTGAGGCAAAATAAAATGAACGAGGTTTTAAGGGGAACCACACTGCGCTAGTCAATGCTTCATCAACAGAGATTGTCTTCGTCTGGGCTGAGACAATGATACGTCACCTTATAGAAACGTTGGGTAGTGAACAGAGGCTGTCTTAGGTTCTGCGTTTTTGTGCCGCTTTATTGTGCACACATCGTATGTACCAATTTATATGGGGCGCCTCTTGTGAGCAGCTGCGCAGTGCTGTACAGTGTTTGCAAGGCAGGACGCAGTCCATACCTGTCAACTATTGTTTCTCGTATCAAATGTCAGCGGTTCTGCATGGCGCCGGAAGCTGGCAATTTTCCTCTGTGCTTACCGTTTGGTCACCTCCGGTTCCCCGGGTGCGTAGCGAGAACGCCGCCATTCTTTCAGGAAAGCAGTCGCTTTCACTTGTTTCAGAAGGTAACGAGACGTCGAGAGTGCCATGTTGCGCCTCGTCTCTGTGCACCAAAGAAGGCGAATAGATAGGTGAGCAGTAAAAAGCCAAACAAGTTTTCGCTATGTGCAAGGCATGGAGCTTTTTTTGATAGCACAAGGAGTCCATGAATGAAAGGAAATCAACCCTTTATAAGAAGGAAGCTGTGTATATGTCTGACATGCATAAAAATGACAAAATTTCCTTGAGATGGCTGTAAAAATAAATTATCTCCCATTCAAGTCGTTTCGATCATTAGTTGTGTAGAAAAAAACGTGTAAACATTTGTACCAATCACTTCGGAAAAACCTGTAATGTAGTTCGAGTACTCAGCCTCCTCGACTGATAGTAAAACTGGCATGAGATTTAAAATTGATTCAAAAAGTATTATGAGGAAGGTGACTGATGAAAAAGGGAACAAGGCGCATCAGTTTTTCTAAACATTCTTTTTTTTCTAATTGAATGGGCCACGATGAATTGTACACGCGTGCTAGCAAAATCGTATAGAACACCAAGGAAGCCCATTAGCGAGAGATGAAAATGCCCTTAAAGCTTTGTTTGCTTGTTTGGTAATATTAAGCACGGGAAAATGTGTGACATACGCGCACCGTTGGACGCTTTACGAAACCTGAATAAAGTAGGGAACATGCGGAACGCTGTCTTTTAAATGGTTTAAAGTACCTCGTTCATGTGACAAGAGGTGTGAGTGCCTTACACATTGAGCAGTTTGCCAGTTTCGAGTTTTCAAAAAACGGTTCCAAGAGTTCCTGTCTGTGGGTTGGATTGAGGATATCTCAACAGCTGAGTATGCTGCATCAACAAGGAAACCCTGCGCCGTTGTCGCCCTCCAGGAAAAGTGGTCCAGACAACCCTCAATGAATGCATCAGCAAAAAAGAACTTTTTCCCGAAGCTAACGGAAATTGAAACAAAGACCAAGTTGCGAGGTGAGCACGCTAACTGTAGGCTACAAAACCGAGTTTTTTAAACAAAATATTTACTATACTGAAATTATTCTCTATTTACATATAATATTTAGAATGTTTTTTAGAAACGGCACAAAATACATCTCTAAAACTGAGACTACGCCTCCAAGAGAGAGTGCAACTCTGGTTTAACCTCTGTCAGATCGTACACTTCCCTGAGATTAACAATTATATGGCAGAAATGAGATTTCGCCGGGACAACTAATGCACAGTGTTAAGGCGGAGATCTGGGAAAGTTAGTACATATTTAGAAGCACTTTACACAGCGCAACACACAAGACAGTCTGTTCTTTCTTGTCTTGTACGTTGCGATGTGTAAACTGCTTCTAATTCACACGACCGATTCATCATCCAAGTTTTAAATAAGCTGTGCAGATGAATTAGAAAGAAAATATCAAGAGGTTCATCAACATATTGCACTCCGGTAAAGTATGGTATGGTATAGATAGCCAAGTAAATTTGCTTCTTCATGGTCTGTTGCAAGACATCTGAGAGCAGAATTGCGCCCTTAAAGTTGGTAAAGCAATATTTGTGTGTTTCAGGGGCGTTACAAAGGCGGCAGTTCAGGGCTGACACAAAAAGTTTCTCCTTCTTAAGCCAAGTCTTCACGGGCATGTGCCGTATGTAGCTTATAGAACAAAGTCGCAAAACGTGATGAAAGTAGCATTTTTCGCACCCCTGCAACTACGTTAGATGCCAGAGATCCAAAGCACATAGAGTGGTAAATACAAGGGAAAAGAATTGAAATAAAACCTTTCTGCAAACGTTTTACCGACACCAAAAGTAAGAAATTTCTTGAAAAACGAACTGCCTGAATGCGCCCCGCAAAAAAAAAAACTCATGCAAAAACCCCCATAAACATGGATAATCTGAGATTTAGAGTACGCAACTGGGCAAAGCATTAACTAAATTTGCCTATAGAAACGATGGAAGAGTAGCCAAAAACACAAAAAGGGGATCAATCTGCTGAACTTAAAATGGACTAAAACTAGCCCACCCGCGCTGACAGGTTGGAAAGTATAATAACGTCACATGGGCTCCATGGAACAATCCAACGAAAAACTTGCAAAAGCTCCGTGAAGCGTTGAATAGAAATCCTAGCGCAGTGGATAACCTTGAAACATTATAATTGGTTTTATAATTGTTTTTTTGGGGGGCAAGGAAATGACACAGTATCTGTCTCATATATCGCTGGACACCTGAACCGCGCCGTAAGGGAAGGATTAAAGGAGGGAGTGAAATAAGAAAGGAAGAAAGAGGTGCCGTAGTGGAGAGCTCCGGAATAATTTCGACCCCCTGGGGATCTTTAACCTGCACTGACATCGCACAGCACACGGGTGCCTTAGCGTTTTTATGAAGGAAAAACGCTAAGGCGCCCGTGTGCTGTGCAATGTCACTGCACGTTAAAGATCCCCAGGTGGTCAAAATTAATAAACATTAAATTTATGTTTCTAGGAAGAAATTACAGGTTTTAGCCTTCCGAATACAGACACACCATTTGGGACAAATGTCTCAGCCTAACGCTGTACAGATGATACGCGATGTTTCCAGTAGTTTGCACTGTACCCGAACGCGTCTAATGGGACGCCGCGGTACAGGGGCGGTACACACATCCATTCCACGCTAGCATATACAGCTGATAAAATACCCACAATGCAAACTACAGACCGGAACTCTTGAGCCGTTCATCTGAGAGCTCAAAACTGTGGCAAACTGCTTAGTTAGAGAACAACTACAAAATGCCAGGCTTAGCTGCGCAGATTGGAAAGTTATCAATTCTCAATGTCATGACAAAGCGCAAAGCACTAGAGGCCCTGCATTTGTGATTGAGAATTAGAGTGTAGGCTGATTTACGGGTGAGCATTCAAGCTCCCCAAACTGGCAGTGTCTGCTTGAATAATGTGCATGATTTGTTGGACATAAGCTTGTTAATTAACTTGATAGGTTACGGTGGGCACACCAACACGCGATGCCATCCCCATAGATTGCATGTTTGAGTTGGGGAACAGCGGCAAGTTTTGCCAGAAGATTTTTCATTACCAAGTTAAACAGCTTTGGGTATAAAATCGTTCATCAGGCTGTTTGATTAGGACAAGCGGCGAGGCCTGCTAATCTGGGCTAATGAGTCTTACTGTGCAATAGGAAAGGAAGTTTTCTCTATATTTGAATAGGCGGACTTCTGGATCGGTTTCCCGAAGGAGCTCTCGGATTGCGGTGTAGGAGACCTTGTCGAAGTCAACTAGGTGTCAACACCTACAAAGTGCACAGCAAGACAGCGCTGAGGCCTGCATAAATGTCCTTGTATATTCGTGCAGCAACATAATGAAATTTATAGAGCCCAGTCCTTGTCTTGAACAGCTTACTAGTGGACAGCTCACTTCGCTGTACCAGAGATGTGTCCTGTCTTTCCGTGTGCCTTTCATATAGTTTTGTCGGAAATTTAATGCAGTAGCACGGAGGAAGGAAAAATTCGAGGAGAGGCCATAACGTGACATTTTTTGAAGCCGGAAACGAGCGCGGCGCCATATTGTCCGGGCGCGCTCTTATTTATTTTTCACTGTGCTCTTTTTTACATTTCTCCGCGCGTCCGTTCCAAACCACGTGAAGGAGCTGGTCTAAAGAGACTACAGCGTGAGTAGCGATTGGTGTCTGCCCGCTGCTCATGTACGAGAGACCTTAGAAATATTGGCGCCAGACATTTGGCGGCTTCTAGTTTGTCCTCTTTGCCGCGTCGTCTCCGCGCCATCCCCGCTCTCTCGTTCGAACGAAATAGTCCGGCCTTGCATGGTCAAAATCGAGTAGCATTCAGCAAAGGCACTTATCGCAACTGCGGTAAGCGCGGGTAGGAACTTTCACTTATTGCGGTGACCCTTTATGGTACGCAGTGTCTTTTGCCGCTTTTGCCTTGCGTCGTTTTGCGACGACGGAGGCATGTGTCCCTGGGTCCTGTGCAGGCTACACTTGGCGAAATAAACTGGTATACTTACATCCGGTTCCTCCTAGTCTCGTGTTAATCGCAGAGAGAGAAGGTTAATTTCGCCAGAGGAGGTGAAGGGCACAAAATTTTAGCTCATTGAAGTTGTGTGGAAATATGCCGCTGCTGCCAAAACATAGCAGAAGAAAAGAAAACCCTGGCATTCACTTTGAAGAGCATGCTTGCTTGTGTTCTCTTTTTTCTCTAATATAAACTGTTACCCATGGTGCCACTGAAATAGAAATTGTTACTTTGTGCCGTGCATCATCTTTCATTCCTTTTGTTATGCAGTGTGTCTTGGATCGCGCTGTATATTTCATGATGCTTCGGAACCAACTACCCTACCTTAATGCAGTGTAGAGTACAGTGTTGTGTTGTATTTTATGGTACAGAGGCAACTCAGGCCATCTTGCGCTAAACTCGAGGTAAAAAAAAAATTTCTGGAGGTTTTTCGAAATATAATTATCTGTGGTGTAGAGGGCGTAAAACATTGTTTTGTATTACATAATGCTGAAAGAAGAAATTTTCTGAATGGCTAATATTTGAAGAAGGCAGCTTTGAAAAAGGCCGGGTAGTGTCAGCAGGCATCCTTGGTTGGGCAAGGATGTTGAGCCTCTCAACCAGTAAAACAAATCCGCAGCCGCCGCAGAAATGAGAAGGTGGCTGAGGTGCATCAAAAAAATTAAGCGAATCAGTGGTTAAAAGTTTAGATTGCTGACAAAACTTGGTTCTCCTAAAAAGCTAAAACACATGTCGTGTCAACAATGGCATCTTCATTCAAAAGAAACATTGGGTGTAAAGGAATGCGCTTATTACAAAACTGAGTAAAATATTTTTCCAATGTCTTTAAAGTTTTGTGCATGAGTATGAATTGTGATTAAGTGTTATGTCATCTCCACATTTTAACAAATCGCTTTGTCTTCATTTGTAAATAGAAAATTGTGTGTTATGAGCGTGTGGCTTGTACGGAGACGACATAAAATAACTCCAATGAAATGCTCCTGGTGCAAACATGACTTCCATTCACCTAAAACAGGCTTTACAAAGTGCAGTTTGTTGCTTACTTCATGGTTGCAAGCTGTCTGCCTTTTTTACCCTAATTTCCTTTGTACTAATTTAATGCAATCCTTAAAGGTTATAGTTACCTTTTTTATTTCCTTGTCACGAGATTGAGCAGTGCACAAATTTGCTCTCTCGTTGCCTTTATTCCCATATGACTCGTGACCCAGCGCACTTCTATGTTTTGTCCTAGTGCTGTGGCTGTTACAATGTTGTGTAGAATGTCACCAATCATAGGAGTGATTGCATTTCTAGAGTGGAGAGCAGTAAGTAAATATAAGGAGTCTGTGTAAATAATACTGTTTGTGAGGTTCTCGTATAATATTTGTTCAAAGGCTACACAGCTGGAGTAACATTCGGCAGTGAAAATTTATGCGCACTGTATAAGCCTACTCCATTCCAATTCCTTTTTACCACTGCGCTTCCAAAGTAAACGTTTTTGACCCGTATGAATAAAAAGGTGTGAAAGTACTGTATTTTTCCTGAAGTGCAAGAAATTCTTGTGTATTATATGTTGCTGTGGAGTTTGTTTTTTGCGGAACTGTGTAAGAGTAAAATCACAGATTCTAGGAAAATGATTCAATGCAGGCAGTGGATCACGTCTTCGAGCAATGCCAGGCAATGGGAGTGTAAAGTACTGCCTTTAAATTAAAACTCCCTGAAAATTATAGTACATGGCTCTCCCTGGTATCTTTCTGTGCCCAGCTTGCTGGCATGAGGCTTATATTTAAATGGCCCTCAGCAACACTTTTTATTTCAGAGCACAATGATTGTTTAAGTGGAGAGCTGTCAAATGTGCTCATGAGGTTGTAAAAAAAATATTTCTTTGCTAGAATGAATGTAGACCTTCGTGCATGACATCCCTGAGCAAGGTTTTGGATGTCGAGTTGTTTGCATGCTCTGCTCGCATAACAGTGGCCCACATACTGATCACACTTTAATCACGCTCTGTTGTGGATAGCACAACCGTCTCAGTTTTATGCTGAATGATTGTGGCCGCGTCTGCTTTTGGCTGAGTCGTGAACAATGCTGCCATGCATAGTCACACGCCAGCTTAGTGTTCAACCTGCGTTTTAATGCTGCTCTTCTTGAATGTTGCAACCGGTCTCCATTGCGTATATTTAGGCAGCTGTGTCCGCAAAGCCTTCTGCTACAGCAGTATTTTGTTTTTGATCTTGAATACTGTATTTATCTTCCTAACATGTTTTAGTGCGGCTGCCCATGCCAGGAATACTCTCGCATACAGCAGTGATGATAGGCAAATATACTAAAAAGTTAGAGTTCTTGACCCTGAATGCAAAATATAGTACCAGAACATGTTCATTAAGGTGGCCGCGCCAACAATGAGTTTTTATTCACAGCTCCAAGAGCCACTCAAAGAGGTTGCATAAACAGTGAGGGCTGAAGTAGCACGGCAGGGGAGGATATATGGCGGTGGGAGTTTCGCCCCCCTCCCAAATAGAAATTTTACTTAGTAAAACCATGCTGAACCCCTTTTTTCTCAACGCTAACAGTCCGAGAAATACATATTTAAAATAGGACGGGCCTTTTTAAGACTGATTCATAAATCCACCATTTGTAGCACTGCAACGCAGGATGTTTCACATCCGCAGATCTGGTTTGGGGCATAATATATATGACCGCAGCTTTTCAGACTGCTTCTAAAAGTTTTGAAGTACCCAGTGGCTGCAGTAGGTTTCACAGTGCTGGGCATTATTTCAATGCTATGTTTCATGTTTAACGTGCAGAGCTGCAGCTGTATGCACCAATTTTCGCTACTTGATGAAATACCAGCGTCTAATGTTAGTGCATAGTAGCACACTTTACTTGTCATCAACAATACCGGCAATGAAAGTGAATTTATTGTACGTAATGAACTCATGGAAATATTTTTGTACATAACCACAGGCATCATTCAAATTCAATGCACAAGCGGATATTCATTTCACTAATAGCTTTTTACCACAAATAACACTATCATAGAACATGGGCACAATAAACACGCGTTAGGAAAGGCCTCCAAATTCAGTTGGAGCTTCGCCGTTCTCGCACTTCTTGACCATGACCTCAGCCAGAAAAGCAGTTGCAATACCTTCTACAGGAAACTGGCCTAAATATAGCACGCGATCAAAAATACAGACTTGACCACGATATGAATGAATACACTACAGCCCGGCACGCCACAGAGGCAAATAGCTGCCTAGACGCTTCAGACGTAATACGCTTCAAACGGGCATGCAGCAAAGTTTCTGTATACTAATAACAGAGCGAGCACAGATGCTTCCTTTACAATAGCACTTTCCGCCCATGTTATGGCCCCCGCCGCTAACACAAACGCAATTTCCGAAAATAAAAATTGCCAGTTGTATCAAAACCAGTTGCAATCGCTTGAGCATTGCAAGAACACGTATAAGAAGCAACGAGGTTTCACTGCCGACGGAAGCGGGAGCGCGAATGGCACATGCACACTACACGCACAAGACACGAAACGTTCGCACAAAACGCCGATGAACACTCTGCAGCGCACACCGCATCGAACCAATGGCGAACGAACAGCGCGAATGCTCCTCACTGAACAGCGGCGGTCTCCTGACGGCTCAGAGCAGTGTCGCAGCAAACGAAATGCCCGTACTATCGTCGTCGCCAAGCGCGTTTAAATCCGGACATGCAAAAACATTTTTGCGCAGAATTCCACCTCGAGATTTGGAAAAACGCCGTCAACGTCACCCTGAGGGCACCACCAAAAGCAGAAACTCGAGCAGTTACATAACCACACGCAGCCAATGCGCGCGCGGAGGATCATTGCACGTTGTGACCATGTAAGTGCGCGACAGCCGGTGATACTGTCGATGCGCTCACCTCCTGCGATGCGTGGGCCGGGTGCTGCTTTCGGAGATGGTCGTGGATGGCCGCACGCACGTCCTCCAGCGCAAGGGGCAGATCGCTGGCAGGTAGCTGGTGTGCAGCGGTCGCGAGGTTGTCAGCTTCTTCGTTGCCGGCGATGCCGCAGTGACCGGGCACCCACTGTGCACGCACGGCACATCCTCTCTGCGCGAGGCGCTATTCGCTCGCGCATCCAGCGCCTCGCGCAGAGAGGTTGTGCCGTGCGTGCACAGTGGGTGCCCGGTCACTGCGGCAGGCCGGCAACGAAGAAGCTGACGACCTTGCGACCGCTGCACCCCAGCTACCTGCCAGCGATGTGCCCCTTGCGCTGGAGGACGTGCGTGCGGCCACCCACAACCATCTCCGAAAGCAGCACCCCGACCCACGCATCGCAGGAGGTGAGCGCATCGTCAGTATCACGGCTGTCGCGGACTTACACGGTCACAACGTGCAACGATCCTCCGCGCGCGCATTGGCTGCGTGTGGCCCGGGGAACGACGACTGCGTCACGGAATCGCGACGAGTGATGTGTGTGACGGCTGCGGTGCAGTGGAAACACTAGAACACCTGCTCCTTCACTGTGCCGTTCGCCGATGCTCGCCGCGATATGCTCGCAGCCTATAGGGCGCAGGGCATACTACCAGACTCCATCAAGACGCTATTGTGGCCGCAGGGCAGTGCGCGCACTCGTGAGCGAAGTTTGGTGAGCCTCTGTGCATTCCTCGAACACACGGGCTTGACGTCCCGTCTGTTATCCGTCAGGTAGTTACACGCAGTGACCGAACGCTCCGCGAGTTCTACCTTCAACGATTAATAACTGGACGCCCCATTCCAGTTGTAACCAACACAGTGCTGTGCGCGTGTGTGATTTAATTCCTCTAAAATGAACTAATCACGCACACAAGCTGGACACATTTCTTATTGTGTAAATAGTTTGTACATGTTACCTCTCCCCCTATCTTCTCTTCCTGTCCCCTCACCTCTTTCATTTCATATCTCCTTTCTGCCTGCTATCCTTTATTTCCGTTGCCCCAGCTCAGGTGCTTCAGTATCGATGGTAGATGCCGGGGCTAGCAAAAATCTTTTCCTTCCTTTTTACTATTATTTTAATAAACAACCACTACCACCACCAGCAGTTACGCCCCGGGTTAGAACACAACCGCGGCGGCTGCATTTTTATGGAGGCAATACGCTAAGGCGCCCGTGTGCTGTGTGATGTCAGTGCACGTTAGAGATCCCCAGGTGGTCGAAATTATTCCGGAGCCCTCCACTACGGCACCTCTTTCTTCCTTTCTTCTTTCACTCCCTCCTTTATCACTGCCCTTACGGCGCGGTTCAGTTGTCCAAAGATATATGAGACAGATGCTGCGCCATTTCCTCTCCCCAAAACCAATAATTAATATTATTATTATTATTAGTTTCGCCTACGCCGCGGCCCACTGCTGCCACCCAGTTTGTAAACAAGCTGCCAGGACAAGATGGCCTCCCGAGCGAGAAAAACTATGTCACTTCCTCCACATTTTTCTTCCATGTTGTAAGGGAAGGGCCTCTTCGGAGTGTTGCCTGCCTCCATGTGCAATACCTTCTTAAAACGAAAACTTTACTGGCCGCGAACTTGCGATTTCGCCGTGGCGGAGCTTCGAGAAGGCACCTGAGGTCACAACGCGTGCCTCGCCACGGATATTTCTCGCTCTCTCTCGCTCTCTAGTCACTACTGCGCATGCGCCACTTGAAAAACCGAGCCACAGGTGTTCCGCCGCTGAGCAGCGCCACGCCTTTCTTCAAAATTAATTATTGTTTTTTTTTGGTGAAACGAAATGGCGCAGTATCTGTCTCATATATCGTTGGACACCAGAACCGCGTCGTAAGGGAAGGAATAAAGGAGGGAGTGAAAGAAGAAAGGAAGGAAGAGGTGCTGTAGTGGATGGCTCTGGAATAATTTCGACCACCTGGGGATCTTTAACGTGCACTGACATCGCACAGCACACGGGCGCCTTAGCGTTTTTCCTCCATAAAAACGCAGCCGCCGCGGTCGGATTCGAACCCGGGAACTCCGGATCATTAGCCGAACGCCTAAACACGGAGCCACCGCGGCGGGTTATAATATATGTATATATAATAATTGATTTTTGGATAAAGGAAATGGTGCCGTATATGTCTCATATATCGTTGGACACCTGAATCGCGCCGTAAAGGAAGGGATAAAGGAGGGAGTGAAAGAAGAAAGAGGTGCCGTAGGAGAGGGCTCCGGAATAATTTCGGCCACCCGGGGTTCTTTAATGTGCACTGACATCGCACAGCACACGGGCGCCTTAGCGGTTTGCCTCCATGAAAACGCAGCCGCCGCGGCCGCGGTCGGGTTCGAGCCCGGGAACTCCGGATATGTAATAATTGGTTTTTGGGGAAAATAAATGGCGCAGTATCTGTCTCATATATCGCCGGACACCTGAACCGCGCCGTATGAGAAGGGATAAAGGAGGGAGTGAAAGAAGAAAGGAATTAAGAGGTGCCGTAGCGGAGGGCTCGGGAATAATTTCGACCACCTGGGGATCTTTAACGTGCACTGACATCGCACAGCACACGGGCGCCTTAGCGTTTTTCCTCCGTAAAAACGCAGCCGCCGCGGTCGGGTTCGAACCCGGGAACTCCGGATCAGTAGTCGAGCGCTCTAACCACTGAGCCACCGCGGCGGGTCCCTCCTTTATTCCTGCCTTTACGGCGTGGTGCGGGTGTCCACCTAGTTATGTAAGACGGTTACTGTGCCATTTCCTTTCCTCAAAAACGAAACAAAACACGTGAGCCGATGGCGTTCATAGAGTTAATTGGGGATGACAACTTTGCAAAGGCCGTTCATTTTCACGACAGGAAAGGCGCACAACGGGCTTCGTGGGTCAGTGGAGACCTCAATCTCGCTTTCATGTGCGTTGCGTGGCGTTGGTGTTGAACAGCAAAATCCTGCTTTGATTGCATTCCGTCACTGGATAGGTAGCGCCGTCACTGCCACCCTGGGAGGTGGCATGCAGTTAATGGTTGATCGCGAGAGATTGATCACGAAATAACGCCGCGGCGTAGCTATTGCTCCAGTGCCGCATGCCAGCCACAACGCTGTCAGTGCTAATGCATCCAGGCCACATCTCTCTCTCGCCACCACCACATGTATCAAAGCACGAATGAGGCTTAATCCTGCTGTGATTGCATTGCGCACACTGGATAGGCAGCGCCGTCACTGCCACCCTGGGAGGTGGCATGCTGTTAATGGTTGATCGCGAGAGATTGATCACGAAGTAACGCCGCGGCGTAGCTAGTGCTCCAGTGCCGCATGCCAGCCACAACGCTGTCAGTGCTAATGCATCCATACCACATCTCTCTCTCACCACCACCACATGTATCAAAGCACGAATGAGGCGTCCGCATATCCAGGGAGACAGTTATGCGCCGTTCCTTTCCTCAAAGCCATCGCCGTCTAGAACATTGTCAACGCCAACGCCAATGAACACAGTGAACGCCGACATTTTTCGCTTTGTATATCCTGGATTAGCTGAGCTAATCCACATTAATTTGCAGCTTGTCGAAGCACGCTTAATGGGCCGGGTGAACCCGACCGCGGTGGCCGCGTTTCGATGGAGGCGAAACGCAAAGGCGCCCATGGGCTGTGCGGTGCGAGTGCATGTTAAAGATGAAAAATGAAGATTGTTTTTTTTTGTTATCCAAGTAAGAAACACTTGATTCTTTTGACAGGCCAGCCACTTTATCATCTTTTTTTGCACACCACCATCGAATGATTCGCTGTGTTTGGAAACAATTTATGCAATACGTATTCTTTGTGAATACATTAAATGGCTTATAATTCCCACTTGAAGCGGAAATGCACCATATGACCAGATAGACCACATGCAGACACGCGGTAAAAAGACAAGGCGTGAGAAATGAAGGAGGGCTGCACTAAAAAAAATCTCAGAAGGAAACACCAACCGAAGTAGAGTTTGTTACAAAACCGAATTCTTCCTTCTCGGTTCGGCTAACCTTTATCCTCAGCCCTCAAAGATCCCTTAGATCAATCAGCTTTCCTCTCTGGATGCCTTCAAAAATGTCAAGAGAAGTATCCCGATTGTTTTCACCCGACGTTGCACTCAAGCAGCTGCATCATGTTGTTAATAAGAGTTACAAGTACAAATAAAATTTATAGCAAAGGTTTATTTCAATCATTCACCAATAATCCTAGTAGGCTATCACACCCCCGCCAGTGTCGCACAAAAAATTCAGGGGCGAAGGCGCCCGTGCCCGTGTGCTGTGCGATGTCAGTGCACGTTAAAGATCTCCAGGTGGTCGAAATTATGCCGGAGCCCTCCACTACGGCACCTATTTCTCTTTCTTCTTACACTCCCTCCTTCATCCCTTCCCTTACGGCGCGGTTCAGGTGTCCAACGATATATGAGGCAGATACTGCGCCATTTCCTTTCCCCCCAAAAAAACTATTATTATTAAGGCGCCCGTGTGCTGTGCGATGTCAGTGAACGTTTAAGATCCCCAGGTGGTCGAAATTACCAGGAGACCTCCACTACTGCACCTCTTTCTTTCTTTCATCTCTCAGTCCCTCCTTTAGCCCTTCCCTTATGGGGCGGTTGAGGTTTCGCCAAGATGTGTGTGTGTGTGTGTGAGTGAAAAACTTTATTGAGCTCTAGATTCGCTGGTCTTCTGCAGTCTTCAGATGGATTCGGTCATCTTCTTGCACAACGGTCGGTTTCCCTTAGTCCAGGGCTCCGCTGGATGCTGCTGCCAGTTGTGCTTGCCGAATAAGACCTTCTTGGTCGACCCGGCGATCGCTGGAGAGCACTCCCTGCCATAGCTCCGCACTCGGGTTTGGTATAACGGGTACCAAGTCTATCTTCTGGCATGCCCACGTTATGTGACACTGCATGGGTGTTTCGTGGCACCAGGGGTATTTGTCATTGTATTGTGTGGGATACATTTTGCTGATTACGTTCAGGTTCGGGTACGAACCCGTTTGTAGCTGCCTCCACGCGACAGTCCTCTCTGCTAATGGAGTTGTGCGGTGATGGATACCGCTTTCTGCAGCCCTTGTAGTAATTTAGTATCGCCGAATAGTGTTGGGGTACAGGCTCGGTCCCCTCGAGGTTGCCAACGTTGGATGCTCGGTTATAAGTGTACCCTCCAGCTATCATGTCCGCCACTTGGTTCCCTGCTCCCACCCCCGTGTGCACCGGCGTCCATACTATCGTATGACTAATTGGTTCTTCGTCTGGTTGTCGTTGTGTTATGTGGTCTCCGGAGCGGAGTATGCGGAGCACTCCGTGCCCTATTGTGACGCGTAGGTAGTTGCGGCAGGCCGTTTGTGAGTCTGTAAGGACTGTTAGAGATCATTTAGACCGATAGCTTACCGCTGCTGCTAGAGCGACGGCCGCTTCTTCAGCATCGATTATCGTGCAGTCTTGGAGTGACGCACTGGTGATCTCGCATAGGTTCGAATTAATCACCGTTGCTACCGTGTTGCTGTTGCTCTCTCTGCCCCGCTGCTCTTGCGCATGTGGCTGCATCCACGTATTCCGTCGTTTCTTGGGGTGCTAGTGTCTTTTGTAGGTATCAAGCCCTCGCCTCTATGCGTGCTTTGTGTAGGTTGGGATCCATGTTCCTGGGTATGGGTGCTACTTTTAGTTTATTGGGATACTCGTCCGGAATTGTTTCGGTCCTCTTATCTCTTGAAGTTGATCAGCGCAGCCTAGTTTCTTCAGGAGCTCCCTGCTAGATGGGGTCTGCTGTAGTCTGCCCTGCGCAGTTAGGAGACTACAGTATTTCCCGCTCAGTTGAATCCAAACTCCAGAATATTTAATCTGATTGCCATTAAATTTAATCCAGCTTAAATAGAAATTAATCCAAGCGCAAAAGCATTTAATCCAGCGAATTTAATCCTCATGCATCCTCACACGGGACCGCTATAACTTAAAACGCTGTCTACAATGCATAGACGCGTTTTCGATGGGCTGTTACTTAGGAAACATTAGACATCCAATGAGGATGTAATAATTACAAATTCTTTTAATTATAACAAATAAGGGCCGGTATTTATACCACCCACCACATCAACCGAAGTACAGGGTGAGTGCGAAGCGTATTGCAGATATGCAGCGGCGGTGTCCTGCAACTCGCATCATCATGTCATACCTTTGCTATCCTGATAAGATGAGCGACTCACTCTAAGGTTATGACTAAGATAAACTCCCTGTGATCAGCCGATAGTTCACGTTGGCGGAGGCTGCAAACGGGAACATTATTTAACCTACATGTACTTAGCAAGATGTAATCTACACAGTATTGGAACACATGCCTGTGCGGGGCAACCCCCACGCTTTACCATATAACCTGGAGGTGTAAGCGAAACTACACGTTCCACTAACATAAAACCCCGAGTGCGGAGCAGTGAGAGAGCCCGCTCACCAGCTGCGAGCTCGCCGCCCAAAGGGCAATGGTGCAGCACGCAAGCGAAGCAGCGCGACTCAGTGGAGCCCTGGGCTCGGGGCCCAGCCCTGCTTTGAAGGTCAAGAGACTGCAGCGATGAAGACGCAGACCGAACGCTGAACCCTAAATGAACCAAATAAAGTTTTTCTCTCTCACTCACTCACATGAGTTCGCATCACTTGCAACCTGACGTTCCAAATTCTCAACCAAAGCCATGAGGTGTATGGAACGAAACGTTATGTCGAATGTAATGATGCTATCACTTCGACACACCTTTAGCTAGCACATTCAGTATGTTCCTACATGACACTAATAAACAGCACAAATATATGCAATTCTTCCCGCCTTATAACGTCCGGTGACTTTGAGCAAAGGGGAGGCACTCTCTTGACCCAACAACATTGGTATCGGATTTACCGGGACAATACTGCTATCATTTGCACACAGCTATTTCGTTGAGTCCACTCTCCGGTCTCACTCGACTTGCAGTAACATGCATCACATCAAGTCGCTATTGCAATGTTATCGCTATCGCTAACTCTAAACGCTTTCGCTGCGTCATTACAAGTTGTGACGTCACAAGGAGCGACTTTGATCATGACGGGACGTTAAACCAACCCTGCAGTCGTGAGTGTAAAACCCGCCCGCCCGCGTTAAAATATAAAAAAAAACAGTGAGGAAGGAACCCCGGGGGTGTCGTAACTTTCCTCTCAGCTCGCCGGTGCGGCGCCGCGGGGGGCGTCGATTTTTCTCGAATGTTGGAGTTTTTTCTTGTTGTCTACGGAATGGGGGTAACCTTGCGCGGGATAAGAGATACCTTCCCCCTTCACTCCGGCGCCGATGACTCAGCGTGCCGCGAATGACCTAGATTGTTCTAGAAGGTGGTTTCCGCGCTCGACCAATGAGGTCACGCGACCGGCGGAAGAAGGAGGAGTTTGTGCGGTTGAAGCTGCGTGTATGTGCACCGCCTGCCTTGGTGCGAAGAACAAACAGACGCGGTCCGCGACTATAAATGAGGGGCTGCAACCGCCTTCAGCTTGTCCGGACACCGTCCGGACCCCGTAGAGTATCTGTTACGGGTCCAAGTTGGACTTATTTTTGGAAATGTGGCGGAGAGTTTGAAGGATGCTTCACTCCCGCCACCGCTTGGCCCGGTATTGCACTACCTCCGGGATCGGCCTTGTCTTTAGCGCGTCTTTTCTATCCTGTCCTTCTATCCCATCTTTCAACTCTACTACTTTCTGCACGTGATAGCGAGTGTGGCTCGGCTCTAGCCAGTGAGCAGGCCTGTGCACTTCCCTTTTCTTTCTTCCTGGTAACAACAAACAACCGTCTGTTAGTCCGAGCCACCGTTTAAACTTCCGAGAAGTGCGCCCGCTCGACTCCCGGGAGAACACTACTCGCCCAGCCACGGACGGACCAGCGAGGCAACGTGCGCCAACCTGCGGGACGGCCCCGTCGAGCTCCTCAGGTCGTCGGACTGTCGCAGTGCCCGGTGAACAAATTGTGTTTTGTTTATTTCTCTCTTTATCTCTCTGTGTGTTTTTGCACTTTAGGTGCAAAGAATTTGTTGAATTGTATCTCTATATACTGTGACTTTGCATGAGTTGTATTGTATTTGTGAATCTCTTTGTGTGTGCTCGTACGAGTGATTATGGAATCTCTGTATCGTCTCTTAGCTGTATAAATTTTGTTTTGTTTTGTGAACCTTTGGCTCCGACCCATTCTCTGGCTTGCGACCGGCGAAAGCTGGGCACCAAACGACCAACCCTCTTGTCACTTGGTAGCTGGTCTCCGGCTGAGCTTGCCACGCTGAGTGGAGGGCATCTTCTTTGTGACTAAGACCGCTACCCCCACACGCTCTAAGAGTGCCTGGGAACGCACGCAAAAGTGCGCGAAGTGGTGACATATTTTGGCGTCCGCGACAGGACGTTGGGTGTTTGGTAAGCGCAGAGAACGGAGAGAGTCGTAAGGAGTTTACGAAGAGGTCGTAAACGAGTGTTTAGCAGCAGAGCGATATTGTGAGGTGCCGCGCTGAAGCAGTTATTGAGGTTCACCGTATAGAGGTGGTCTTTGCGTTGAGAAGTTCAGTATCCGAAAATGAACCTAAAGGAACTAGTTGAGGTCGGCATCCAGATGGGGATGCCCGGGGCTGAACTACGGAAATAGGTGAACCAGAGCGGAAAAGAGGAGAGAGGGCGGAGAAAGAAAGAGAGAGAGAATTCGAACTCGAAAAACAACTGCTTGCCATGAAGTTTGAGCTCCAACGTGCTTGGAACCACTCAGCGGAAGTCTATAACACTAGAGAAGAAGATGAATAGATGCCAGCAGATTACTTCCCAGATTTGATGAAAAAAGGGACGATGTCGACGCGTTCCTCAGGCGATTCGAAGGGATTGCGGGAAGTCAGAATTGGTCATACGGTGAATGCGCTACCATTCTTAGCACCTGTCTCAGTGGGGATGCTCTGAGAATATTCGGGACACTTTCTCCAGACTATGCTGCAAGCTACAGCAAAGTAAAGGCCAGCTTACTTAAGCGATTGCGTCTCACCACCGAGGGATTTCGAGATAAATTCAGAACAGGGAAGCCCACAGATGGCGAAACGGCAATCCAGTATGCGGCAAAATTAAGCCCCTACTTTGATCGGCGGATAGAACTTTCAGAAATTGCTCAAGAATACAGTACACTTCGTCAGCTACTCATCAAAGAACAGTTCCTGAGTAGCTGTCAACCGAGGTTGTCGCTGTACCTGAAGGAAAGAAGGGCCAAGACTCTCTCCGAAATGCTAGATCTTGCCGACCAATTTCTAGAAGCTCAAGAAGGAACGAACCTGACCAAGATTAAGAATACGAATTCGGAGAGCGCGGGAAAAACCGACAGCCGCGTTGCCTGATTTAGCCCAAAGGTTCCACCAAAGTGCTACCTGTGCAACAAGTTAGGCCATTGCGCATCTAACTGCCGCAACAGTGCCACAAACAGTAGCCAAACAGTTCGTATTAAGTGCGGCCAGAGCGGGCACAGAGCCGCGGTTTGTCCGATCCCAAGCAAGCCCATTCCCCAGGTATCGTGCGTACGGGCATCCTCAGATGACCACCTGGAGGAAGAAGATGTAAATGGGTTTGTAGAACTAAAGAACGGCAAGACGGTACCAGTCGTGAACGCCGTAGTGAACGCACTGCGCGAAGCCGAAATGAACAGAATGCCTGTCCTGAAAGGGAATGTAGGAGAAAAAACAATTACAGTGTTGCGAGACACGGGAAGAAGCGCTGTAATAATAAAACGAAGATTAGTAAGAGATAAGGATCTCACTGGAACGAAGAGCCTTGTGCGGCTTGTGGACGGCTCGTTTTAGCGCTTGCCGGAAGCTTTAGTACATGTTCGGACTCTGTACTACAGCGGGAAACTAACTGCACTGTGCATGGAGCGCCCCATATACGACCTTTTATTGGGAAATTTAAAGAGGGCAAAATTTCCAATCTGCCCACAAAGTAGCCACGCGATAGAGAAATCCGAATCCTGCTCTTCTGTACGGCGCAGTGATCGCCAAGCGGAAAGGAAGTGGCGAAGGAAGCGCGAGCGTGCTAGCTCAAACAAAGGAGCAGTCAAGCATGAAGAACGGAAGAGTCCCGCGGAGGAACATTCCGAAGAAGAAAACACGTTTTTTCAGGAAGGGACGGGCACTACAGCAGAAAGTTGTGCGAAGCCGAAAGAAAGGCCTCGGAATGGTCACAACGAAGCAGCGAAACGCAAAAGAAAGACAGCTCAAGAGGACAAGGTGTCTGACACTCCGGCTAGGCTCAGCTTAGCGGAGGTTGTGGAAAGATTCATCGTGCTGCTGTGCACATTACTCCAGCTACCTTTCGATCACACAGGAAAATTCTGGAATGTGACCAAGAGGGTATTCACACTGGTAAATATTGTGAGCCTGTGTGCTTTGACGCAGGTACCCTGGAATCCATTGATAATCTTGTTTGTGTGTGCATGCCTGAGCGCACAACCTTTTTCCGAGTTTGAAAATTTAACTGGAGGGTGCAGGTTGGGCGAAACGGAAGCCCATGTTGACCGAGAAAAAGAGTCGCGAGTTGAAGAGACTCTTGTGAACTGTGAAGGTTCTCACGCGCGCATTTCGGATGCGCAAGTAGGAAATGTATCTGGAAGTATAGGCGCAAGCATGCCTTGAACGTGAGTGCCCCTGTTAGTGTAGTGTTAATGTGTTGCCGAGTTGCGGTTTGTGTTGAAGTACATAGTGATTATTGTCAAGTGACATGTATGTAAGAACATGATTGAATGTATTTATTCTGGCGTCCGCCATATAGATTGTGAGCGCAAGCATGTGCTCGCGAATTTTGTTTTTGTGAATATTGTTGCACAATAGTCTTAAAGGAAGGAGCAGTGTCACTCGCGCCCGCGCGCGGTAAAATAAAACAAAAAAAAACAGCGGGGAAGGAACCCCGGGGGCTGCCTAACTTTGCTCTCAGCTCGCCGGTGCGGCGCCGCGGGGGGCATGGCCGCGCGCGGCATCGATTTTTCTCGAATAATAATAATAATTGGTTTTTTTGGGGAAAGGAAATGGCGCAGTATCTGTCTCATATATCGTTGGACACCTGAACCGCGCCGTAAGGGAAGGGATAAGAGAGAGAGTGAACGAAGAAAGGAAGAATTAGGTGCCGTAGTGGAGGGCTCCGGAATAATTTCGACCACCTGGGGATCTTTAACGTGCACTGACATCGCACAGCACACGGGCGCCTTAGCGTTTTTCCTCCATAAAAACGCAGCCGCCGCGGTCGGGTTCGAACCCGGGAACTCGAATGTTGGAGAAGTTTTTGCTTATTGTCCATGGAAAGGGGGTAACCTTGCGCGCGCCAAAGGATACCCTCCTTCTTCGCTCCGGCGCCAAATGACTCAGCGTGTCGCGGATGACCTAGATTGTTCTAGAAGGTGGCTTCCGCGCTCGACCAATGAGATCGCGCGCCCGGCGAAAGGAGGAGTTTGAGCGGTTGAAGCTGCGTGTATGTGCACGGCTGCCTTGGTGCGAAGAACAAACAGACGCGGTCCGCGACTATAAATGAGGGGCTGCAACCGCCGTCAGCTTGTCCGGACCCCGTCCGGACCCCGCAGAGTATCTGTTACGGGTCCAAGTTGGACTTATTTTTGGAAGTGTGGCGAAGAGTTTGAAGGATGCTTCACTCCCGCCACCGGTTGGCCCGGTATTGCACTACCTCCGGGATCAGCCTTGCCTTTATGCGTCTTTACTATCCTTTCTTTCTATCCCATCTTTCAACTCTCCTACTTTCTGCACGTGGTAGCGATTGTGGCTCGGCTTGAGCCAGTGAGCAGGCCTGTGCACTTTCCTTTTCTTTCTTCCTGGCAACAACAAACAACCGTCTGTTAGCCCGAGCCGCCGTTTAAGCATCTGAGAAACGCGCCCGCTCGACTCCCGGAAGAACACCACTTGTCCAGCGATGGACCGGCGAGGCAACGTGCGCCAACCTGCGGGACGGCCCCGTCGAGCTCCTCAGGTCGTCGGACTGTGGCAGTGCCCGGTGAACAAATTGTGTCTTGTTTTTTCTCTCTTTCTCTCTCTTTGTGTTTGTGCACTTTAGGTGCAAAGATTTTGTTGAATTGTATCTCTATATACTGTGACTTTGCATTAGTTCTTTGTATTTGTGAATCTCTTTGTATGGGCTCGTACGAGTGATTGGGGAATCTCTGTATTGTCTCTTAGCTGTATGAACTTTGTTTTGTTTTGTGAACCTTTGGCTCCGACCCATTCTCTGGATTGCGACCGGCGAAAGCTGGGCACCAAACGACCAACCCCCTTGTCACTTGGTAGCTGGTCTCCGGATGAGCTTGCCACGCTGAGTCGAGGGCGTTCCTTTGTGAACGTGACCGATACCCCCACACGCTCTAAGGGTGTCTGAGAACGCACGCAAAAGTGCGCGAAGTGGTGACAGAGGCTGACACTAAACCCGCTACAAATTCACCTCCGTGCACAACGCCCCTTCCTCCGCGCCCATCTTAGTAGACACCATACCAACCCTGCTTGAGTCCTTTGCTGCTCGCTTTGAGGCAGAATTTCAGAACGCTATAAGTCACATCAACCAGGAATCTGCAAATCTCAAAGACGCAGTAATCCGCAAAACACAAGATAATGCTGTCCTTAATAACCGATTCGACGTACTAACCCAAGGATTTTCTTAGTCCTATAGCGGTCTTGAATCCCGGCTCAGCACTTACGAAACCAGCCGCCCAAAGCGCGACCCCACCCCGAACAGACGCAAGAAGCCCAAAGCATCGGAAAGACCGGACAACCCTATCTCTGCCGTAGCTCAAGACCCCCACGCCCTCGTTAAGGCTCCCTCCTCTAAAGACTCTCATGATGGCCGTTTCAAACAGTAGTCTTACACTCTGGCAGTAGAACAGCCGGGGCTTTGGCCAGAAGCGTCACGTGGTCCGCCAAATGCTGTCCTGCGCTCGGGACCCGACATCCTTGCCCTGCAGGAACCCTCAAACCCACTTACCTTACCCGGCTATGCTGCTGTTCTGCCCACATCCCCCACACCCTCTCGGGTAGCATTTCTAGTTCGACGCTAAATCACCATCATCTCCCATTCCTTATGGATTGAAGGTATTGATCACCTTCTAATTGAGCTTGTGCCACAAAACGCTCGAGCGAACAGCCTCTTCGTCCTAATGTATAGAGCCAGCCTAAGTGCCTACAAGGTAACTTCGAACGCCTCTTTACACTTGCGAAGCGCATAGCCAACAAGTGCCCTTTACTCATCGTATTACGCTTTAACGCCCCACATACAGCCTGGGGTTACCCACACGACACAGTGAAAGGACGTCGGTTTTGGTTAGCCGCGCAATAAGCTGGTCTCTCCCTGCTCATCGACGCTACCCTTCCTACACGAACGGGAAACAGTGCCTGTAAATACACTGCACCAGACCTCACGTTCGACAATCGCCTTCCTCACGCTACATGGTGCAACACAAAAGAGAATCGAGGTAGCGATCACTGCATTATCGAGATTCTCTTAAACATACAACTACACCGCAGGCCTCGCAGAGGCACTCCTTTCACAAAGAGGGACTTTTTTCGCTCATGTAGGGCAGCCCGCACTTTCGCCCCCATCACGAATATCACCGAATGGTCGAAGCAACTACAAAGCGATGTCCGATAAGTAACTCGCCCCCTACCAGAGGACTGCCCAAGCGACACAATTGACTCCTGCCTCATACATTTATGAGAAGCTAAAGCAGGCCTAGAGCGACGCTGGCAAAGTCAGTGTTGGAACCGAACACTTAAGCGCCGCCTCGCCCGTCTTAACAAAGAGATAGAGACGCACGCAGCGATTCTTTCACGCTAAACCTGGGAATCACTATGGAACAAGCTAGATGGTAATATGAGTATACCCCAGTCCTGGACCTCTTTAGGAACTTAATAGACTCCACCCACTCTAAGACAACCCAAAGACACAACCTCACCAAACTCATACATACTTCCGATACACCTCCACCGGGGCTTCTCCGAGAACTTCGCAATCAATACTTCCCCGCGTACCCTCCTGTAATACACAATGACTATGCAGGCCTCCCTAACGACCACCATGACCAACCCATTACAGAAGCAGAGGTTCAGGTTGAACTCCAGAGACTCAACACGTCCTCAGCCCCGGGCCCAGACGGGGTACATAGCAAGGCACTCAGGAATCTGGACGCACAATCCATTGTCGCACTTGCCGCATACTTTATTGAGTGCTGGAAATTGGGTACCTTCCCACCGCAATGAAAAGAGGCCAAAGTCGTCTTCATACACAAACCTGGCAAACCTGTGCTCACCTCTAACCTCAGACCTATCTCCCTCACATCTTCTGTTGGAAAACTGATGGAGCATGTACTCCAGACAAGGCTTTGCCAATACCTAGAAGGCAACAATCTTATGCCCACTACCATGTTTGGATTTCGTCCTGGGCTTTCTACACAGAACGTTATCCTGCAGCTAAAACACCACATTCTCTACTCGCAAAACTCCGACACCAAAGCTATTCTATAGGGTTGGATCTCACTAAGGCCTTTGATAACGTTGCACACTCAGCTATCCTCGAAAACCTTACGAGCATGGGAGACGGCACGAGGATGTAAAACTACATCCGAGACTTCCTCAGCGACCGCAAAGCCACGCTTACTTTCGGCGACCACCGCCTCACAGGTGTCACGCTGGGAGCACGAGGTTCGCCGCAGGGAACCATCCTGTCCCCTATTCTCTTCAACATAGCACTTCTTCACCTACGTCGACAGCTAGCTCAAATTCTTAACGTGCACTTTAGCCTCCACGCCGACGACATCACGGTCTCGGCAAACCGCGGCAGTGATGCCGAAATAGAAGAACACCTAGAATTGGCCCTAACCGCCATCGACACATATGCACGGGAGCGTGGCCTGACCTGCTCTGATCCAAAATCTGAGCTTTCTCTACCGTCCCAAACAACACGATTCAGTCAATCCACCCATCTACCTCACCCTATGTACCCACCCTATCCCACAAGTGGACAAAACCCGCGTGCTTGGGCTGGATATTTGCTACCATGGCGCGCATGGAGAAGTCATAAAGACACTCGAAACACACGGTCAACACACCACCCGACTGATTGGCCGCATAGCGAACCGCCGGGCTGGCCTTCAAGAGCGACACACGACTCACCGCTTTCAGACTTACGTCATAAGCCGCACCACATATGTCCTTCCATAACTACGCCTCAAACAGAAGGGGGCATACCGGGTAAATGCGCTCCAGCGAAGTTGCAGGAAAACGGCTCTACGTCTTCCCCCCAGCTCATCAAACGACCGACTCTTCAAACTCGGTGTCCATAACAGCTTTGAGGAACTTTGAGGAACCTTGAGGAATTAAACCTCACCTCAACTACACACCCTACCGAGGGGGCCCCCCTTTCTCCTATTTTCCGCTCTAACCTCAACGTACCGCCTGAACCCAAGAACATGCCCCCTGAATGGGACTCAGGCCCTCCACAAACAGTGTGGCTATGACTATGAGGTGTTCTGCGTGGACCCAGCGGAGTACACGTCAGGCTTCCGTATGGCGCTGGTGGTAGCCGACAATCAAGCAAAATTTTGGACTGCCAGTTCAATCGTCACCAATTCTACCCCAGAGGCAGAAGAGGCAGTCATCGCGCTGGCTCTCATTTCTTCATCTGCTACAAAAATTATCTCTGACTCTAAATGTGTCATTCTCCACTATGCCAATGGCTACACATCCCGCACTGCTGCTGGTTTACTACACTTCTGGCAGCCCCGGCGCCCTATGACCCTCACCTGGACGCCGCCCTCCCTGGCAAAAACGCTTTCGAAAAATCGAGAAAAATTACATCAATTTGAGCACCAGCGTCGATGGATGAGTGCAAATCGTGAACGAATCCAGCAAGTTGAGTGTCACAAGAGAAGCCCTTCCGGAAACCGTTCTGGTATTTGAAAATAAGATTGTTGTTTTCCAGGTACTGAAAAATTTGACTATAAATGGCGTGTTCAGGAAGTTTGCAGAAAGTGTTTGTTAGTGAGATAGGGCGATAATTTAGCGCCAATGAACGATTACCTGACTTGAAAATGAGTATCACTTCAGGAACACGCCAGTCATGAGGTATGAAACTAGATGATAATGATTGAGAGAGCAGGGCGGTTATTATTGAACTAATGGAGTGCGATGCGCTTTTAAGTATCTTATTATTTAAGCCATGTTGGTCAGAACTGATAGAAATCTTAAGGTTATTAGGTAGGAATATTATACCAGTTTGACTGAATAATATTTCGGATATTGATATGTTAGGTATTTTATTTAAGCCGGACGCTTACGAGACGTCCTCGTTAGTGAATACGGAACAGAAAGCGTTGTTAAATAGCTGGGCACACTGGGTTTCAGGAAACCTTATCCCATCGTTATCAGTAAGAATTATATCAGGATTTTTATTATGGTTCATCACTTTTCAGAACCAGCGCGGGTTATTTGCTAGCATAGATGATAAGTCCTTGTTGAAAAAGTGGCGTCTGGTTAACTTGAAGCACGTTTGATATAGCTTGTCGGCTTCCTTGTACTTTGTACACGCGCTTAAAAAATCCTTCTTAACAGCTTGTCTGTAAAGGCGCTTCTTTTTTATTATTCAGTCGACGAAGCTGATTATTGAACTAAGGTGCAGACTTATTCTCTGTGATTGCAACTACTGGAATAAATGTATTGATAAGATTAGTGAGGGTATCTTTGAAAATTGTCCAGTTATCTTCGACAGAACGAGATAAAAAATCATCCAGGAACTCCAGAGATAAAAGCTGAAGTTTGCTACTAATAGTTACATAATCGCCTTTGTTGTAGCATCGGATTTGTTTGGTTATTGTCCCCTTTTCATTAAAAGAACAAGAAAGACTGCCGGTTATAATGGTGTGAACAAAAAGTCCGTCCAGATCATTTAATTCGGAGCAGATGTCGGGATTGGTTGTCGACGACATTAGATGCATAGTAAACGTGGTACAGACACCTACTACATCACTGCCTTTTATACGCAATCCTGCGCATGCGACGCGGTGTTCGGGTGATAGAGTGGCGTGCGGCGAGGGAACAACGAAGAAGGCGGCGCAGCTGTGTGGTCTCTCTGGTTACCATCGTATCGGCGCATGCGCACAACTGCTCATCGCGCGACGTCACGCTCGGCTTTGACGGTGGAGCAGGAGCGCGGCCGCGGGGACGGCGAAGCGTACGCCGCACTTTGTACCTATTCGGTTGCCATGGTAACGGCGCATGCGCACAACTGGCTTCTCCCATGTGCCGCGAAATGCTCGACTGGTAGCCCAGTGTAGCTCCAGCTACAAAACTCATGGCACTGGGGCTGCAAAACACCTTCGAGGAGCTACAGGAGGCGTAGCTTGAGTCACAAAAACTCAGGCTGCTGCAGACAACGGCTGGAAGGGCGATCTTACAGAGAATCGGATTCCGTGAGCAGATGAGAGAAATCACGAGGTCAGAAAACATCCCCGACGAGCCTCGCAAATGCCTCAAGGTAGCGCCAATACCAAGGAACATAGACCCCAACCTCCACTGAGGGTGAACAGAAGTTAGGGCCGAAGTCGTCCACAAAATATACGGTCCTCACGACATCACCGTGTATGCGTCCTCGAGATGAGGAGACACCAAAATTGGAGTGGCCACGGTGGTCGATTGGTTTCTACGTGAAATGACTAGCGCGTCTATATGAGACTGCGCGGAAGCACTAGTCGAGGAAGTAGCCGTTGCTGTAGGGCTTACGCAAACAAATCTCACGGACTCTTGAGCAGTCTGCCGAAATTACGAATGGCAGGATAGGTCGTCACACGCAGCGAGCGACAGAATTAAAAGCCACGGAGAAGAAAACGACACGACCACACGCGAAATTGTGTGGGTATCTGGGCACAAGGGGGTGGCAGAGAACCAAGAGGCCGACAGGATAGCTCAAGCCTACAATAATATCCGAGCATACGACGAGACCGCGGAACTCGTGCCAGCACCCATGGAATACTCGGCCATACTACAAAACTACAGAGGCAGAAGAACTCAATATCTCCAGCCGCACAAATCTATCAACAGAGAGGAGGCTGTCACTTGCAGACAATTACAGACAGTTTCTTACCCAAACCTACGCATACTAAACAAAATGCACCCAGTGATATACGCAGACAAATGTCTCCGGTGCGGCAAAAACCCCATACTATATCAGATCACATAGGCCTGTCAAAACATGGACGTGGTCCCCAAAATACAAAACCCGAGCGCGGAGCAACGAGAGACTCTGCTGTCCAGCGAGCGCTGTGGAGACGAACAGCGTCTGGTACAGCGATCTCAACGGGCGGCAGTGGGCAACGAAGCTCGGTACTTAGGGCAAGCGACCCTTGATTGAAGGTGGACGAGCTCGACAGAGAAGACTCCGAGGGATACAGCCAAGGAGGGAACATCTCTGAAGATGCCCCAAAACCGCAAAGTACAATAAAGGTTTCTCCTCCTCCTCCATCCACATTCAACGGCGATCCTACTCCTGTCTTTCTGGTCGGCAGCCGAGCGCCGTAACCACTGAGCCACCGCTGGTATGAGGGAAGTTCAAGCGTGGTTGAAGGCTGTCACACACACAGGCGCCCCCATCTGCAGAAGGGCTTTGTCCGTGGAGCTCGGCGCTGTCGCGGCCGAAAAGTAATGTCCCGCCCTGAAAAACTGACGTGCTTCGACGTCTTCTCTTTCTTTTTCTGCATGCATGTAGTGCAAAGTTTGCACGTTGGACCATTTCGAGCAATTTTTAAGCTCTAAGATGCACCTCAGTCTACAGAGGCGCGACCGAGAAGGTCTAGGTTTTTTCTCTGCCACAGTGACGTGCAGTTTAGGTGAAAAAGCAGTCGGGTGCCGCAGCAGAGTGTAGGTGGCGGCGCTTCCACATAGAAAATGCGCGCGCTCTTGTGAACAGCCGCTTCACTCGAGAAAACATATAAGTACCCGTGAATTCACTGTAAACGGCGACGCGTCATCACTGAAACAGGAGAAATTAATGCTGATGCCTGGCGATATCCTTGTTATTTGGAAGGTCTCCAGGCCATTAAAGAAAAGCCACTTCAAGGAGATGGTCACCGGCATAGCACAATGCCAGAAATCACATCGGGAGTTCTCAAGTTCCAGCCGAGATCGTCAAGATGTTAAATGATGCTGGAGTGGCCGCTCGAGTGCTAGTTTTCTTTCTTGGGTTCGAAAGCAGTAGTTTTATTTAGTTCTTCTTGCACAATCACAGCAGCGGCATTGACAAAAAACAGCGGACATGACAAAACTTCGAAGTCGATGTTGCAGACGTATGAAGTCGTGTGTTGTGTCACCTGGGTTGAAACTCCAACAATAAATACCGTTTCGCGCTTAAAACACCAATTCAGCACTGACAAACAAAGCTTACGAAGTTGAGAGTACAGGCTAACGCGCTCAAGAGGCTGTCTAAGAGAGTACCCAAAGTTTTGATCTTCATGAAAGTACGTGGCGGGTGGTGGTGGTGGTAGTGGTTTTATTAAAAATAATATTAAAAAGAAAGGAAAATATTTTTGCTAGCCCCGGCATCTGCCATCGATACTGAAGCACCTGAGCTGGGGCAGCGGAAATAAAGGATAGCAGGCAGAATGGAGAAATGAAATGAAAGAGGTGAGGGGACAGGAAGAGAAGAAAAACGCGAAATTTGCGAAAGTCGTTTGGGAAGCATTGTCCATTGCAGCTCGGATGTTAAGTATATGTAAAGGGTTTCGCTGTTTATTAATTTGTGGATATCTTCTACGCTCGCTTATCTCTTCGCCAGTTTGATCCTATCACTCACAACAGAACTCACTCCGATCAGGCAGTACAGCACATTTGCTTTTCTCACACAACCACTTTCTGCTCCTTTGAGGTGGGAACAACGCAGGGTGCGGTGGCTCTATTTCTTAACGTAACAAAGCACAAATTCGCTGCAAACTCTCCCGTGTACTGCGCTTAGGCAACTATTAGTTATGATTTATGGGGAGTATTCACGAAAGCAAGCTCGCATGTAAATGCATCGCGCCGCCGTGCCGAAAAGGTAACATGCACAATGTTTCGAGTACTCTCATTAAGCGGTGTTGGTTGTGCGGCAATTGCTCTTAAATCAGGTATTGAAAGCGGAAACCGATTATGTTTCCGGAAGCTCGTTAACTGCGAACGCAAAACGAAGCGGTTACGTGCTGCGAATTGCATGATTGGTGGGAACCGAGTGAACAGAGATGAAAAGCAAACGGCCTCGCTGCTGATGTCGTTTTATGTTTACAATGTTCAGTTACATATATTGGGTGTCAAATGTGCGTCGTCCTGTTATAAATTTTATGCACGGCATTTTCGAGTGATTAGAAAGGTGCGCCGTTGGTATTATGCCAATAGTACGCTCATATAAAGCCATCGTATACGGCGTTGGATTTGTAGTTTTCTTTCCAGTAATTATCTGTTGTACAACAGATAATTGCTGATTGTCACACTAAATAGGCCTCTTACGTAACAGGCCAATTAAGTTTGACAATAAGCGCTGCAGCTCATTCGAAAGGAAACTAAAAAGACATTCTCAGTAGGCAGCTTGTTAGTCGACGGATCTCCGAGCACGGCACACTGAGGAGCCCATGAATGTGAATTCTGTCCGCAAAGACTGAAATTTTTTTTCGACGAGCGCTACCATATTTCCGGGCTCGAGAAGGTCAGTTATGGAGACGGTTTGGGTGAATTACGTCATTTTGTGGTCGCTTTACTGCCGGATTTAATTGACTCCGGGACTAAAATTTTTGCACTGACAATCGCTGAGAGAAATTGTTGTCTCAAAATCTCCTGTCCCCGTCGTCTCCTAACAATGTCCCTTCTTCAGTCCGCGGCGTTACCCATCCGGTGAACAGGGCGCTGGGCTCAATCTGTTGAGCTCAGTCTGATGATGTAAACGTGTTTGCTAGCCCGGTCCCTCAGATACGGCACACAGTCACACTGGAATGTAGCCCCGCATAGAAATGTATGAAGTATATAAAACAACAATCATAGTTCAGAGCATTATATTGATATTAATGGCGAGCGATTCAACGAAGCATTGCAAGATTGCCGATATGAGCTCGAGTAACGAGTTCACAAAGCAGGTTCGCACATTTTAAAATTAAATTGTGTTAAATTGGTTATGGGGAAAGGCAATGGCACAGTATCTGTCTCATATATCGTTGGACACCTGAACCTCGCGTAAAGAAAGGGATAAAGGAAGGAGTGAAAGAAGAAAGGGGTGTCGTAGTGGACGGCTCCGGAATAATTTCGGCCAGCTGGGGAACTTCAACGTGCACTGACATCGCACAGCACACAGGCGCCTTAGCGTTTCGCCTCCATAGATACGAAGCAGCCGCGGCCGGGTTCGAACCCGGGTACTCCTTCAAAGCTATAAATGAGAGCTCGACCTGTGATGGCCTTCAGTACGCCGCAACTATGAATGCGCTGCACACCGTGCACACGCCTCGCGCTAAACTCATCAAATTCAGTGGCCGTGTTCATGTTCCAAGCGATACAATCATCACTTTCGGGAAAGGCGCGCATTCAAATGTGGTCACCTGCGGCCTCGGTAGCCAATGACGGAGCGTCCCAACCACTCACACCAGATGAGTTTACTGAACTACAGCTTCTAAACGTGTAGCCTGGGCTGTACAGCCGTGAGGGAAAATGTGCCGCGTCCTTGTTCATCAGACGACTTGCTGCGTATGTCTTCTTTACTAATTGCAAATCACGTACGTCGGTAAAAAAAAAACACGCTAATGTAGGAGCCACTAAAGGGAGAAATATACACGCTGCTTGTCGCAGCAATGCAATTCTGTAGCTGTTTCAAATTGGGCAGAACGCTTGTTTTAATAGCGAGACTGAAGTAACTCTTAAAAGAAGGCAGCCTAGAGGTTACAGCAAAACTTTATTTCGGCGAAGCTACTAAACCTTGCGATCGCCGGCGCAGTGTGGTATTTAGTATTTAGAAATGCTAACGTACGCTCCTGCTTTGTGGAGAGGCTGAACTTAGGGGCCCTTTTGCGCACGAATGTCAGTAAAGAGATGCGCCGTACACTTGCCTCATCACTGCCCCGTGTTGATGCCATGATAGACGGCTTTTGGAAATCGTGATACCAGGGTCATATTCTTCTGCAGCGCCTATGTACCAGGAAGCTGTGAGAATGTCGATAATTTCTTCAAAACTAGCTGGTCTGATTGAACAACCTATTTTTAGTGTTGTATAAACAATTAAGCGGGTAAGTGTGTTGGTTGTTCTTCCACATTTCTTTCGATTTTACATTGCTTGCTTGGAACTGGTTCTCTCTGAATTTGTTTTATGTCGTATTTGTTGTCGTCCCACGTACACAACTCTTCTATTTGTATACAACGCACGTGAAACCTTCTTGGCAACTCATCCCATTGAAATCGCCCCATGTAATGCTGCTTCTCGTTATCGTAAAGTCGAAATTCTAGAGGCGCGTGTACTATGCGATGTCAGTGCACATTAAAGAACCCCAGGTGGTAGAAATTTCCGGAGCCCTTCACAACGGCGCCCCTCACAGCCTGGGTCACTTTAGGATATTAAACCCCCTATAAACAATCTTTATCGTAAGGACCTGTTATCACATCAGTCAAAATATTTCTCGATGACTTACGAAGAAAACATTCCCCTTCCTCTCTGCTTACTTTTGCAGAAGTATTAACCCCACGCCAAGGTAGTGTTCACTTTTTTGAAAGACGCGTGCATTTTCAATGCGCCGTTATACTTGCAAGAATCACCTACTTTTTTAAAACGTTGTCTCGACATTGTAATATTCTGTACCCTCCTCAGTCCCGAGACAGCAACTTGTGAGCAAATTTCTGCTCCTACGCTTTTTTTTGTGCATTTCAAATGACGCAAAAAAATCCGCAAAGAAGGAAGAAGTTTGAAGAAATCCCGTGAAAGATTCAGACTTCTCCGTTCCCTAGTTTCTCCTCTGTGACCTCATGGGGGGTGGTACGCGGCTGCAGTCGTCCACCAAAAGGTTGCTGTGAACGGCCTAACATTCCGATCTCAAGACGTAACCTAAGGCGTGTGAGTGACGGAAGGAGCTCTTGTTCTGAAGACAAAGTAAACTGTTGTATTCTCTGCACTTTATTCTCGGTTGCTGGTTGCATTGACTGTTCGGGACAATTCTGTAAATTGAGGTTAACATCTCTGGGAAAGTCGCCAGTAATAATGTACCGTACCTCAGCTGGAGGTAATCAAGTAACCTTGTCACTTTTGCTTTATGTCTCCTGTCAGTCAGTTTTCGTGTCTTCTTGAGACGTGCTTGAAGTGAGTACTTGTGATTTTATAAGCTGCCTTTTTTTCATTTCATTATATTTAACATATATTTTTAGAAAACCATGCCGTTGGAAAGTTTTCGTTTTACAATATCCAGCTACACAGAGTGCGATCCCCAGGAAATGTCTAAAAACGTGAATAATTCATTTTCCATTTCGCTGAAAGCTTGGAAAGTACGTAAACGTAGTGGTAACTTAGTTCCACTCCTTCCATGTACCCATAGCACCTGCCTTCAACGCCAGGTATCACGACTTCAATTCTCTTCTTTTCCTCCTTTGGCCACATTCGCCGTTTACTATCAGAATCACTTGACACCGGCAGTGGTGACTTGCTACTTCTCCATTTCACTCGACAGATCACGTCATGAGTCGCTATTCTGAAGCGTAATTAACCACGCTTCATTGATTTGTGAGTCAACATTCGCGATGCTTCACTTCCTCAGCGCTTCTTCCAGACAGTTGTCCTGCCAATACCTTGTTTTCGAGCAAAACACCGCCAGTTTCAATGTGGTAAGGTATCTGTCAACGTAATCTTGCTGGCAGTACACAGAATACTGCTGGAAAATAGCTGCAAAATAAATATTGCTGCCAGTAAACAGGGCCCTGCTGATGACCGGGTGACTGTGATAGGTGTAATAAATCATTAGACACTGGCACAGTTCTCACGAGAGCTTCAAATTTCCTCCTCTGACTGAACTTAATCTTGAGCGTCATTATTAAACCATACAGACGCATTACAGGCCGACGATTCCGAATCACTCTACTCCAAGAGAGCCTGGATTTCGTGTTCAGTCAAAGCCTCCCAATAAATTTAAGCATGCACTACAAAGTCATTTGCACCTAATTCAGTAGCACCGACAAACTCGTCGTCGTCGGCATTCATCAGTTCAGTAAATTTATTAAAGTTTGCGTATTATGGGTTACAGTTTGCCTACAATACTTCCGCAACTACAAATTAGGGCAGAAGCGCGGATGAACGACGGAATAACCTTTATACACTCTGATTGTACACTCTGTGATCACGACAAGAATCGCGCTAGCCAGAGAGAGTTATTTTAACTGCCACACAGTGATGTATCGCTTTGAATTGAAGCGCCATCTAGCATACAGGGTAACAATGGAGGGTACTCAATCTAAGGATGCAGGTATCAAAGCGCCTTGTTCATTTCAAGAGACAATGCGATGCATGAAATTAAGGCACTGGTTGGGTGCCTACGGAATGAGGAGAAGTCGCAAAGCTCAACATAAACAAGTAGTACATTCCTAACATACTGATGTTATCTTCGAGAAGTCGGTCATGAGGACTGAGCTTTGTTTTAGCTCAAAATCCCTCATTCGCACTCATTCTCTCTCCCGCACTACGCTGACATGAATCAAGCGCTGAGCTTATCTTGCCAGAATCAAAATATATCATTACATGACTGTACCTCGTAATAGGGGAGTAATTACTCACTGGCATCCACCCAAGCGCAGCCATACGGCTACAAATTACTTCAATGAGTAATTACATCCTTATTACAAATTTACTCCACCTTGGGGGATTCCCTTAAACATTTGACCAATAACTGTACCTTGCTGGCCCCAGTAAAGAAGCACCTGAGCTAGCAATCACGTCGTACCTTTACCGTATAGAGTTACAGGCAAATCGAAGTAAAATGCAATCTGAAAGACCTGCACTGTTTCTTTTGCGCAGCCATATTCTACTTGTTAGTTGAGAAGACCATCTCTACGTACAAAGCACTGAACCAATTCCTGTTCTCAGTAGGCAATCCTATAAGTTCGTCGCCAAAGCAGCTGCGCAGTCAGTTCTTCGAAGTTATCCTCTCCGCCGGCGGTTGGAAAAGCGAGTGATTCAGTCAATATCGAAATCCCCATTCTAGGCGGTTTTAAATGGCAGAATAGAGGATCGGCGAGACCAGTTCATGCCGAAAGGTTTCTGAAATGGCAAGAGCGGAAAGCTAACCATAACACAAAGCATGGTTCAAAAAGAGAAAAGAAAAATTTTGCTTTTCAAATTTCCTTTTGTGATCTAGCCTAAGACGATATTTCTGTATCGCCGTCACTGACCCCTCCCGAAAGAGCATGGTTCATTCTACGCGCATAAAATCCCGATATCTTGTGTTTTCTTTTTTTTTAGTTCTTGACTTTTTCGCGTCTCTAGCACTATGGTAAGAACAATGAGACCTCTTGCAACGCATTCTCTGTCTATACCTCTTTCGGTCTGATTTAAACTAGGTTACGAAAAATTAAAAGAGCATTTCAACATAAGCCTCACAAACAGCTTTACGAAACAGCAATAAAGTAGTTAAAATTATGTTCCCCGAGTGGAGTGGAACACCACCGTTAGTGCGGGAAAATGGGCTCCTGGTGGCAGCCTGAAGATCTCACAAGCGGCGTTTTTACAGATGACGCGACCGCTTCTGGCTGCTCTTCTGGCTGCAAAGAGGAAGCGTTCGTGATTTATGAAGCTCAGAAAGGTTTGCTCGTTATTCTGGTAGCTGACTTTTGGGCCAGTTCAAAGCGGCGATGTTGCAATCCCAAGCATACAGCGGTGCGCGAAGGCGTGTACGTATATGCGTCTGCGATTGTGCCTGTGCGTATGTGCGTGCGGGCCTGTGTGTGCTTAACGAGATTGGTCTTGTAGAGCGGAACTGCCACAGCAAAACAATGGCTGACTAGACCTACTGCAGCTGTTGCCCAGGTGGTGAGAGCGCCGCTGGACCCTCTACTCCGTATTTCAGGTTCAACGCACTACTTTTTACAGTCACCTTGTACAAGAAAGAATAAGCGAAGACAGCAAAAATAAAATATCGGGGCACCTAAGCAATTGGTATGATGTGTAAACGCGAGAGAATTGATACATGTCGCTGAGTGTGTCGCTGAGTTGTTGTCGGACGCTTGGTGGGTGAACGTTTGAACGTTGTTTTGCTGCAGCAGCTCGCTCCGCACGTTTCGCTGCGTTGCGATGGTTACGTATTTCTTCGTCAGTGAAATGTCGCTTTTTGTGTGCTAGCCGGCAGAAACACCTGCTTCCTTGTGGAACGCCCCCTGGTTGTCCACAGATGTAGAAGAATGGATTTTTGGGCCACACAACCGGCTGTTACTGGACTTACTTCGAGAGTCCAGTGTGCACTTACATTTGTAAATAATGCTTTATGCCAGCAGACACACTGTAGCAAAAAAAAATTCCGCTCCCGGTCACGCTTTGCTGTCTCTCTCAGCTGATGATATACACGCGAGCGATTCAACACCGAATAATGAAAGCTCTATAAGCTGCTTTACTTGTACACGACAGCGGGCAGCATATTTCCCAGAGTATCGCACGCAGCCGACAAGCTACTGTGTACATGAACCACATCAAATCAGTCGGGATGGTGACCCCTTGCTCTGTGCTTGCGAGAGAGAGGTGCAGCCGCTCCCATCTTGAGCGCAGTCTGCTTTTTTTATCCAGCTCTGAGGGTGTTGCTAGACATATCCCCGCTTTCTGATCGTCTACTGGTTCAAGAGGGGTGATGACGTCTCTCGCAGGGAGCGTTTTTGCCCCTATCTTGAGGGCAGTCTTTATTAGCCAGCAGGTAGGAGGAGGTGCGCTTCCAGACCCGTTTCCATTCCCTGCGAAAGTCGACTTGCCTTTCTAGATCTACCCCTGCTCTGTGATGACCTATTGCTCCAGTAGGGGTGATGACGTCATTCGCAAGCCGCATTTATGTCACGGCTATCCGGCGAAGGCGGGGTCTCTAAGCGAGCGAATTAATGCTCTCGCAATAAAACGCGCTGATAGTACGTCTATTCTTTTTTTTCCGATATGACTCTGGCGTTAATGGCCACATGGTTCATTCCTGTTTGTAATGGCGGCATAAGAAACGACCTGAGATCGTTAATTCAGCTCACACTATTGGTTTTACGAAGGCAAGCAACCTGCTGAAGCGATTACCACATAGCAATTCATGGCTCCGTGGCTACGTGGCGACCAGTTTTCAACGCGTCCTGCCGTTTCCCTTCGTGTTCCGCCTAGTTTTCGTGGCGCCTTCGAAATCGAGAATAAACCGAAACCAACTAGCCTAACAGCAAGTTCTTTTAAACCGTATGATCGCCTTTTTTAGTGTATGTCATAAACGATTCTCTGCCGGCGAAGCTTCGGCTTCATCCAGGTAACGTGTTTTTCTGGTTTTCATGGCAATCGTGCATTACGAGAAAAGCTGGTGCTCATCCGCCCTTGTCACAAAAGAGCAGGTGGTAATTTGTTTGTTTAGAAATACTGTTAATCCCTGAAGGGATTTTTACAGGCAAGACAGAACAAATACAGAAAAGTCAGACATTATTTGAAAAGTGTTTTACAACCAGGATAAGTAATAAGTAAATGAAAGAAAACTTCAGCAATAAATGAACAATGAAAAAATGTTCAGTGCATATTATTAACTATGATGAAGCGCTGTTAGATAAGAAAATACATCAATAATGACTCAAACTGCTGATACTTATCAAAAATGGTTACAGTTAAAAGATATCTGAATAAAAATACATAAATTGGGCATAACACAGAAAGATTTACAACAATTTCTATGTCGTTAATGTATGCTTATTAGGAATATAGGGTATAACGTTCAAGAACTAGTGTGCAAAAAGTCCTCCACTAACTTAACAAATTCATCGAGTAATGAAATTAACTACAATGAATTCTATGCAGGTACCATGTGGACCTTCATGGCACTGCGCATCAGCTTATTGGTCGAGAGATCCACCTGAAGAACTCTATGAGCAAAAATGAGTTTACGGGAGCTCGGAAAAGCCAACATAAGCTATATCAAACCCCACCGGTGGCTCTGTTTTAAAGAGCCACCTATTCAAGTAGTAGTGAATCGCTTAACCGCTGGGCCACTGTCCCAGTAGTAGTATGAGGACTCTCCGTGATCTATGAATCTATGATCTACGAAGTGAAAGATTACTTACGCGGGAGGGATCTCTAACGCATTGTACTCTTAAGGAATAGGTTAAGCGTCCTCCAAGTTTTTATCTTTCTTCTCCTAGGTCATGTAAATTTGAAGCAATTCCCATACATTCATTCACATAACTTTGTTCTGTGTGGAAACCCACGCAGTTACCGCACACTGGAGGAGAGACTAAATGTCCTGTGCAGAAGCAAGCAGTTGGCCAAGAGCGTAACGACACCTCATTTTTATCGCGTCTCGTCCAGGCGAGGACCGATGAAAGCACAGCGGCTTACGGTGTTTGTTTATCTAAGCACTCCGTGGAGTGATCGCGATGGGTGTACAAGGGGATCAAGACAGCATGCAAGCTTTTCTTGAAAGGCCATTCTGAGAGAGGACTGGAGGAGTAAGCCTTGCGAGTACAGTGATCCTCATATCTCTCTGGCGACCGGATGTAATGAGCACGAAGGGGTGGTGTATTTCTTCTAACCGTTTTTTTTTTCTCCCATAATTGTGAAGCTACCGCAAAAGTAACTGTTCCGTAAAAAGACAAGCGTGCAGCAAAAGAACCTATTTTTTCATCCTTTTGTGCTAGACTCTGACCTTCCTTTTCTGTACTTTTATTTCCTTTCCTCAGTATTTTTTCTCCTGATCTTTCTTATGGCTTTAACTCACCGCTGTACACTAGAGGCTTTTCTTGGCTGCGTTGACTCATCGTGGCATCGAGTTAAACCATCTAGTAGTTGAAAGCGGCGAACAGCATAACCAATCATGAGATTTCGCTTTCCAGTTGAAATCCTACACGCTTTTTTATTTTGAGTTTGGTTGCAGCAACTGTAACACAAACAATGATTGTTGAAAAATAAGCATTAGGATACGTTTGGAATATCGATTCCCTGTACTTTGCAGACGGATGAAACGCGCAAAAAGGAACAAAATTGTCCGACGATTACGCCTCTCGGTAAAGCAATTTTTGAGTGCAGCTTTTGCGGTATTTGAACCGTAGACTGCTCGCGGAGCGCGCAGTGCCGAATTGAGGCTGCTTTCGGTTTCGGCTTGGGCAGCTCGCACAGCAGTCCGCCGCCACTGAGCCTCGCCTCGGCTGGAACGGGCGGCGGCTCGCGCTACTATAGCGCCATCTATGAGTCAGCTACTGTCACAACTAGAACTCTCCTGACAAGCTCGCTTGCGTGAAGTCATCGGCGAACAGACCGTGGCATGCGCTACTCTGAAGCAAGGCTGAATGGTGGGCCAGTTGGTATGACATGTCGAAGAATAAATTTTACCAGCCGAAAAAAGACGAGGGAGAAGAGGAGAAACTACACAGGACAAGACTGGACTAACAACTGACATCTTTATTGTGCACATTCCTTCGAGTAACCGTCACGCATGCGCCAAGCCAAAACAGACAACCTACGTTTAATCGCTCAAGAAGTCAATCTTTCGTTGTCAGCCCAATAGCGCTACTCTGGTACCACGGGTCAAATGAGTGAGTGAATCAACTTTATTGCTATAATTGGAACTAGGAATAGCTGGCCGGCGTGGCCCCCAGGTGGGAGCGACCGCCTGGGCCAAGAAAGTGGGAGCTACAGGTTGAGATTTGTCTGTGGCTGTCAGCAGTCCATGCCATCCCTATTCAGCGAGCGCTGGCAGTAGGGCGTGTATTGGCGGTTGCTTCGCGCTTCTGCACAAGATGTGAATCTTTGTTCCGGGGGTACCATTGGAACAAAGACCACCGCAAACTCCCTACACACTAAGGCCGTACGCTCCTACTTCGCTTTCCTCCTCGCGTTCTCTTCGCTATTGCCGTCTTTCATCCTCCTTTTCGCTTTGTGTTCTCTCTCTCTCATCTCTTGCTGTGCTGATTGGCTCTTCTGGCTACACCAACGGCAAGGCCGAGGTCGCCGCTCAACGCAGGTATAGTCGTATAAAGGGTCCCTGAAAAGGGTGTTAGAGGTTGGATATAAAATTCTCGCATCATGTAGAGTACAGGCCAACGAGCGTTCATGCCACCTACAAGACCCCAAAGGAGAGTCAATAATTTACAGCACAGTTTTAAAAACTCCCGCTCCCGCGCCTAGCGGCAACCGGTGCTAGGCTTTCGCCCGAATCCACGCTCGTTACGTGAGCATCCGCGCTTGTTATGTCATGTAGCGCTCGTTATGTGAGCAGCGGACTGCTAGCATTGGTTCGCGCGCGTCGGCAGCCGGCGTAGGGGGTGAGTGCGAGGGGCCGGCGCTCCTGACCTTCCAGTGTGCAAAAAGTGACGAGAGGAGAGGGAAAGGCGCGAAAGCGCGGAAATTCAATTTTTGATTACAGATAACTTAGCTTCAACGAAGCGCATCTAAAAACTTCTTGCTGGAGGATATTTGTGAAGCGGCGCTCTTTAGCATCCTAGGCACAACGCATCTTTGTTGAGACCCCTTTTCACAGTCCGTTTAAGAGCTGTGGTCTAAAAGCAGAAGAATATGGAGGCCTGCATTACACTGTGTCTCAAATAAGAGTGCGCTCTTGCAGTAATCAAAACCCGCACTCACAAGATTATTGGCCGCAGTACTTGTTTGTATTATTCGGCAACACAGCTTTGTGAGTGTCACAACGGGGTTTGGACAGGCCCCCGTGCATGATGTTCGGTATCGCTCAATTTGCTCGGCAGGCTTCTGAAGAGCTTATTACAGCACCATCATAAAGTAACAAGAGCCGTAGAGGCGAGAGTAAGTTCATCTATGCTTTAAAATTGCCGCCGCCCATATGCGGCACCATGTGTGTGAACTTTCAGAACGCAGCTTTAATAACATCGACTCCTTTATCTTCCGCCCAAAGGATTTCATCCCCGTAAACGTTGTCTAACCAGACAGCGGCCAGATGTTTGTTTTCTACGAGCATTACCTGAACGTGTTTGGCTTTGGCAAAATTTTAAGGCGTAAGCCTGACTTACCCCATTAAGCAAAAATCTGTGTGTGAATGTGAGTGTGTGTGCGTGTGTGCGCGTGCGTGCGTTTGTGTGCGTGTGTGGTGTGTGCATGCGTGCACGCGTGTGCATGCGTGTGCGTGCGTGTGTGACAATCAATGACACCCACAAAAGATGGCGTCCACATGCAGCCTGCATGTCGCTGCATGTGGCTGCATGTTGCAGCGACATGGAAGGTAGCGGATAAATTAATAATTGGTCGCACGAGGTTGCTCGGGAACAGTGGTCTGAATCACACAAATTCCACCGGTGTCAGCCTCTGCCACTCCATGGCCTTGGCGCACCTCTTAAAAGCTGCACCACTGCGCCAGGAGAGGTATGAGGACTCCCAAGGATCTATATATGTTAACTAGAGAAAGACCGATTCTGCACATATGGGCATTAACACATTAGCTATCGGGTCTTAACCATAAGGTGGATCGCGTGTCGCAGTAGGGCTGCGACTGCCTTCACAAAATTAGCGCGCAGGCGGGCTTACGACTTCTATCATGTAATCAGCATTAAGCGTTTTCTTCTTGTTCTTTTTCGTCCTCTTAAGGCATGGCACATACCCACATGGGGGATTGGCCAAGGTGTGTTGCAGCTCACAAAGCTAAAAAAAAACTGTGTTGCCGAATAATACAAACAAGTACTGCGGGCAATAAGCTTGTGAGTGCGGGTTCTGACTATTGCAAGAGCGCACTCTCTTAAGTGTCTCTGCCTACTTTTTTTCTCTTTCATTGCTTTTAACTCTTGTTAAGGACAGGCGTAGTAGGCATAGTGAACTACCTTGCCTATATTGTGAGTCGTGTTCAATGCTCGTGGACAAAAATTTTGAATATTGTAAAATTGAAAGGTTCTACTGTTGTAGAAATATTGAAGGTAACGATCCATGCTTCAGATGCGGAGGAAAGTCTTTATTTTAAAGTTTTTCCATCTGTCTCAATGAACAGTTAATACTGCCTTAGAAACAAATGGGAAAACGCTTTTGACAATAGCGAAAACGTAAATAGCATCAAATGCAAGCCTACCGACGGGATATATGTGGATATATTAATTGTTGTAGTAAAATCTACAATATATAACCATTGCTTTCATAAAATATTTTCCGTTGAAAAATACTTTTGTCCAGAATTGTAAGGTACGTTTATGTGCCACGCACGAATAATTTTACTTTCAGACACCCTGATTTTTAATGACATTTTTTATTCACTAAGGTCTAGTCGAAGGAAGCAGGAGTGATTGCTTTTTCGACTCTTTGAGATACGGACTGTCTTATCTTTTCCTTATAATTTGTTTTCGAGTGACCTGAACTATACATTAAGAGATCCATAAACGTTCTCATTCTTTGCGAACTCGCTTATCAGAATTACTTCCACGCATGCGACAGGAAGAGGAACATTAGCGCTTGCCGGCGCTAAGGTTGAAAATAATACGAAGAAAGCACACTTGGTTTTCAGCAATACTTTCATAATGAAGATTGTGTACTTAGTGTGGGTTGTCCAGCAACAATCGCATTTTTTTGCGTTCAAACTATTTGAGCCGTTGAATTTTCTCGACGTACTAAACTGCAACTACCTAAACCTAAACGGAATCTAATCCTGCAGCCTAGCAAACAGGTGCAGGCCCCGCAAGTAAGTGCGCTTAATATTTTCAGAAGTCTCATATACAGTTACTGTCCAAGAGCTATAGAACTCCGAGAATTTCAATTGAACGGAAAAAGAGTCCAACATTTGTGTGCATTGCAATTCGCAGGTACCGGGCACGTGAGGAAAAATATTTATCCAGTAGTTTTGTTTGGGACCCCAGGAGACAAATATGGGTGTTCATTTCCTTTCCTGCTTATTTGTGATTGGTGCATTCCCGCAAAAAATGTGTATGATCTCCACTAACAAGGCGAAATGAGCAGTTTGGGAATGGGTAATGACGGAGACCCGTAGGTCTAGGAAGAATCGAAGAGCGCTAATTTTACTTGCCGTTTGACATGTCGACGAGGCAGTGAACTTGTCGCATGCGAAAAAGAAGCGAAGAGAAAAAGACCCAGGCGTGGTCCCAATGCACGATTCCTTTCGAATTCCATGTTTTCTATTAGCGCGACAGCGTTTTAAGCCCCGTTGACGAGAATATGCGGCGTCGGCGTTGTGAACGAAAAAATCTCAGGCATGGCTCTGGCAAGTGATCGCCAGAAAGCAGCTAGGAGCCAGGTGGCCCACCTAGGTCGCGTGACCTTGCCTCGTCATCATAGCCTGCCCACCGGATACAGAGCAAACTCACTATCCCACCGTAGCAAACCCACCGTGGCAGGAGACAGTTAAATTAATGATTGGTCGCTCGGGAGGAGCAACCAAGGCCGCACAACGCCAGCCACTGGAACCCCCTGCCATCGCAGAGCTGTGACGCATCGCTTAACCGCGGCACTACTGCTCCAGGAGGTGTATGAGGACTTCCAGGGATCTATGAACGTAAAGTAGAGAATGACCTCTGCATATCATGGGAATTAACCGGTTACGTTGTCTGGTCATACTCTTAAGGCGCAGCTTAAGTTCCCTTCTTTCCCTCGCAGCAGCTTCTGTGGGGTCTGGCGGTGTGTTGTGTCGCACGTATCCGGCCGTTTAGGTGCTTATTTTTGCTTGACTTTTATTTTGCAGTTGTGCGCAGCGTGTGCTACTCGCTCTGCACTTTGGAAAAACGGGGTGGCGCCGAGGCCTTGTAAGGTTGGTTGGAAGGTACCAGAGATGGGTGTAAAAGTGAAATAAAGTAACACGTAAAATAACACTGAGAGACAGAGGAGCCACATTTCCTTTTTAGTTATTTTTCTCGTCGAGTAGTTGCCGACGTTCTTCCTGCATTGAAGAAGAAAAAATCCATCTTGGTCGTAAGAAGATGCCTCCTCACGATTTATCCTTTTTCGCGTGGAGTAGATACTGTTCTGTGGGAATGCTATAGCGCGGAAGCACAGCGCATTGCGCGAAGAAAATTTCCTGAAAGATTTTTTTGTGTTCATGTGAAAGGGTTAGGTGACAGAAACTTGCACTGAGTAAGTGATTATAAACTTTGTGCCGCTAAAACAAGAAACATTTTTCTAGAGCCGTGTGTATCCATGATTTTTTGTTCTCGTAACACTTACATTTAGCCCCCAAGACTTCCTGTTTGATTGAAAGCTTGTGCGTCAACCGTCCTGGGGTGTTATCAAACACTGCGCGGAATGCTTCCCTTGCCATTCCGGCGTATCAACACCAGCGAGACAGGCGTCGTCTGCATCAGCGCTTTGTTGCTCGCGGCGCGACATGCGTCGTTTGCACCGGTGCAAACCTTTCAAACGCCGCGCCATTGATACCCGAAGTGATTTGGGACCAGCGTTATCACAAGCACCCATGTTTGTTGACAAATATCCAAACAGTGAATAGAGATGAGAACAAACCCAAGCAGCAGAGGTACTTGGCTCAATAATAGAATCGTATTGGCAAAAGCCGGACCTGCAAAGGACCAGGATGGAACCATCCTGTTACAATATTGGACCGATTACCTGTGCCGCTTGAGAAGATGCCTCCGCTGCGCTGGGTTCAGCATGATAATTCGCCTTTTCGAAACACGACAGCAAGAGAAGTATGAAGATCAAGGAAAAGGTAGAGAGAAAAAAATTGGTAGGATTTTAACGTAGTTCAACAAAGTGGACGCGCGAAAGCGTGTGTTTAGCCTGGCTGGCTCATGGTTTTACTTTGCTGGGTCGTCGACACGTGGGGTAACGATATTAGACTCAGGTTAGGCACTGATCGAGGTTAACTTGATATGATCTGTTCGCGCCGCAGATAGAAGTCGGAGATGTGCTATGCATAGCGTGAGAGTGTGTTGCATTTTAACTTGAGGCTTGACCGGCTGCGGCGATGGCCCATTTTTCTTGCGCAGCCGCATGCGAAGCTGATCTGTTCGCGCCGACGCGGATGCTACACCCAGTCATGGATATTTATTATATTTCTTTCTATTTAAGCAAGTAGCGATGCATACAGTCGGGGACGAAACTCTATAGACCACATGTTCCTGAAACCAAGCCGATCGCTCTGCTTTTAACCGGTAACTGGAAACCACACTTGAGGATTTGAAAGTTATAACTTTGTTCTGTCAACTCCACAACTGTGGTCTCCAGCCACGGCTAATAGCAACGCTATCGGCTTTGGTTGAAGAACACGTGGTCCACAGACTTTTGTCCCCGACTGTACGTACGTACGTAAGTGAGAAGAGTCTTGGTCGGTGTTGGTGAGCGCACGAATGCGTTCGCACTAAGAGAACATCTCCGCAGTCAGTCAGCCCGTGAAAAACAACATCGAGAAAACAACATCGGTGAGAACGAATGCATGACGACCTTTTTTATTCTTTCTTCCTGTGTTTTTTTAACGTTTTTTCCTTCTTGCTTGCCACGTCAATTGCCGACCAAAAAGCCTTGGGTCCAAGGCATCTACAAACCAGGCAGGGGCAGCCCATCTCGGAATATGAAATAGCGGAGGCACGAAAGAAAGGGACATAGAAAACGCATACAAGGAACCTAATCACTCTGTGGCCGACGCCACTAATCTAACCAGACCCTGTAACGATAAACACAGAAAAACGCAGACAAGCTGGCTCCTGTGTTAGCGGCAGCTGTACAGAGGAGGTAGACAGAACGGTGTGGCTGTTATCATACTCACGGCGGGATAACTCGACTGGAAAGTCAAATGAGATCCGACGCACCGTAAATAAAGCATCCAGCGTTAAAGGCCAGCCTACGAACCGAGAAACGCGCCCATACGGTAAGAGCCGAGGTGCATCAACGCGCAGTTACAGGCAGAGTATTTGTTTCCCGCATAGTACTTCCTCGGACCCACTTAGGGGAATCGTTGGTCGGTTGGACAAGATGCATAGCCAGAGATGACATGGTTCGCTTACTTAGTTACCGCTCTTTCACGATGCATGGTTTCCGGTGTGGGTAATAGTAACCGTGCGGCGAGCTGTGTATGCTTCGCGGTAGTGTCTGGCGAAACTTCGAGTATGTCATATGGAGTTAGCCTACCTCGTCTGAACCGTGGCAGGCAACCCCGTATCGCTTTTTACGCTCTAAGAAGTTCTCCGCGAAGTTATCGATACAAAATTTTATTGCTCTGTTCTGCACTCATAACGGCATAAGTAGGTACAGTGCGTCTCCGAACTGCGTGCATAAGCACTGGGAATGTTTGTGAGAAAATAAATGCCTTGTAGTGCTAGGAACCAAGCTGCCTCTAAGCATGTTAAAGCAGATAAGCAATCCATACAGACTGACTGGAGGAAAATATGATAGAAGAAAAGAGGCGAAGTGAGGCGGCAACTACATACTTGCTGCTCAATGGCCTGCAATAGCAGCAGTGAAACGAGAAATCAAAGGCTTATACCGTGCCACACATACCATACTAAAATAACTTCATCTTTTGATCAAGATAACTGAGGTGTGCTAATGCCTTGTGCAGATCATTTAATTATGAAACGCATTTAACTTTATCTTCTCCTCTCTGAGTCAAGAATTTTTTCATGTCCTCCTGTCTGTCCGACCGCAAAACTAGAAAATTCCCAAAACATATTTTTGTCTCAACGCTTCACACCTCGGCTATCACCGTAGCGCAACTGTCGATGTTTCTTGGAGTCGTTTTTACTTGCAAAATGTTTCTATCGATGCTGTACCTGGACGGCAGACGGCTTTATAGAATAATGCAATGCGGAGAAAGTAGAAATTGGGCCAAGAGACAGAAACACCCGTTGGAGGCTGCATCAACGACGATAAAATACTTGGGCGCACCGAAAAAAGGAGCATTACAAATAGGTCAAAAGAGACGAAATGAGGTTCGTGGAAAATTAATTTTGCCCTACCCCACGAACGCCACGGCGAAGCAACAGCGAGTCAGAGAATCGACAAGGGAATATTCCTGACAAGCAGCGGGCGAGAGGTTGGAATTGCCAAAAATTTTGTGCTGTACCGTCTCCACAATGTAGTCCAGCCAAAACATCACTTGATGTGAATAACGCGCTATACACTGACGAAAACGACAACTAAGATTTATTCTGGTACGAGGGTACATAAACGCATTTCATGCACATGCTCAAAACAATAAATTCATTGCCATCGGCTGTGTCGCACGCTGTTTTGTTTCTTGATTAGATATAACTCCGCACTTGATAGCAACACGAGGGTGTGCTTACGCACTCATCTTCACCGGCCTCTCATATCTCAAAGGCTTCTTTTATTTCTCTTTCTTCTTGTTTCTTGCACGAGCTAAAATTGTAGCTCGTTCAAAGTAAGGTGAACATTTGTGAGTTGCGCAATAACGGGGGGGGGGGGGGGCAAGGTTTCCAGGATTCGTTATTTTTCCTAAGTTATTACTGTGCTCTTTCTACCTGGTGTTTAGACATCTGCCTGATTGACCTATGTAGCTCATGCCGCATGACAAGAGAATTTTGTAGACCATACCGGTAGCACATTCTACGAACTTTTCTTGGTGTGCGATACCACATGTGTTAGCAACATTTTTTCCCCGGTCTATTCATTTCATGACAAAGGCTCACTAATTTCTCGAGGTACGGTAAACACCAGGGGATCATCATATCTGTTTGCTACTTTCTTTAAGCCGTGCGAAACATTATGTACATAACGAATGACAGCCACACCAGCAGCCTGCTCGGCATGCTTTCTTGCGGTATTTTGCTATCCAGTGGGTTTTGTAGATTCTTTTCAGCCACAGACGTTATTAGCGCGTCAAGGTACCCACTCATCTTGGTCTGTCAACTTGCCTCTTAAAGCTACGCTAGTTGTCGTTTTTTTCTGTGTGTAGCGCGTTATTCACATCAAATGTACAACCAACTAGCCCACATTGCTGCCTTGCAAAACATCACGATGGCCATGGACAATCGGTGCCAATAGAAGCTTGACTGATAACTGAAGTTTCGCTCAAAGCTGACATTTATCAGTTGGTGAAATTCCTGGGCGATGGCGCAAAGGACAACTTAAGCAAAACGACTGTATAATTTTGCGTTTTCTTACGAGGCTTGGTGTGTACGTAGTACGCCCAAACACGCTGCCACCCGCTTGCATTGCTAGAGTGGTAGTCCACGCGTAGCACGAATTAGACTAAAAATGTATTATCACATCTTGTATGTTTTGCCCTTTTCCCCTTCTCTCTTCCTCCTTTTAGTCCCCTAATTCCTCTTTCCCAGTGCACGGTAGCCAACCGGAACACCTTTCTGGTTAACATCCCTGCCTTTGCCTTCCTCCTCTTTATGCATCTATCTACCTTTGCTTCTGCACTGTCGACCCAAAAATATACAATCTGCGCAATTCTGCTCGAAATGTTCAATTTTCTGGCTAGTCATCTTCAACGTCCATTTGCAGAAATAATTTTCGTTTTGAAGGATGCCACAGTATATTGTAAAGGCAAGCAATACCGGTGATGAAGCCGAAGGAGCCCCGAGGAGGTGTTTTTGCAAAAGAAAGGCAGAAATTTGTTGCAAGCAAACGCGCTAAGAGTTGCGGCTATCTGCCACGTATAAATTAAATATACACTGACGCAGATGTCTATCTGGTACTGAGACGACGATCCGTTAACACACCTTTCTTCCTGGGTCTGGTACAGAATGCCGCGGGAGCTGTGCATCTCCAAGAAGCCCAAAAGGAAGAAAAACAACCGAGTACTGAGTTTTTAACGCAGGTTCATGAATCTGAGGTCGTCGGATATAATGTTGGACCCTCGACTGCGGTGTGCCCATAGCGTTCATGTTATTCGTACAATTCCGTGCATCAATACTTCTTTATTTCCAAACAATAGTTTGAGCAACAGAAATAGGTTTCGACGGTATGCTTACAGGTCCTTCCATTATTTAAAAGCCGTCAGTAAAATTATCCACGTCTGCACTAAAATGGCTCGCTCTTTTGGTATCTTAAACAGAGATAGATAAAGAGGAGGAGGGAAAGGCAGGGATGTTAACCAGAAAGGGGTTCCGGTTGGCTACCCTGCACTGGGGAAGAGGAATTAGGGGACTAAAAGGAGGAAGAGAGAAGGGGGAAAAGGCATAACACACACACACACGCACAACGCTGTCACAATTTGTCACTCAATCCAGTCGCTCTCAAGTAGGCAAAGAGTGCCTTGTATGCCTTGAGGGCAGTCGACTGCTGTGGCCACGGACCGAGGATCTTTTGCTCTGTTAATGGGCGAGGATCGAGGCGGTCCAGGGCACAACACACTGTATGTCTTGCACTCGCAAATGCAGGGCACTCACAGAGAAGATGAGCGATGGTCTCCTCACAACCACAGCAGGACTGTCGGCCATCCCCATCCGGAAAGCATAGTGGTTGGAAAAAGCAACACCGACCCATAAACGGCACTAACAATGTTGCTTCGCGACGTGCTAAGTTATGTGGAAGACGAAGGCTCAGTCCAGGGTCCAGTGCCTTGAGGCGGAGGTTGCAAAACGCTCCGTGTTCCATGCTGAAAGTGTGAGATCCAGCGCCAAAGGGCGTCAGGTCTTGATATTGGGATCCTCACTGGAAGTCCGTCGTTGTGAGCAGAACGCGCAGCCGCATCGGTCTGGTGATTACCGTTAATGCCACAGTGTCCTGGCAGCCATTGAAAAATGATGTCATGACCTTTGGATACGGTGCCGTGGTACAGTTGACGATCTGAGCAACAAGTTGTTCCTGCGACCCGCGGCGTAGCGCAGCTTGCTGGGCTTGAAGGGCTGCTTTAGAGTCGGTGAAAACCGTCCAGTCATGTGGAGGTTCTTGACTGATGAACTCTACCGCAGCCTGTAAGGCTGCGAGTTCCGCACCAGTTGAAGATGTTGGATAGGCCGTCTTCACTTTCATGAAGATGGATCTGGCCGGTATCACTACCGACCACGCAGAACTGGTCGCGTAAGCTGATTCATCTGTGTAAACATGTATGCGGTGACTGTGGTAAGAATCTAGGTGATGAAATGTCAGTTTTTTTAGAGCGGGCAGTGATACACCAGCTTTCTTCGTAATGCCAGGAATATAGAGGTGAACCCGAGGTTCATGATGACTCCATAAGGGTGAGCACGGTCTTGACACAGGGGTGAACTCCGATGGAAGATATGCGCGATGGGCTTCAATGACTTTGGCGAATGCAGTACGTGGCCTAATTATTGGGAGTGTTGCGAGGTGATGACAGGGAACCCGTGTGAGGTGCCGAATATGTGTTCTCGAGGTGTCAACAGCAATGTATGTAGTAACAGGATGTTCCCGGGCAACAAGAACAGTTGCTGCTGTTGATGCACATTTAGGCAGTCCAAGGCAGATACGGAGAGCTTGCTCTTGCACACTTTGAAGAGTCTTGATATTTGTCTTTCTAATGGAACTGAATATCGGAAGACTGTACCGCATGTAGCCCAGAAATAGGGAACGGTACAGTTGTAGCATCGAGCGCACTGATGCGCCCCATGACTTTCCCCCGAGCAAGGAGAGGACGTGGACAATCGCAATTAGTCTCTTTCTCATGTCGTAGATATGTGGACTCCACGAGAGGTTCCTGTCGATGACAACACCAAGGAATCTGTGGCTTCTCTCATAGGGAATGGCTTCGCCATTGATGCGAATGGTGTAACGTGACATTATTTTGCGTGTGAACGCCACAAGTGAACACTTTTCGGTCGAAATGTTCAGGCCCTGCAAGCGAAGATAAGTTGTCAATATCGACGCCACCTTTTGAAGTCTTGCACGAACTTGAGGACGGGTCATCCCTGATGCCCAAATACAGATATCATCTGCATATACAGAGATCTGAGCAGATTGTGGCAATACGTCGACCAGGCCGATGAGAGCAAGGTTGAAGAGAACTGGGCTCAGCACTCCACCCTGAGGGACTCCGCGCGAATTTCGGTGTAAGGACGTTGGTCCGTCCGCAGTCAGGACAAAAAACGACCTCTCTGATAAATAGCTGCGTATCCAGCTGAACGTGCGGCCTCCGATCTCAGCAGCTTCCATTGCGTCCAAAATGGCCTGATGCGTTACGTTGTCGTACGCGCCCTTGATATCCAAAACAACGCCACGGTCAATCTTTTCAAACTTTTGCTGTGTTGCACCGACGTTACAAGGTCAACCACATTGTCGATAGAAGAGCGGCCCGTCGGAACCCAGACATGAAGGTTGGATAAATCTGATATCGCTCCAAGTACCATTCCACGCGTGTGAGCAGCATTCTTTCCATGACTTTGCTGACGCAGCTGGCGAGTGCAATTGGACGGTATGATGAAAGGTCGAGCGGTGATTTCCCCGGTTTAAGAAGTGGAACCAGACGACTGGTCTTCCAATCATGAGGAACTATGCCAGCAGTCCATGACTTGTTATAAGTGTCAAAAGAGCCCGTAGAGCTTCTTGGCCAAGGTTGGCAAGTGCGGAGTACGTCACACCATCGGGCCCTGGTGATGATGACCTTCTACAACAAGCCAGCGCAGCATCAAGTTCTTCCATGGAGAATAGTTCATCCATCCGAGAATCTCGTGAGGGTGGAACATTGTTGCAGTGCAGCGTTGCGCTGCGCCTGGATTCGGAGGGCCTGTTATTCTTGCGCAGAAATCTTCGGCTACCTCAGCCACACTGCGCATTTGGTAGAGCGCTACGAATTTGAACGGGTAGCGCTGTTGAGGGGACGTGCGAGACCAGAATACACTCCAAACGCGTGACAAAGGCTTCCGTGGATCAAGTGTTTGGCAAAATGTCCTCCAGCGTTGTGTTTGCAGTGCCTGAATTCTGCGCTGAATCTTCTTCTGCTATGCGCCTAGCATCTCTTAGGTCTAGGCGCGACTTTGTGCGTCGGCATCTGCGCTCTGCCCTGCGCCGTTGTGATCGCAGTCGCTGCAATTCGAAGTCAAAATCGGTGTAGTTAGCGACAGGGTTAAAGGGGCAGGTGGCGTGTTCCATGGCCTCCTTAATTTTTTTTTCAAGACCGTTAGAGAAGCCCTCTGTGCAGCAGCCTCCATAAGTAATTTAAAAACTGTCCAGTCAATGCGCTGCCTACACGTGACTGAGGAAAATGTGGAATGACCGGTAATAATCAGATAGGTTGGGATATGGTCGCTGCCATGGGTTTCTACATCTGAAAACCACCGGACGCTGTTGGTAAGGCACTGTGAAACGAAAGTCAAGTCCAAGCAGCTGCTATAAGTCACCCCTCGAATATAGGTCGGGCTTCCGTCATTAAGGCACTGGAGGTCATGGTCAGAGGCGAAGGACACAAGCTGTCTTCCCCTAACGTCCATCCTAACGCCTCCCCACATGGTATGATGAGCATTGAAGTCACCCATAATGACCCACAGAGCAGGTGTAGCTGCCATTAAACCAGCTCAACCTTCTGGCGTCGAAACGACTTGATGGCGCCAAGTACACCGTCCAGTAGCGTAAACGTCAGGTCTCGGCTCTTCACTGTCAGGCAAACGCACTGATTGTCTTCGTTCGGAGGAACTGAATGTTGCAGATATGTAAGTTCACGTCGAATGTAGACGATGACTTTGCTGGATCTGTTGCGCGTGGGTGATGCAAATGCCTCATAACCGGATATTCGCAAAATTGCCGGGGTCTTCGGTTCACAAATCACAAGAATGGGGAAGTGATTCTCGTAGACGTAGTGCCGTAAATCGGAAATCCGGGACTGAGTCCACGAGCATTCCATTGGAAAATGAAAGCTTGCTTGACTTTCTTTTGAAAAGACAGGTCCGAAGGAGCCATGATGCCTTCTACTGTAGAGCCGCAAGAACTGGATGTAGCGCGTCCAGCACTTGAAGTGCGCTATTTGCTGCTGGCGTGCGTAGGCTGGAAAGCAGAGCACGCATGGCATTCATTAGTGACGTTAGCATTGCAATCACTTGCATATCTGGGCCATGGCCTTGATCGTGCCTGCTGGCTGGATCAGTCGTAGGCGCTGCACACTGCCCTGAGTGCGCCAACATCCCTGACACAGTAGGCGTAGAAGGCTTTGGCAGTGGTGGCCAAGTTGCATCTGAGGCAGCAGGTCCAGCCTCACCAAGCGCCGGGCTCCCTTGATTTGGTACGGTTTTTGGTGGAGGCGGACAAGCTGCAGTTGCGTTTGGGGCATTATTCTCAAATGTGACTGCTTTCTTTGACGACCTTCGGCGGCGCGAACGACGTCGTCGCACCTTTGCGGCGGCTTCTTTGTGCGTAGAATGGTCTCGCACCATTTGCTTCAGTACCGCCCGCTCGGTCTTTAGACGGGGGCAGTCTTTCGAGGAAGAGTCATGAGGGCCGTGGCAGTTGGCGCACTTCAAGGTAGTCGCGCGGCAAACGTCACCGCTGTGTGACTCGGAGCATCGCGGGCACACGATGGAGTTGATGCAGACGCCGCTCACGTGGCCGATCCTCATGCACTTCCTGCATTGAAGGGGCTTAGGCACAAAAGGTCTAACTGGATGACGAAAGTGTCCAACCTTCACGTACGATAGTATGCAGTCACCCTTGAAGGTCAGCTTGATGCATGTAGATCTTCCTAACCGCTGAACTTGAATGATGGAAATGCCGTTGGTTGCCGGCTTGATCAACATGGGTAAATCTGCGTCACTGATGGCGATGTCAACGTTGTAGATTACGCCAGCCGTAGTGCCGCTGTCCTGGAGAATAAGGGGGCGTACACTGATGTTGACGAGTTTGGTGATTGCGGTTAAACTCTCTAGTGCACTTCGCTCCACCACATCAATGGCAATGACGTTCTTGAACGGGTTTATTCTGACATCTTTAATGCCTCCCGGTACGAGGCTCTCCAGATAAATAGAGATGGCTTGCCTGTTCAGGAGGTTCAAGTTGTCCGTTGGGTTCAACGGCACAAACAAGGCTGTATGCGCCAAAGAACTTCGCGCCGTGAGGATCGTTGGCGTGCTTGATGAGGACGATTCGGCTTGTCTACGCAGTCTGCGCTTGGCCTTCTTGCCAACAACCGGTATGAAACCGTCGTCGGCCGAGGACGAGGAGTCTTCACTTGGCACCGAGTACACAACAGTGCCCTGGCTGCTCGAGTCACTCTGGCGGTGCAGGCGCTTCCTCTGGGCGGCTGCTGCCGACCCACCGGGTTCCAATAGAGGCCCAGCAGCCTCCACTTCCATCGCCGTGGCAAAAAGAGAGCGGTGCCTTCCTAATTATAGCACAAATTACCAAAAAACTGCATAGACGTGAAGGCAGCGTTCTGATACCGTATCTTAAACAAATTTCGCACCATTTTACGCCGAAAATGCAAATTACAAGGTTATTTCTCTGCAGTGTTTTCGCATGTACAATATTGTTTGCTGATCTGGGGAACGACTACCTCAACAAATCTTGGGAAACTATTGACTCTACAAAAAAAGACTTTTACTAGCGATTGATAATTTACATTACAGTGAGGCCACAGGACCTTCGTTTCTCAATCGTAGACTGCTTACCATCTCGGCCGCTTACTATAAGGAACTTGCTATTTATGGTAGAAACCTTATGAAAGAAAACAGGCCGACTTTTGAGACCACATATTTAATTGCCCAAACACCATACAGTTTTAGGCATCCCTTATACAATGCATCCAAATTCCATACAAACTACGGAATCCAAAAACTAACGCTTCTGATTCCTTATACATTAAACACCTATGTTTACTGAACTGAACTGTCATTACAAAATATGTTTGACGCCAGATATAAGAAAAAATGTTCACGAATATTTCTGTTATAAATGATTCTGGTGTCTTCTCGACCTAACCAGGTTAGTTGTGTTGTGCTCAGCATTATGCATGACTGATCTCATCGCTTCCTAGTCACTATGTCCACTGCATTGTATTTTGTGTTACTTATGGAGACCTTGTACAGTTGCTAAGTGCCACTTTGTTTTTTACATGAGCAGGGCATGCCTCTGTCTAGCGCTTCTGGATGCCTTTAGCTTGCTCTCCCTCGATTTTAAGTCTGTTTATTGCCAAACGACAACAATAAAACAAATCAAATCAAATCAAACATTTTTAAGTCTAAAAAACGGCTGGTAGGAGAGCTGACACGAAAATTTTGAAAATGGGTGAAGAGCATGGACTATTTCAAGGGCGAAGATTTCGGCTCTTAGTGTCGCATCGCACTTAAGTGTAATTTTTCACATTCCCTTGAAGCGCCGGCAGAAAAGAAGAGAGAAAACTTCGAGGATTCCTAATTAGCGGTGACAATGCGATAGCATAACACCATGGCAGGTGGCAGGTCGCACCTGGCTCTTCCGTTTACCAAACTCGGCAGGTGATGGAAAGTTTTCGATACAGCCGGCTATTCGTCTTAATGGGCCTCTCATGCTGTCTCATAAAAGTTAAGGTAGTTAAGAGAGGAACGTAAGCATTATGAATCCAGTTAAAAAGCTGCACCAAAAGTACCCTGAGTCTCCATTCCCCAGGCACTTGCATAAACGGGATGGTCTCCACAATTAAAATGGTTTCAGGCGCACGAAACTTCTATTTCCACTGAATAAACCGCAGCACAAGATGTGAGGCTCCTTCGTCTAGCGGTTCCTAACTTTCAGAGCGGTGGAACCACATGCGGTTATCATATGTACTACTCCGTGGCCGTCTCCCCTTTGTTGTACCACTATCACATGCGGTTGCCATAGAGATGCTGTTTACGCTCTTAAAAATTCAGCAAGCCAAAGTGGGCCTCATTCCGTTACTCATTGAGAAATCACGCGATGCGCCAGTATGCGAGAAAAAAGAAAGGAACAAATTGATTGGGCTTGTTGCTATGGGTGCGGTACTAAGATAAACTATTGACGGAGAAATTTGCATACCAGGAAGATTCCGCAAAGAAATATATCCGATATAGTTCTTATGCCGCGGGGTCCCAGCGGCTTTAGACTTAGGCTGTGTGTCCGATATTAGCCGCCTAGAAAGTATATTTCTGGGGCCGAAATGCGAAAACGTCTGTGTGCTGCGCAATCTCAGCGCACGTCAAAGAATACCATGTGGTCCACTTTAATCCGGAGCCCACGAATACGGCTTCCTTGATGTCCCATGGGATCCTTCAGAGACATTCATTTCCGCAATTTAAAATTCGCAATTTTAAGTGTTAAGCTTAGGTTAGGATAGAAAACTGCTCGCATGTATTGTTGCTCAACATAAATTCACACCGCACAGTGAGTGCGTGGAACGAAGGTGAGTTGAAGGCGGGCGAGGGACATACGCTTGGTTCCTTACTGTTCTTCTCCTAAGCCGGCCCTGCTTTGCGTCTCTTAGTAAACACACCCCAAACAGAGCATAATTACATCAAGTGGCAGGGTATCTATTCTAGACTTGCTTTAAAAGCTCCCAAATGTGTACTTTTAACAATGACTTTTCGATAAAGTCATGTTGGTGTGTAGATGAGAACTCAAAACACTTGAAATAATAAAATGAGTAACTGTAATAGCTGTATTTATGGTTCTCAGTCTTGAAGTAGTTTAAGCACGAAAGGAAGAAAATATACCCTAAATTACCACTTTTCTCTAAGGTTTCAATTCTAGGACGTAAGTGCGGCTAAGAATGCCTCGCATGCGTAAACTTTTTTTGCGCTCTATAGCGGAACTGGTACAGCAACTTCTTTCTGCGTCCCGTAAAATAAATAAACTTTGCTGTTTACCTAAACATAACCCGTTCGACCACACTCACTATTTTATGACTGAAGCATGTGTTCTGTATGCTTGGTGATTAGAGAAAAGAGTCCAGGAAACGTATGCGAGTCCTCTGAGGCTTCATTGGCATCCTGGCAGCGCTGCAGTTGTTGCGATAGCAGTACTCTTTTGGTTCATTATCTTCAAATGGGAATCGAGGCCACCTGCGCACATAGCATTATGTTAATACGTGTGGGACTGCAGCAGGGTTACACGATTTCCGTTAGAAGTACCTGTGAGAAATAACATTTTCTACGAATATTGCATTGCATTCGTTTTTGCAAAGCGTAAGGGTCTCTGTCTTCCAAGATCTTTTTAGGTAATCAGTTTTTTATTGATAAGTTAGTTTCTATTTGAACAAGAAACAAGTTTCAACCACCGATATCATTTTCAAATCCAAAATCTGATGGCAAACACAAGTTGATGCGTGGGATATTCTTTCGCTATGCATAGGCAATGTTTGGGCTACGGAAATTGCACGCGCAAGGATTTCCCGAGAGAAAAAACCTGAGCGGCATGCATCTCTCTAGCCTCGTGTTCCATAGTCAGCATTTTTTACTACGGCACAACACAATGTCAAGTCCAATGAGATTTAGCTTAATCCCCTGACAGCATGAACAACTATGACGAGCGGCGTTTTCCGCAACTTCGAGCTAGTGCACAAGGATTTTTTGCGTTATAACTCTGCTCTAGCGCCCAGAGCGTTCACTGCGCTGGCTTTCAATGTCTCTACTGATGCTATCACAAGGAATATTTGCCCTATGGTAAAAAATTCGGAAGAAAAACAACATAATATAGCGATAAATTATTCTTTCGTAATTACTCAGTAACTTTTGGCGGCTGTAATTGCCCTCTAGAATTAGTTACATTTAAGATTAAGTCAGAGCAATGGTAATCTGTTAATTTTTTTCTGTAACGTGTGCAGGACTTGAGTGAAGAGACGAGCGACACGAACGCCAAGAGAAAGAAGAAAAAGTAAGAAAAGAAATGATCCAAATATTAAGAGACTTGTGACGCGGAAGTAGGGGAGTGGGAAACAAGGAATTCAGGAATGAAGTACATGCAGCAACGCTTTCTTCTTTTCGTAGCATTCATAGCCCCTGTTTTGCGGAAATTAAAATTGAGGCGTAGGTTTAAGTGTCACGTTATTGTTTGTTGATGCTCTTGCGCATGCGTACAGTATACGTCTCTTTTGCCACTTCGAAACGCTTCTCTGGAGCCGTACGCGAGGTTGCTCTTTGATGCCGTTTCGAATGATCCTCTCAAAAGAATAAAAAAAATATATGAGCTACAGAGAGATGAAGGCCAGGCAAGCAAAGCTTTGCTGTATAGCTTTACGGTTACTCCTGTGTCAACCTGTACGTGCAAGCAGTAAGGTAGTCTGCGCCTGTCAGCCCACTCTTTCAGCAACCCATGTCAATGCCCTGTCTCAAAGCTGCATTCCAGCAGTTATCCTAAATATTCACCGCTTGAGCTGTAGGCGTTGTGTCGCGACTTAGTTGCGCCCACGCACCCGCTTTTATGAAAGATTCTGCCGCTCTTGCGTTTAGTAGTTTCTATGGGAAACGGGGCGTTGAAGGGGCTGGGTTGCTACTGATAGCCGCACTCCAGTGACGGTGAGTGAATAGGTAAGTCGTGAAAAGCAGAGTGAACTCTCGCGTTGTGCGATCCGCACCGCTTTTCGTTGACAGGTATGCAAAACGCGTGGTTCACAGGAAACTAAAGGAGGTTTGTTGATGCCCTTGTGAAGTGAAATGCAAATGCATGGTGCATCGCACGCCGAGAAATTTTCCAATGCAATTTGCATATCAGCGTCTGGCGGCTTTACAGAGTTTCACACGCGACAAGTCGCATGTCGAAACTTCTCTGCAGCTGCCGTACTCCTTTGTGCTCAACTTGCTTCATTATGAGAATGACTGAGGGAAAGAAAAGAAGTTAGTTTGTCACTAGCTGATCTAAGGAAAGAAAAGGTATTAGGAGTGAAAGAAGAGGCGAAGAAATATTGGTAAACTGATGGGATGCACAAACCAGACGCGAGCACTACTTGCGTCTGGTTAGTGCGAAACAACTCAAAGGGAGAAATAATGCGGTGATGAGGAAGATGCGTGCAGACAGCGCGTTGAGAAAAGCGATGATTGCATGCCACTTGCTCAAACAAGTGCTGCAGAACTGGAGGCGCGAAATTTGCGCCATATGTGCGCGACTCATTGTGCGATCTCGCAGCATGAAGCTCGATTGCCTTCCCTGAATACAGTCGCAGCTTCCCTGACTGTACAGTTCGGTGGAGGTGCCCTGTACGTATCATCACTTCTGCCTTTCTCCTCTGACTCCTGTTGAGAAAAAAAAAACTGCTTCTGTAAATGTGCACACACAGCTTTGAAGAGAATTAGTTGCAAGACCTGCATGACACAACTGAATTTGAGAGACCAATAAGAGTACCCATAAAAACGTGGTGTGACAATTTTTGATGCACTGAAGAGCTTTGTGAAAAAGACTTGGAACAGATAGACATTCGTTGCGAAGTCGCAATATCTTTCCAGAATAGGTTTTTTTCTCCTTAATTGTCATCGTTCTGAGCAACTCTGTTGGCTCAATGGCTTCGGAGTTGTGCTGCTGAAGCAGAGAACGCCAGACAGCAGCTGAATTTCGGCATGAAAAAGCATCCGCATTCTGCGCGATATCAGGGCATCTTACACAACCGATGTGGTCGTAAATAATGTGGAGCATACAATAACGGCGTCTTTTAAATGTGGGCCATGTATTTCAGTTGTAACCTAAAAACCAGCGTCAACGTTACTTGGTAAACAAAAATGCATGGAATCGGTCATAAATGAAAGCACCGGTTTCAGGGAAAGTAGAGCCTAGCCGATGATAGTTTCGTCCGAGAAACTTTTCTCCTGCTTCCGTTTTCAAAACAAATGCTGAGAGGGCCCTGAGAAGAGTAGCGCCAATATTTTGAGCCCATTTCTACGAGAATATAGCTTAAAGGTTTTGTTACCTCCCGCAAAGAGCGCCGTGAGCATATTTAACATAAGCGCAGGCATCCAACTCGGTTCTAGTAAAGCATTTTGCCATTAGCAGCTAATTTTACTCGTAGATACTCGGATCCGTTTTTTATATAGAGGAAGAAAGCCGAGATTCGCGGCCGCTCTCATGACCAAATTGATTAGCCGCCTCGGTGGAGAGTAGTGTACCCCCGCTGTTACGAAGAGCTGCCTGGATCTACGGCGTCAGTTGAGTGCCGTGATTTATAAAGTCTTGAGAAAAACCCATTTCCCAGTGTACGCTTCTAATGATTTTCTCTCAGGCTATCGCCGATGTTGTGAAGCATTAGCGCCCAATGATACCTATATTTGCCTGTTAGGGGTGGTACTTATCGCCCATCTTAAGTGGAACCAAGCACAGGCATCAAGCCACTGAAGCGTGGACAACGTATGGTGTATAAGGAAATTATATTGTAGGCCGTAGCGTTTTTACACTAGTCTACGAGATGCTCACATGAGTTGATTCACAATATCCAGAGGAATACCCACTTTGACTTTCACTTCGTAATTGACCCTTAAATTGACGTCGAAATCGACGCTTGTGCAAAACTGAGTTACCAGAGAAATCGCCCCGAAAAGAACAGATTTGCAGACTGTACTAGCGGTCGCATGCAGTCTGAAGTTTCAGCTGGAGCGCCAAGCTTGGCGCTGTATCATGTCAATGCATTAGGTGTGTTCAAACTGTTTTGCCAACTACATGCGTGCGCCTAGCCCTTATTGTCCCAAGCGTCTTTAACACCTGAAGTACTAATGATGAACGAATATTTTCAAAGGATGCTTTCAATACAAGCATGCTAATATATTCAAGGCAACAAAGTCAACCAACCTTCTAATACAAATAACTGCGCGCAACGTGCCTACGAATGAGGAGACAAATTGATGATCTTTTCTTCTGTGATCCAAGTATTAAGTTGTGAAAATTTTTGTTCACCGAAAATCTCTGCTCTTAGCTTTCCAGCATACGACTAGTCGACACACACTGATTTCCCGAAATAAAATAGGCGCCAAAAAAAAATTTCGCTATTTTTCTGAGACATAAACACCGACACGTCTACTGTCTTGTGTCTTGTTGGAGAGTCGGAACCGTTTATAGCTGGCAGAAAAAGAAGAATGCGCTCGCGGCGCCTTGAATGCTTATTGCTGAAAAATTGTTTCGAAGACCCTTGTTCAAAGTGCCACGCATTGTTTTTGTTCTCTTCTTATATATCCCATTCGCGGCAAAGCGAAAATAACTGTGTTCGCAGAAAAACCAAGTTTGTGAATTTATTCATAGAGAAGCTTCACGGAGAGGTAACAACTTTGTCTTTGTTGATGACCGAATTCATTAATAGCAAGACCACCTAATACGTTGCAGGCTGCTGTTTTTTTTAGTGAACGAGTAGATAAAATACAGGTGACTAAGTCACGATATATTTTATTGCGTTTCGACAAATATAGTTCGCACTTGCCAGTGGCATTTGATTGTTTACCATGCTACTGACTATTTCTTGGGCTGAAGGCGCAAACAAATGCTGATGTCACTTAAGGACATCATGTAGGATATTCTTTGGTGGTGGTTAGGCATTCATTCACTCCGCATTTTCCCAATTAAATGATAATTAAATTTTATGTTGCAGTTTAAAACCGCCTGCTAACTGGGACGCCGTAGTAGAGGTTAATAAAAGATGTAACGACCTGTTATTCTTCACCGACCGCAATAATTAATGCACCTCCACATTTCTATTCCACCGTCATGCAGATGGTATAAGTTGCTCAGGAATCAAACGTGTGCGCTTGGGTTGAGCATCCGAACGCCGTAGCCACTGAACCGAGGTGATGGGTAACTGAGGAGACAACAGACCATGCGGTTTCGTGCATTGCAATGAATGTGTGAAATGACTTAGGCTTCAATTTTGAATTATGCTGTTTCCTCAAGCATTTTACTCATTTTGACAATTCATTTCTTTAAAGACACCGTTTTTTTAGCACTGGCCCGATTATATTAGAACTCAGTGCTGGAAGATGCTGCTTCCCTTGTGCTGCGAGCTAACAAAAGCAAGTTGTAACTTGCCGTATTGATTTAAGCTCTAGCAACACGAAGGGCACTATAGGAGAGGGAGATCACAGTCTGTGAAGATAACTTGACTGCCGATCACAGCGGCTAGAAAGTACGTAAAGTAAGATATAACTCAGATAGTCTATTTTCATCGGTTCGCAGCCAGTGTGATCTGTTGCACTCGAGTTCTCATCTCCAAGTATATGTCCTCTCCCGAGTCTATCCCTCGGTGTGGAGTCTATCCGCTTTCATTTTATTCGTTAGTTGCTGCTGTGCTGTCCACGTCAAAGACAGGAGGTATTCGCAAAAGGGGTGCCCTTGAGATGGATGTTGTTTTCTCGCTCAGCACTAGACTTCCATCCTTATCCATTCAATTTCGGCAGCGGATTATTTGTCCTCTGTCATCGATCTGCATTTTGCCTTGAACAAGGAAGAAAAACTCGCTTTCTCGAGGTTCCCAAGCGAAATCGTTTGTGCACTTGAAAGCCGCCCAGTCCTGCGGGCATGGTGTTTGTGTTTCCAATTAACTAAAGCTTTTTTTCTGTGTGGGACTTCTCCTTGCATAAATTCCTGTCCCGTTGGTACGGCATGATGCAGGTCTAACCCTAAAACCTTACCAGCGAAAGGAATTCTGGCCAAGTGGCCCTAGGGGAATGCGGTATCGAAAATATGCCCTGTTATGGTCACTTGGGCTCAGGTAAAGTCACTACGCTTTATGTGCCTCAGAGTGGCCACAATGAGTGGCGAAGGAAGCGCTGGCAAGCTACAAAGATCCCTTCTTCGCCCATGGAGAGCCAATGCAAAACATCTGGAATTTTCTACAAAGGCAACTGCAGAGCACACTTCCTGTGACACAAACAACATCGTTGTTGGCGTCAGTGCATGTCAGCATATATTACACCCGTGTTGCCCTGAGGCCCACACAATGTTGCTAGCACAATACAGCGAGTTAAGACACTGCTCGAACATGATAACAATGACTTGATAGTTTAACGTGTTCCAAAGTATGGTCTCTAAAATGGGTCCTGAGCTCTCACTGACTTTATTCACAAAACCATAAAAAATGAACGAGTTGTATCAAAAGTTATAAATTACAGCGGCAGCATTGAATCTTCAAAGCCATACGGGTCGTGTTTCCAGCCATGCGAACTGATGGTGTCTGGCCTAAATTTTTCAGCACACGTTTATAAGCCTGCGTATGAAAAATGAGAGCAAGGACACAACCATGCACGCCCACCAGAGCCCACAGTCGTCTTAAATGAGAAAGCAACAATGTGCCATAATTAACATGGGTTTTCAGGAAAGGAACATGCTCAGTAACTGAATGACACTCGAGTGGACACCAGAATCTCGCCGTATGAAAGAGGGCTTGTGCGTGTGATGCCAATGTTCTTGATAAAAAAATCAATATAGAATACTATAAATGTTCCAAATATAAACGGCATGCGCTATTTACCGCATGTGCCCGTACGTCATGGAAAAAGCTGCAACGTATCACACGTAGGCCTCGGGCAAGGTGGTCGTGCGACCGCTTCGCGATTGAGAGCGCACCCACTTGCGTAGAAAGCATGCGAGGCTGAACGGGAAAGGAAAAAAAAGGCGCAATTTTCCTCCCATTGCTGCCGTGCAACTTCATCCGCATCTACCAGGAAGCGGTAGTGTTGGTTGAAATTAAAACGTTACTGTATGAGCTACTCGACCCTCGAGACCCTTTACGAGAAGAGCAACTGAGGAGTCGTGAGCACGGTCAACTGCAGAGAGCACCTGCATTTTCGCGAAGAAAGCCAAAAATCTTCAATGTTCATTCAAACCATTTTCGAGCTTTTTACTCGCACAGGTATTTCCTTAATGACCCATTCCTGACGTGCAACATTGCCTTCGATTTTTTCTGTTGGATTCTGAAATAGTCATCTTTTTTTGCGTGATGTAAAATCTGGAATGAAATTACTCGCTTTCAGATTTACTTAACCCAGAAAAAAAGCGCAATAAACTGTAACTATCAGCTGCCGTCCCTCTCATACTTTAGCCGTATTAACATCGTCCTTAATTTTACGGCCAAGTTTTCTTATCTGACTCTTTCTGGCGGCGGCTCAAATGGGCAGTAGCCATGAGTAGAAAATCAGTTTCTTCTCGCGGTACCAATCGGCGCACTAAGCAGTAATAAACCTCCTGGGCTTAGTGCAGGAGGACTACTGCTCCATCTTGGGCGTATCACGTACCCTGGCCGTCAAGATCTATGGGATTGTCGTCCGAGGCTAGCGTACGGTGTGCTGGACGTCATTACCGAATGTAACATCGCGAGGCCGACACATTCCCCTTCACACACGCTGTGATCACCAAGGCTTATAGGCACTCATATCTCTACTCTGCGGTTGCAGAGCAAACTAAGTGCCTCAAGGGGGGGAACACTATCTCCCAAAAAGTGTAGCAGCCAGGAGACAACGACGGCTGAAAACTGCCCGTGCTCAATGCAGGGCTCGGATAATAGCTGCAATGTCCTGACGTTGGTCAAGCGCCTGAGTGCTCGCTAACGGCGGCACCAGGAGGAACGCTCTACGAAGATGCCAGTTCCTTTCTATTTTACCTGATTCGTTTTTTTTTTGTACAGTTTGCCTATAGAAATTTGTGCAGCGCATTCCAGTAGCAGCTGCCTTCGCGTCCTGAACTCGGTGTTGGCCGTGACTTCTATACCACATATCTCGACACAATATCTTTAAGCGGACACCGCTACGAGTGACAGCAGCGCAGTCTATGTTCGCTTAAGCCTTCGCACAGCAGCTGAGATAGCGCCTCTCAGGACCACTCCTAGTGCACCAAAGACAAGGGTGGGCATGGAGAAATTATTGCATGAGTTCCAGAGGCGCAGATGCGTCGCCACATTACAGGTGGAAGGGTGATGAGAACGGTTTCTTTATTACGCGCCACAGAGTTAGAGGTACAAGAACAGAATTACCTGAGCTCACTCAGCGTGCATCTAATGAGCGTTGCGGCCACGACCTACTGTGGCGACTTCGTTTGGAGAAGTTATAAGGATTCAAATGAACAATTTGCGCTTGACATGCCCCTTGCGCTCATATCTTTTGAGTAGTGGCTGAAATGTTATCCCAGATGTTGATGATTTAAATAAAGAGCTCAACGTTATTTACAGTAACGAGGCAGATGTAAACAGAGGAAAAATTCACCATTTCATACTAAAGCCGCTGTGGTTCTAAAGATTAGTACGAATGCCCTGTTAATCTGTGAAACAAGGCACAGCGCTCATTTTCATGCAGCGCATCGAAGCCCAGTTTGATGGCGCAAAAAAAAAATTCCAAGCGTATCTATCTGCGAGGTGTGAAACATGTGACCTCACCCTTCAGATTCGAGGCAATCTCTCCCGCTGGTACAGCTCTGTCGGGGCTACACACTGAGGCCAACCACTGCGTGACGTCAAGTCAACGCATTTGCGGAGAACGACGAGAGGTTCACTGCGGTAAATTCCCGACCCTCATGTCCTCAAGGAATTTGCGAGATGAGGCCAACGCTCTTCCATAGGTCCTACTAACACAATACCTCCTCAAAATAGGCTAAATAAAGAACTATTTAGGACGTCCTCGGAAAATGCTAATATCTCCCGAAGCATCCAAGCAGCTTTCACTCCACCAGCTAGGTCGAAAAATTATGTGTGCCAGTGAGGGCCCCAAAATGTTGCTTCTAAATTAATCGGCTCTGGTTTGAGGGGTTGCTGTTATTTTTTCTTGCATAACATCAGCTCACCGTATCGGTCATGTGTGCAATATTTCATGTTCCTCAAATAACTGCGCCCTAGTTTCCACTCGCTAAGGTATGCAGCTCGCGGCAGTATTGACAGGATAAAATGAATGAGCGCGCCCTTTAATACACAATACGGGACTATTGTACCGAAATACAAGGATTTTCATTTTAGCCCAACGTGGTACTTTTTCTCTTTTTTTAATAGATCTGAAAAATGAAGCAACAAAAACAATTAAGTCTAAAACCAGAGTCATCCTACAGAAACATTTGAACGTAGAGTTATAAAATCCTCTACGATATTAAAAGCATGCCAAGAGCAAGTTTACAAGCGAAGAGAAAAGAAAACACGACAGGCGGATAGCGCAAATAAGCTGATCGAGGAAACAGATGTTCTTGAAATTTGAAACCTCGCCACCATGTAGACTAGCGCGAGTCTCTGAGCAAGCTTCAGTGATGCGTTTTTTAAAAAGAGTAAACCTATCTTGCCCATGCTAGGCAGAAATAAAGAAATGCACCTAAAAAACACGTACTTTGGTGACCTTGCGCACGGAAAAGCCGGCATGAAAACTCAGAATGCTGCAACCCATGTGTTCAACGCAGCCGTCCCTCCTGGACCTTTAGTGGGTAACGCTATGCCACTGTCGCTGGAAACAGTAACCGGAACATTACAATAGAAAACGCTGAAGATGTGGAATGGCACATTTTTGATATTGTGCGAGCAGCAATTGTGAACTTAAGCCGCCCTATAAAACATTTTTATTATTACTTCATGAACATTCTTTCTTGTGCTCGGGCAACCTTGGAGCACCACAAGGCACAGATTAAAACTGTACCATCATTTGGAACGGAAACACTGAAAACAAATTTTCCCCGAATAAAAAAGCCCCGAAAAAAGTAACGGCGCTTGAAAACATGGCGAAAATTTTCGAAAATACTGCAGAAATAACGGTCTCTGAGCGTAATCTAACGCAAGAAAAACGCATCGGCGCACAAAGACACTGATTCGATAAACAACTCGACAACATTTTCTAACGGCAAACGTTTCAAGATTTTCATCCAGCATAAAATTTGTAGTAACGATGCAAAATGATTGAAATGCAAGCAGCGATCCAAGTGAGCAGTTTTATTGCAGAATATATGAAATTTCCGCTCACTTCAGCTATTATAAAAGAGTATCCGCAGTCAGCAATAAGCTTTAGTTCTATTGTGTTCATAGAGTTCAACGTCCCAAAGTGACTCAGGCTGTCAGAGACGCCCCAGTGGAGCGCTCCGCAGATATCGACCACCTGCTGTTCTTTAAGGTGCAATGACATCGAACAGCAGGCTATCTTATAGCATTTCGCCGCCAACGAAATGTGACCGCTGCGGCCGGTTCGAACCGGGTTCTCTTGGTTCAGCAGCCGAACACCGTAACCAGTAAGCCACCGCGGCGGCTGGAAATCAGTTTTACATGCGGGCAACTACAGAAGCAGGTCTTTTCTTTCTCCTGTTTGTCTCTTTCAAAACGTGGATTACGAGAGTAATTGAGAGCAAACTTTTTCGCACCAGGGCTTCTGACGTCAATAGCTATTTTTTTTTCCTGCAAATCGGTGCTGCTGGAATTACACTTCTGGAACCACAGTGCCAAATTAATATTAAACTTTGCTTATAGTGTTTCTGGATCTTTCATAGGAATAATATCTTTATCATTCTCGTTTTATATCCTGCCGCCACCGAGTCTCAATAATTCATAATTCTTTTACTGGAGCTTGGAGCATTATTTCGCTTATTGGCTATTATTTGGAGATATCTTCCCTACCGAAGATTGCAGAGCGCAGAGAGACGGAACATTCATATTTGATTATGTTTATGCGATATGTACTACAGCGGTTGCTACCAATATAATTTCTTTTACTGCGCAAATGTAGTTTCGCGCCAATAATGGTGGTTATGTACGGAGGATGGAGACATAAGAAACAAAGGCACTAAAGCTGGCAAAAGCTAAAGGAGGAGCGGAACCTCTTTTTCCTGCGAAAGCAGGTGCTGTGATGAAGAAAATTGCAAATGGAATGGTCAAGCATATCGTCCTAATGCCTAGCAGATGAAGAAACAGTACGAAACAAAAAACGAAAACGAGTCCTTATGTATTCCGATGAAATAAAGAAGTCATTGACCATTGACCAAAGAAAGATTTCGAAGCCCGTACAAGTTTCTTGTTCATATTGAGGAGGACAGAAGCAGTGGCGTGTTTATAGGAAAAGATTATGATTTAATGATAGGGCACAGGTGCTTGGCATGGGGCCTTCATTCTTGTTTAATGTTGCTTGCGTACTGGGCACGCACGCAACCTTATAACCACCAGAGGCTACTTTAAGCGTGAACGAAGGCCTCATTCTAAGCGCTTCTACGCCCGATCATTACATCATACTCTTGGCTTATAAATTCGCCACCACTCCTGTCCTGCTCATTGTGAACAAGAAAGCCGTGCTGTTTTCGAAACATCTTTGCTTTCCGGTTCTGGTCAATGACTGCTTCTTTTGATTGGATCACTACTCTTGTCCAGACGAACTTTCGTGCAGCTCCCGACTAGGTCGTGCAAGTAACCGGCAAGTGCACGGACCGACACCACACGACACATTAGAGAGACAGAGGAAAGCAAAACAGCTCAAAGACAGGGAGTTTAACTCGCGACGCTCAGTATGCTACCCCACACGTGGGAAAGAAAAAAGGTAGAGAAAGAGAAAGAAGACAGGAAAGAGAGATATGTTTTATGCGTACCCATAAGAATTAAGTACCACGGCACGCGGGGCGGATTTTGAACGTTTATAGCCTTGAACGCAACACTGAAGAACGTCAATGTGCAGCTTTCCTATTAGATAAAGGTTCAGTGCAAAGCCCCAGAATCTTTCCTTCTGTAAGGGTACGAGAATATAAGCGGCAGAGTGTTGTACCCAGGATGGACACGTTCACGATCAAACCGAGGGCAGTCAAAAAGTAGGTGCCCGATGTTCTCATCGCACACGCAGTTTTCACACATTGGACACTCTGCCATAGCTGTTACGTGAAAGTAGGCATTTCCAAATACCATTACAAGCCAACGGCGATACGACACACTCAATATGCGTTAACTTGGGTGACTTTGCGTTTTAAGTGCTTCATGCTTCTCTTGCAGGTACGAGAAAGCTAGAAAATTGTATGTTTTAGCGTACCTCACCTACACTTCTGAATCAGTTGTACTGCGATAAGAATCTTGATGTGTCCAATATTTCTCTAAAATAATTGCCCCAAATGTTCGTTGAATAGTCTTTTTCCTTGCTATTACCATTTTAAGCGCTTCTCTCAATTTTACTGCATTTTATTTTCTGCTCCCTGTCTTTGCCTTTATATGCTCTTTGATCTAATGCATTTTTTTTTCCTTTTACAAGCACAATGTACTGCATACTGAACGTACCTTTTCTCATTCTTTATACTGAACATATGTGATTTTCTCCTTACATTTTTGTTTGGTGTCGTACTCCGCCGCCGTCAATGCTGCACTGTAAGAGTAAGCTAGGACCTCTCAAGCTGTCTATACAGCTTTTCTCCTGGCTGTCCTGGCAACACCTAGTTGCGGAAATAAACCTTCAATCTTCAATTGTCTCGGTTCAGAAGACCTGTCAAAAAGGCTGCAGCATTTGAGTTACGATAACTGTGCATTTTGAGACCAAATGGATTTGCCACGCCAGAAATCGGAAGAAGAACAGTGAATGCTGTGCCCGGATTTTTACTGCCAAAGAACGCAAGCTTCACAATATAGAGTACTGGAGTACTATTAGCCCAAAATATCTTTTAGTTTTTCCGCCAGTGTTTCGAGTATTGGAAGATCTGTCCAGATGCGTTCCTGTCTTGAGATGCTGAAAGACCCAAAATTTAGGTGAAGTGGAAAAGTTTCACATTTTCATAACCATAAACTCATTATCAACGCAAGCGTACAAGCTTGTGTTTTTCCTGAGGTTAAAGGTTCCTGAGGTTATCCTAACCCATCATATCTAGTTGTTCCCTATCTAACCCTTTTGTATATTGTTTATTTGTGTTTTATTGCCTTATAATTTTGCTTCATTTCGTATACCTTGGCGCAAAACAAGCGCTACAATCAAAGCAGGTAATTCGCTTCCAAGAACTGGAACAAGAAACATCGACGGAGCAGAGCGTTACTGAGCTCCTGTCCGCGTCATCAAATGTATCTGCTGCGACAGCTCCATCGATTGCCGATTGCCTCTCCATTCTTAAAAGCGAAAACTTTCCTCTCACATTTCCAATGCTCCACAGCTTAAAGCTATTTCAAAGAATCTGAGATCAACTGAGAATCTGAGATCATCAGCAATTGACGTGCTTTTCTTCGCGGTATGTGCGCTTTTTCTCTCTTGAAACCAACCGATTTTCGATTTCATAGAAAGGAGGGGCGTACAACTGCGAAATCAGGTTTTGCGAAGGCGAAGAAAGAGAGGACTATATGTGTAGTTTTTTTCCCCATCGATCACTGATAAAACACGGCTTTGCAGGTGAAACTGCCCGGTTCTGGCCATCGAGCGCGCATGATTTAATGCAGATTCTTTTTGTTGCGGATGTTTTACGCAAATTATACTCTGCCTAGAGGTGGCCTTTATCGGGACTCTCTAGTAACCGGTCTTACTAGTGCGAAGCAAAGTCATGAAAACGATGACCCCATGCGGCTTGCAAATTTTTTATTATGCACACAATTTTCATCGCTTGCTGCAATTGCTCGTTGCGAGCAATTCGTAAGCAGAAATTGCAAATGAATGGGTAGGATACCTAAATCAGTTCGGTCATCTTGCGAGGAACAGATCACGTGCAACGAGAAGTCGTCGCTCTGTAAGAGGCATTAAGAACGAGACATGTTTGTCTTTAATAGACACTTTGTTTCCTTCTTTTCTCAACAAGTGACGGCCGTACAGTAGACGCCTATAAATTGAAAGAGCGGGAATGGGCTAGATACGTCGTATAACAAGATATTCAGGTCAGAAAAAGTGTTCTAATTTCGCAGAAAAGTGACATCCATTTCGCCTAGTACATCATGCAATACTGGCGGTTTCTCGGGCTTACAAAGAGGTGCATGACAATTAAGCTTGAAATGTTGAGAGACACTGAGATTTGGTGGAAATATCACTGCGCAAAGTGTGTCTTTGGAGGAATCGATTTGCTGCTTCCATTTTATCCGCGGATAGTGGCAGTTATTACACATCATTGTGCCTGTTCCTGCGGTTTGAGGGGAGCATCATGTGACATTCGAAGAGTTTTGTTGTTTAGTGCTTTGCTGTTCTGAATTTGTTTGAAGATTCTGCCGTGATTAAGACGACCGTGCGATGCTGCTTTTCAGAGGTTGTAGTGGCAGGACACAATATATGGTATATTTGTCTCCTGCAGCCAGACCCCACCGGCGCTCTCAGCTGCTTCCTCACCGTTATCTACTAGAAATACCATATGGTGGTCTTCACCACTACATTATTCAAGTGCAAAGCTTAGAAAAAAGTGTAGGTCCGAAACGTTCTGTATATTGTATAGTACGTTGTCTGCCCTCTTGCCCTTTTGGCGTCATCTTGCGGTGATATTTCTTGCCTAGTCACCATTATTTTACTTACTGCGCCCATGCTCAAGTTGAGTTTTTGGTCTTGTGTGAGCCACTGGATACCATGACACCACTCAGCCAGAAACTACGTGTTCAAAACCGACATGCGAGCACACTCTTCGGCCATCGCCACCCTCTCGTATGACACTCTACCTGATTCCACCGTTTTTTTGATGCCGACCGGCTTTTTTTTTATTTCCTGGCATTCCATTTCCGTTCCCCTATCCTTCTCTGCGCATACTGTGGCCTCCTTGGTCATGAAAATAACAGTTTCAACCCATAATCCTCCAATCTAACCTTACTCGCCGGTACATGTCTAGGACATGTAGCCCTCATCGACTTCAATATTACCCTTACTTTCCTTCTGTCTGAAATTATCTGCCACTGAAAACTTTCAGCGCTCATCACCAAGTACCCGATTTGGCCACTTCGGGCGATTTGTCCAACGCTATCCATAACAGCCTGATTCCAACTCAACAGACCAGCCTTTCGCAGGGCTGAACCACTGTCGTTCCTCGTTCGACATCTAGCAAACATTCCAATCCTGTCTCGCACACCATGCGCCATGTCTGATAGGAGAAAGTGGAGAACATGCGGCGACGTCACATTATTCAGCTCTCAAACAAAGCTTGGGCTTCTCCGTCCGTCATGGTTAAGAGCAAAGTAACACGATGGTCACGAGTTTGTAACGCGAATGGTTGTGCGTTAGCTGTCGTGTGAGAGCTAAACATCTTTCACAGATAGGCTCTCTTTAGAGTGCAGCTCTTAAGAACCCGTTCATGGGTTGATCACGGCGGCGTAGAAGGCGTAACAGAGGGCGAGGGTTGGGAAAGGAGGCGTGCGAGGGTAGCTCGGGAGGCGCTCTCTCCCGCTGGCGCGTCCCAGCACAAGATCCCGGCCGTCCTGTCTTCAAGACCGTTGCGAGGCGGTCCGCGTGGACAGAGTTTGAGAAGGCGAGACGCAGCTTAATGCGTGCAGCGGTGCCTCCTCCGTGTCGCAGCGCCGCCGCCTGCTTCCAAAGTTTCGGAATTGGCTATTTAAGAGCGTGTGAGCGTGTTCCATGCGGTTCGGTGGGTTTTGCTCAGGCTTCGTCGAATGAAGTAGAAAAGCCCCAGATCTTTACTGCTACTATCAAGTTTTATCGATTACACAGACGGACTTTCGCGTTAATAGTTTAGACAGTTCTTTTTTAAGAACGAGCGGCGCAGCCAGTGGAATCGCTTTGTCTCCCGCTGCTCGCAAACGAGTTGCCGAGCAGAGGCCCAGTGCCGCCGCCGACGCCAGAATTCGGAGGGGCGCACCGTCGATGAGAAGACCCTGCCATTCGCACCGCCGAAGCACAATGTCGTTGTCGCCGCCGAGAGGAGCCTGCAGTTGGCGCAGTGGAAGCAGACAGCGCTGCGCTCAAATTTCTTATTACTGAGTATCGTAATCTTCATTGGAATTTTTTTCTGTCGTAAAGTCAGACAGTTGGAGGCCAATTCACACTTGCCCAGGACTGCAGTGGTATGCTGGAGTGAACTGCTTTCTAAGGATTGCTTTCAGAAGTGAGAGTTACTTTAGACACGCTGGTAAGAGCGTACTAAGTTGAACCTCAACATCCGTGTGAACACGGTAACACGAGCCCCTTTTGCAGGCTGAGTTGTTTGAAACTAGGTTTGTTCTCGAAAGGAAAAAGTGGGGTTCTTTTGCCTTTTCTTGTGCGACGGTGGATTTCGAGCCAACCACCCCTACAGCTGAGGTGAACACCAAACTGCTAGACCACCCATCTCCTCCCACCACATTTCCATCTCTATGTTCCCTCTCCCGTTTTACTCTCCAGCTTTTATAAAAGCAGAGAGGAAGATTTTTGTACCCCTTCTCCCCATTGCTTCTTGCCAACTGATGCAGGTGGCGCTGTAGAGGCCGACGACGTCGCCGACATCGACTAAGACGATGACGGCGCGAAACTGAGGAACGAGCAAACATAACGGCTCCTTTCGCTTCTATGTCGGTTACTGCAGGCTGAACAAGATCATCCTTAAGAATGTTTTCCGGTACCATGGATTGCCAGTGCTCCGTGACTGTCTACACGGAGCCAAATTATTTTCTTCCTTAGATTTTCAATCTAGACAATGCAAGAAGGTACGTAAAAACTTTATTGAAGAACCAAGTAAGGGAAGGCGTTAGGGGAGCTTTGATTGGCTTGGTTCTTAATCCTGGTTGGCGGCTATCAGTCCATGACGTCTGGCGACCTTCTCCGCCCATTCCACCAGCCACTTCTCCGAGGCCGGCTCTGAGCTAGGGACCGAGATCTCCCAACCTGCTAGGTCTGTGAGGTTCCAGCGAGATGGTGCCTAGAGTTCTCGGCATAAGAGTATGTGTTCGAAGTTTGCTCTCGGAGCCTCACAAAGAGAGCATTCGGTATTGTATTGACCCGGGAGTATTAGTGCCAGATAGGCTGGTGAAGGAAACGTTCTGGACTGGAGTTTCGTTCATATAGTCTGTTGTTCTTTCGTGAGGGTGTGGTGTGGTGGCGGATATGTGAGCCTGTCCTCTCTATAGTGTAGCGTGATTTCATTCTAGGTGATTAGTCTGTCCCGCGCGCAAGCCCTCTGGACTGTTTGCCCAGCTCGGTTGACGTACGCTGGAGCAATAGAGTGCGCGATCTTGTTTCCGGGGTTGCCTGCGTGGGCTGGCACCTACACTGGTTGAATTGATCTGGGGTAGTGAGGGCTTGATTAGAGAATTTTTCAGGTGGCGGAAGGGATCTGTCCCTTTGCAAAATTCTTGATTGCAATTTTAAAGTCGGTCATTATGAGTGTGGCAGTGGAAGATGTTATGGCCGCCTCTTCCGCTTCCAGGAAGGTGGTTGCCGTTATCGAGCCCGATGCCTTGTGTTTGAGGTCATGTGACACCGCTCTTAGGGTTTAAGCTGGGTTGCATGGATATTCTGCTGCGTCTACGTAGACTGAGTCTTCGTTGTCCGCGTGTTTTCATACAGGGCTTTGGCGCGTGCTTCGCATTTTTCCCGGTTGTGGGTTGGGCGAACGTTCCTGGGTAGGGTGTGGACGATTAGTTTTTCCTTGATTTGTTTATGAATGATGTGGGTGTTGTCCGGAGGGGGACCCGTTGGTTGAATCTTTAATGCGGTTAGAATGTATCTGCCCGTGTTTATGGAGGATAATCTGTCCAACTGTGCTGTGCGGTGGGTCTCAGTTCTTGTGGAGCGTTATGGACCCCATGCGGAGGAGTCTGTTGTTTGAGGTTCCTTGGGGGAGATTTAGGGCCGATTTGTAGGCCTGTGTTAATAGCCAGTTTACTCTGTCCGTTTCTGTCTTTGTGAGGTGAAGATAGGGGGGTGAGTATACCACTTTACTAATCACGAATGCTTGCACTAACCGCCTGAGATCGTGTTTTCGCATGCCTCAGCACTTGTTTGCTATTATTTTGATTAGCTTGATAGTTTGATGTGACACTGCAAGCTATTGGCCGCACCAAGACCTTTTTAAGTTCGGTTGGCTGATATCAATTTAATGTCATGCCACGTGTCCTCTGTTAACGCGCCTGCAAATTTTGAGCGAATGATCGATACTGTTTAACGGGCGTGAAGTTGAAAACCTGCATTTGCAACCTAGATAAAGTTTCCGCACTTTCTTACGATTTTTCGACACACCTTACTCGGCTCACCACGTGCAGAAATGTCTTTACGACGATGGCCTTCCGTAAACTTAAAGAAGTGTCACTATAGATGGCGCACGACATTTGACTATCTTGTGTCATTTAGTTTCAAAAGATGGCGTTTCTATGCACCTTCAAATTGTGCACCGTCATCGATTTTTAGAATCCCACGACCTGAAGCAACTACGCAGTTTTGTAACACTGTTCCTATTCTCATTGGTGCGACAAAAACTTGGATTCTATTGCTGCGCCCTTTACAAATATTCTCAGCACCAAGGCCGAGCTGTCCAGCTGGTCATTCGATTGCAACAAGGCGTTCGGAAGATAGCGTCACTCAGCGCTAACACTGCGCTATCTTGACCCCAGTGCTCCTACTGAACTGTACAACGACGCCGGTGGTGCCGTACTCGGTGCTGTGCTTGTTCAATGCACAGACGTGTCTGATGAATATGGCGTGGCGCACGCCAGCTGGGCACTCGCCAGCGCTAGAACTAGAAACACTGTAACGACAAAAAGGTTTTAGGTCATTATTTAGGCGCTTCACAAGTTCTGCCTCTACTTGTACGGTCGCCGCACTTTCTATTTTTTGTCATCCTTTAAAAATGCTTCTGACCGCCTGTCTAGCTCGGCTATCCGCCCCCAGGAATGGGTCATCCGAGTTATGTAGAGGTGGGGACGTAACGTGCGGGGATTCGCACGGATTGCCTGACTTCTTTAAGTCAGGCAATAAGCGACATCTTGAAACCTAAAGGCCTATCACGCTTACATCGTCACTCTGAAAAATGCTTCAGCCTATCATCCGTACACACATCGTACATTTTATTGAGTCGAATAACATTTTATCTAATGTTCAGCATGACTTCAGGCGAGGTTTTAGCGCATCTACCCAATTGTCGAAATTCGTACACGACATTGCTCATAATTTGGACTGCGTCATATTGACGCGGTTTTCATTGATTTTTCAAAAGCTTTTGACACTGTGATTCATTGTAAGTTAATGTTCAAATTAAATCTTATATTGCGGAATTCAACCTTAGTAACCTGGATCTGTAATTTCCTCTCTGAGAGCTTACAGGTTGTTAACTACAGCTCAGCCCAGTCTTTCGTCGAGCCTAGTCTTTCGTCGCCCCGTAACATCTGGTGTGCCACAAGGTGCGGTCTTAGGAGCTTTATTGTTTCTATTGCACATAAATGACCTGCTTTGTAACATCAACTCGGACCTTTGCATGTATGCTGATGATTTTTTTTTGTATGGCATCAGTCAGTCTTCAGATGATCATTCTCGCATTATTAAATCATTTTCTAGCTTTTGTAGGTGGTATGAAAGTTGGCAGATGAATATTAACTTGCGTAAAACTGTTGTCATGACATTCAGCAATAGTTCCTCTTCATCGATTTTTGATTACTCTTTTAATAATATACCCTTTCAAAGGGTGTCCCAGTAGAAGTATCTAGGAATCATTCTTACCTCCTGCATATTATGGTCCAAATATGTTGACTTCATTTGTAATAGAGCCCTAAAAGTTAGGATACCTTAGATGAATATTACCTCAAGCTCCAAGGAAATCAGGTTACTAATGTATCCCTAATCCGTCCAATTCTTGACTATGCTTGTTTTGTGTGGATTTTTTACAAGTTAACAGGGATTAAGAAAATGAGGCCATTCAAAGGAAATCAGTTAGCTTAATATGTAATAAATATCGCCGTTATTTTTCACCTTCTGCCCTCAGATCATTACAAAAAACTGCCCTCACCACTCGCCGGCAACTATTATAGTTAAAATTTCTGCACTGTGTCGTTCATTCGCACTACCGTCTGTCAAGCGACAGGTTAATAACGAGTACCACACCATCGTCAAAAGGAAGTTATCATAATCTTAATCTTTCAGCTTACTTTGCTCGCACTAATGTGTTTAAGTACAGTTTTTTCCGCGCACAATTGAACATTGGAATACATTGCCTGGTCCAGTGCGTTTCCTCCAGATAGGCAGATTTATATAGGCCATAACTGATTCGTAATCTCTTTATTTACTCTACCCATGCTCCAAATTAGTTTAACGTTCCCTACGTATTCAACTTTGATGTTTAAATTTTTACTACCATGTCTCTAGTGTTGAATGTCTGTAGTGTCCACTACTTCGATGGCCTCTCTAGGGGCTGCAGTATGTTGAAATAAAAAAAATTATGGCATTATATCTCTCAGCCTCCGATCCTTTCAGTACCCCTCGCTCTCTGTCGACGAGCTTCGAAATTTGCCATTCGTGAGCAATGCCTTCTGCGCCATCGCACCTACTTTTCCTACGGGCGTTAATGCATACTTCTTGCCCCGCACTCTTTAGGACGTGTAGTCTGCCTTTTTCCTTGCCAGCCCTCATCGAGCCTATGCCGGCGCTTTCAAAACGTACGAATGACTTCGGCTCCGGTTCTTCTGGTACGACGTGTACACCCTCGTACAGAAGTACATGCCCTCTTTTATCGTCTGCCAACGCCATAAGTCTCCTGCACTCTTCTTCACCGTTGCAGCCTATCCCCTGACCGCCAAGAGCTTTTGACGGTGTCAGCATCGACTTGTATAGGCCCCTTTCCTGCATCAGCACCGGAAGTCACTGCCTAATTGTGACTGTCGACCATCTGACTCGCTATGCCGAAACCGCAGCAATTCCAGCTTCCGGGCCGGCAACATACCATCTTTCAATTTACGTCATCCGCCTAACGTCACAGTGCGTCCCGGGAGTTTTTTATTGACACAGGGCAAGTGTTGTTCTTATCAGAAGTTGTAGTGCTTCTGCGCCAATGTCGAAATGCACATCGCACCAACACAAGGTAGCTAGAGGACATGATCTGAAAAGAATATTGCCTGCGACCACACTAACGGGTAGCGTCCTACGTGTTGCTACGTTCGCCTAAAACACGGCCACTCAGACCACATTGGAATTTTTGTTTTTATTCTTGCTATATAAACGCGAGTAACTGACGTTATTGGAATCCTTAATTCTGTACAGCGATGATGCCATAGAAATTATCACCGCTTCTCAAGCTGCGGAACACGCTAAAGAATGCCGCCGCCTTGTCGGATCATCCACGTTGGCACACCAATCTCATCAACAGTCAACCAGCGACGATCAGGACACTGCCAACTCATTCTAACCTATCTCTCTTGTTTTGTTGTTGCCGCTTCCCATCCTGCGCGTATGTCCTAAAATCTGATGATGATGATGATGACGATTTTGGTTTTTATGGCGCAAGCGCATCCGTGGCCAAAGAGCACCATAGCACAAGGTATTTTCGTCTGCACAAGGTGGGGTCAAAGACCCGTTTCCCAAGCATTTCACACAGTTTAAGTCGAGCACCAGGCCAGGGGAAGCTTGTACCCATTGTATCACCGGTGGGTACCCGGTGGCACTGGGGATCGAACTCCGCACCTCCCGCATGCGAGGCGGATGCTTAGACCACTAGGCAACCACTGCGGTTGTCCTAAAATCTGCTCACCAAATACGAAGGCCCCTACGGTGTTATCAAGCACACGTCTCTGGTGAACTGCCATTGCGTCCGTTAAGCCTTCTGCAAAACTCTGACGTCGTGGGCGTGATATAGTCCATGCTCAGAGCCTGGATCCCTATTACGATCCGGCCATCTTGTCGTCCCCTTGAGTCGCCAGGACGATTCCCACTTTCCTCAGGGGTTGATTGTAGTGATGGAGATGACAATGCGGTATCCCCAGCTGAAAATTACGAGGAAGGAGTCAAGTCCTGGATGATAAGTCTGGCAGCAGTGGACAGGGGAACAAGCTTACGTGCCCTCACACTACGACCTGTGAATAACCCCCTTTTTACAACTATATTTTTTTTCTCACGCTTTGTGAGTCGAAAGCAAGTCTGACAACGAGAAGGCAATTGGCGCTGATATTTCACAGCACGAAAAATTTGACACGACTTTCCTCATTCACTAAGCAAATGCTTGTCATTTCTCAGCTAAGCATTCACTAGCTGCCGCCAGGGTAGAAAAAAGGTGTTAAGTCATGATTTGTCAAACTAACGACACAGCTTGTTTAGATATATACATACACAACGGCACACTCATTTCAATGATCTGGGCCACATTGTAGTGAAATATTTTCAGTTTACACAGCTACACGAGACTGTAGGGCTTCCGAATTGTGGGAAACTGGAAGTATGTGGCAAACTGGGATTGCGAGTTACAGGACGTCATCACTTTACGCGCAATCATTCATACCTAGAACCATAAGTGACTGGAATAACCTACCATCAGATACTGCTACCGAGGTTCACCTTGACAAATTTCACAAAATGCTGCATACTCACATCAGAATGTGACGCACCTGTGCACCACTTTACCTTTATAGAGTTAGTAATCCTTCTTTTCTGCTCCCTCGAATACCACTACCTTCTTCCAGATGTTTCTTTTCCATTCTTTCTTTCTTTCTGCGTTGTTTTTGTATTCTTAATTCCAGGTGTTTGAATTTTTACGCTTTTCTATTTCGCTATAGTGTTCTTGTTGTTGTTTTTTACTGTAAGTAAAATTGGTGTCTGTATTTTTTTGTTTTTGTTTCTCTCTTTTCTGTTTCGAGCAAAGTGTTGTCAAAGTGCTTCGTGTCCCCCCCCCCCCCCCCCACCACTCTATATAATACCTTCCGCGGAGGGCCTTTAGGGCATTTGAATAAATAAATAAATATTACAACATTTCTCCTAAACAAGTTAATTTTACACCAAAAGTATTCATATGAAGCGTATTGCGAATTATGAGGATTGGAACGCTAGCAAAAAGCAGCGAAACGCACGATGTCGAACGTAGGAGGTAGGTTTCTGGACAAGTTTACAGTAAACCAATTTCGTTACTTGCTTCTGACACGAATATTCACTAAATATTTTAAGCTCACTTTTCCCACACATTCTGCAAACAGATTTCTCGCCGAAGGACGTAGCATTCAATACTTTTTTGGGCAATTTGAGAAGCGCTTTTTTCATATCCAAAACTAAACCTTCAAGGAACGCAGCTTTTTGATTCCTTGCAAATTTAATTCTGTGAGAGATTGTACATGAAATTCAACATAAGAGCTCAGTTTTGAGCCGCACTTTGAAAAAAAGGTAACGTTTCGCAAATATGCATTGGCCTTTATCGCGTGCATTTTTACGCATAATTTTCTGCATAAATCTCTCGTGTATCCTAAACCTGCTAATCTGGAGGAAAACGAACGATTTATTTATTTGCTCAAGCACATGCGAAAGTTTTTTTTCTTCCTCCATATTCAACCATTTACGAAATTGAGCAGCAGCACTGGTCCCAAAGAGGTAAAAGTCTGCAGATAGAGTTCCTTCAAACACTCCTTTCTTTATTTTTATTCATAAGTCCAAATTCACACAGTAATGTCATACATATTTCGGGAATGACTCTCTTAAAAAAAAGAAAATAAATTTTCCGAGGCTACAATAACCGCTGTTAATCGCAGGACATGTCGGTGTTTGTCACCTGAAGTATCGCAAGAAATTGCTTCTAACTGCTGTGGCTCTTGGCACGACACATTCTTTATGAGAAGCGCCAGAAATGTGTCCGCCTTTACCAGAAGTCAAACGTCACAGCTTCCAAAAGAAGCATCTAGCCAGCATGCCTCGGCCGAATATTTCCAACGGTCGAGCTAACCCGCTCGATAATGGCAATACCCGTCCGAGAATCTTTCTAGTCTTTCGTTACATTGTACAAGACAGCGCGGATTACAGAACGCTGACGTGGCGCTCTTTCAAGACACTTTAATATTAAACTGTCAAGCTCTGCTATTGACCAGTGGCAAGGAGTAGAGGGGTGACAAGGGTTTGAAAGAACGCTTTTTCTTGACTCAGTTTATGAACACTGTCTTGAGCGATACAAGCTGTGCTTTCTCGTTTTCTTTATGTTTTATTTGGCAACGATTTGATTTCCCGAGCATCGGCACTAAATCAAGAATAGATTCCCCGGGCAGGCTTAGGTAGTACAGTTCATTGTTCTGTTTGAATGTTTTATTTTCCATTTGACAGCTTAGAATTTGGAGTAGTTGGCAGGACACCAAATAACCTCATTGCCATTACCGGCGGGGCATGCCTGTTCCAATCGGTTAAATTGTTTTTTTTTTTGTTAAATGGTCTGCTGGCTAAATTATTGCATTCTTCCTTGATGCGAAGCCGCCAGTATGCTCGCTTGCTGTTCAAATTTTTTGGAATGTCAGCAAAGTCGAAATTAAGTTTAAGAATGTTTAAACATCCCGCTAGAAAACAAAGCCTGCGTGCTTTTCTTTGAATTTTTATCGCACCTTCTTTTCAATATGAAAGAAAAACGTGAGCTTCATTTGGACGTATAACACAATGAATGATTCAACAAAAGGTTTACAGTCCTAAAACGAGGGCGATGTCCTTTGAGGAAACTTGCATGCGGCTGTCAGACAGCTTTTGAACGTACATCATTGAGTATTTTCATAGAAAACAGCTAACGCCTGACATCGTAGAAGTAGCAAAGATTCAACGTCCTCCGCTAGGATTCTGCTTCGTTCCAACGGTTGCTTTGCGTGATAAGGAATTGATAAATTTGTTTAGGTTGATAGAAAGCGTAAGAGTTGGCATTCGTCCTCATCCGTTGCGTCTATCGTCATCACGACGCGAGGTTCCCTAGCACGCACTTTTGCGTTTCTGTCTGAAACGGCTACCGAGAACCTCAACCTCCTCAACAGGCAAGCAATGTCAGAGTTCCTTGAAACTCGCGTCACGGGAACCATTCAGGACGTGAGGATCAAGATTCAAAGAAACTGCTTCGCCATTGGCGTAACAGAGCAGAGTGCCCTGGAAAGCCTAACTACTATCAAGAAGCTCGAAACATCAACGTTCGCTCTCTTGTTCAAGATAATGACACAACAGCCGGCGACATTACTGATGTCTACACGACTATTTGCGACGCCAACTTGCCGATACTATTCGACCAGCGACCAACATTTTGAAATAACATTGTTTTGCGCCACGGCAACTAAAAGAGCATCAAGCCGACTTTCAAGGGTGAAAGCATTCCATCGCATGTGAAGGTTGGCCACTTTCATTACAATTCATTTCGTGTTCATTTATTTAAAATCTTGCCATAAAAATTATCAAAACACTGACTGAGTCCTGACTTTCGACACGCATTTCGGCGATTCATCCATAAACCACTTCAATTCCAGAAGTGGATAAAAATATGGTACGTGATTGGTGTCTGTACCATCGTCAATGATATCCCAGTGATTTTCACAGTCACAGAGCGGAGAAATCTGCCGTGCAGCTGTCTTGAAGTGCGCCAATTGTCATGGCCTCATGACGTTTCTTCGAAGGTCTGCCCCCGCCTGAAGAAGAAACAGGCGGTGCTGAAACAAATTGTGCGAGACCATTAACCGCACTGAGAAGCTGCTGTTAGAGATAGTCGACGTTATCACGTCGCTGACGATCTATTAAACAAAATTATGTCAACAGTAGGGAGGCCCCAAACGCTACTTCTGATTGTCTCTCCATACACCTGCGGCTTTGATTACTCCACGAACGATGTCTGCTGAAGCCGCGGGATGTGTGCTTCAGACGTGTCCTCGCCATCATTTCCGAAGCCATGCTCGACCATGGAGTCTGAGCATACACCACGCTCCCAATGTCTTATGCCTCCATCTGAACGAGCCCAAGGCCAAGACGCAGCCTGAGGCGAAGAGATGTGATCGCAATCCTGTGGTTTCTATTGCATGTCATGCGCGTACTGGTGTTTAGCCTGCACACGCCAGCAGCACAAAAGGACCTGCAGCCACTGGGCACCCCAAGTCCAGTCCTAGCAGCTCCAGAGTAGCAGACGCAATGGCTCCAGCATTTTTACCATTCAAAAACAAGTCAGGACTGCATCGCTTTTTCCCTCGAATGCCAATGAACTTGGCAGGCCGCAGTTAAATTAATGATTGGAAGCTCAGGAAGAGCAACCTGGGTCGCACAAGGCCTACCAGTAGCAGCACCTGTCATCACAAGAAAACGGCGCATCGCTTAACCGCTGCAACACGGCGCCCGGATTGGTAGGGATCTAAGAATGTAAACTAAAAAATTATAATCTGCGTTTATTGGAATTATCTCATTACGCCCCGATTTTTCCTGTTCAAATTTTTCTCTAAGAGACGCATATACGCGCACTGGTTGCTGTATCACAGTACAGGAAATGACGAAACAAAATGAAAAGGAGTATTTTTTCCTTACCGTTTACGGTAGCCGCCAAACAGTAGAAATATAGGCAAAATCACTTGCCCGAACTTGACGTACAAATATGAGGGTGAGAGAACTACCGTATTCAGTTCACAGCAACCGTGTGGTATAGAGAGATTGCGTCGAGGTTCAGATTTTTAACCTAAATAATGTACCGACGATTAACAAGAGATTGACCAAATAACATTAAGACGACAGATATACGTCACATATACAAAACGAAGGAACACCGAGAAAAAGTATACTGCCTGTGGATTTAGCACAAATGCCCAAAAAGGAATATTGTTTAACCGAATTGTAAATACTACTTTAGGATCAGGGCGCTAATTATGTCACCAGCACTAAAAGAAAAATTTTTTACCAACTTTCATTCATCATGATAATACTAGGGAATAAAAAACATCTGCATCGGCCTCGGAAACAAAACAAGAGCTCACTAGCCAATACCAGGGCATGAGCGACAATGAGGTACTGAAGAAAAGAGGTTTTATACAAGGGTGTGAATAACTTTGCGGGAACTTAGCTCTGATGGAAAGAAGAAGTGAAAGACGGAGCTGGGAGCCGTGTGAAGGAGCCAGGAGGTAATCCAATATAGCGAACGGGGAGCATAAGCAGACTGAGCGCCATATAGAGAAGCCGCGGCCACCCAGCGCCAGGTCATGTTAAAACCTATACAAATTTAAAGAATTGGTCCAGTGCCGGCGACATTCGGCATCGAGCCTTGTACCTCCTGCACATAAGACGAATGCCAAAAGAACCAGTACACTGCTGCCGTGCACAAATGAAGAAGAGCATAGCCGAACACGCTCGAAAAGAAAGCATAGACGTGTGTCATATCGTTATAGAAGCTTATTTAAAATACAACGAGCTGCATCTGTAGAAGGAAATCACTACATATGTTGCTTAAATGAAAACAATCAGCGCGCAGGAAATATGTCCTCCCCTTACAGCACTTGAGTTCAAGCCATTCGCGGAAGCTAAGGAGCATTCGATAGCATCACTACCTACGAATTCGATGGCTTGTTTTTGCACTCAAGAAATACAGTAACACTGCTAGTGCAGAACCTTCTGTCACTAAGTTCAATATTCGACGGATACGCACTTGTAAACAAAGTGTGATATAGACCTTGATAAAACAAATTAAGCTGCATATTATAGGAGTATTTATTTGCAAGTGGGATGAAGAATGCTCACAACTTTTACGCGATAATTCCAGCCCCGCTAGCTTGCGTATACTTAAGAACGCTATTCATTTGCAAAATGTTCTCAAGCTTTTTGTGCGCGTTTCTAGAACGTGCAAGTCTAAGGAAGTGACCACACCCACAGGATAAGAGAGACGTTAAGTGAAGATCATATAATCTTTATCCGTGTGATATAAGCCTAGCTGTAGTTCATTGACGAATACAAAGAGTAGAACTTACTTCTTAAACCCATCTGGAAGCCGGTCTTGTCAGCAGAGATGGAAGTGCTTTTTAAGCAGTTCTGACACTACATATAAGGATAACATTGCTAGAGATAAATTTTCTTTACTGCGTGACTTAGCTTCAACAGGCTTGTTTTTTGCTCCCTAGAAATGCAAAATTGACATCTCTAGAAAAATGCTGACTGGATATAATTCAGCACAACCTGCCGGCACAGCTTCCATGCTCCCAGACAGCATTAGGCGTGGCGCTCTTGCGGCTTCTGGGTCGATTTCAAACCTTTACGACCATGTGCCAGCAGCGGCTGAAAATTCTATTTACAGAGGGTAAGAAGCCACGCATGCGTTTTTTTTTACCTTTCGTTTTGTGTCATGCCAATATTGAGCTCTTTAGTAGACAAAGGAACCCATCAACAATTCAGCCTCTTGGCGAATTGCTCGATAAAATAAGGCCCAGGGCAAGGCAGGAACCTTCCTGTGCTGTGTCGATGATTAATTTTTTTCCTACCCCTTTCGCTTGTTTAAAAGGCGTCGCAAATTGTTTCAGACCTGAGTAGACCTCTTCGGTTGGCTGCCCGCATGGTTTCGAATTCGCCGGCACCGTGATGTTTAGCGTTCGCTTAACGTCAGGGGGTAAGTAATAATGTTACGGCGGGGTCTGATCAGTTTTCGCTGAATTGGTAGTTTGCAGTTGCAGGGCGTCGGCAGTGTGAACTCAGAAAGAACGATGCAGCGAAAGAAAGCAATAAAAACAGATATCTCTAAATGAAGGATAAAACGGCTGTCCCTTCTCTTGCAGTCTTCCGTGTATTTTGTGCTGTTCTATCTTCTCTTCGATTACATTATTTTCTATATTAAGCAAGCAGAAGCTTCTTTAAAATAGAATTAATGACGGTTTGAGAGCTGACTCAAAGTTTTCCGGCTAGCTGGGCTCACGGTTTCAATTTCGACGCTCGCTGAATTGGCGCTTAACCACTACAGAGCGCTGTCGGTTTGAGCTGAAAAAAAAAAACGATTTACCGAAAGGCAGAAGTGAACTCAAAGATTCTCTTAGATGAACGATTGAAATTCTGTCGCTTCAGACTTAGTGCTTTCCGTGGATGGTTTTCTGCCGAGATCAATCATTCTGCATTTCCTTTTTTAACTCTTGCTGGCATTGTGTCCACCGTGCATTTTGACGAATTGGGACATCTCCTTTTTTCAGTTTCCTGCTGAAGTTCTTCTTGAGCTTTCCGTTCGCTTAAGGTCAGTTCGTATTGAGTGAATCTTCCATGTTCTTGCTTTCAGGATGCAACCTCGAATTTCATGCCTATTTCACTTTTCAACGTCTCAAATGCTTTGAAGTTCAAATTATTTTATTTTTCTCATTTCGCTTGCTTTACCTTTCTCGCAAGCTCAAGCAGCCGCAGTTCTGGCACAGTCTCCTAGAACATTTCTCAAGTGCACATATATCGATACATCGTATGATGCAAGCAAACAAATAGCTTCGTGCATACACTAGATATAACACTTCACCTCCTGCATGGATACCCAGCGCAGTCAGTTCTTTAATTCTTCATCCGGAAAAGGAGTAGTTGGTGTCTATGATGAATGTTTTAAGAGTCAATTCCGAGCCCACAAGTTAGAGCCTACACTTATCTGTATATGCTCTAAAAAATAACATTCCAATACGGTTGTTGTATATACATAGGCAAATAACCACCAATAGGTGCCGCTGGTCCAGATAGACAACGGTCAAGTGGCAGTCATGGTCCCGGTCAACTGGAGCATTCAAGTGACATCAGTGTGCTTCTCGGGAAAGCTCCAACGAAGAACAAGCTCCACCTTGAACTGAACAAGATTATAGAGGGGAGGCTTTCTGGGGGAATAGGGGGGGTGTGGCGGGAGGAGGGGGGGTGTTATGAAGATTACTTTAAAGCAAAGCCACATAGAGAGCTGGAAATAGTCATATATTCAAATTAATCTGCAGTTCCTAATGTTGCCTGAGTACCTTTGGTTTTGCGGGAACACTACTCGACGTCCAAAGAGGTAAGGCTTTACTGTATTTAGATTAGTTTTAAAAGCCTTTTAGTTTTTCTCGAGCTTTACGATAGCAAAGTAAGTTTCGCATCAACAAACTGATATGAGCTTAAATTGCATATCACGAAATCTTTGGCACAACTTTCTCCTTGCAATGAACCATTGCCTTGCCGTGCTGTTAACTCAGCGTTCACTTGGCTGCAATGAGCATCTCTATCGGTAGTATAAAAGGTGTTAAATATACATTTGTCAGAAATAAATGCCTAACTCTTTCTACATTAACATAGGCAGCAGCGTCCTTATCTCAATGCAATGCGCTGCATTGCAGTACAATTTTCGTTAGCTATCTGAGACTTTCGAGCTTACACATCACGGATGAGCTGGAGTTAATTAGAAGCGAACATTTTTCCTCAGGAGGTCTCCTCGTACGTGGGAAGTGTCCATAAGATGATGAAACAAAAGGCGGGAATAAGGATTTAAACTCTAGAAATAAGGAGTCGAAACAGACAATAGAGAATTCTCAAATTCAGTTTTTCAGGTAACCCAAATAAAAACATTTGGAAACGTTTACAGTCAGCTATTTATCTCAATGGTGAAGCGCGCGAGCCTTTGAATAAATCATTTTAAGCACAATTTACCACAGATATGTTGAATTTTAGGCATCTCGTCCAGTGTTGTAGTTTTGAATACTTTTTTTTTGCTCAGAAAAACAATATCCTGCTTTTCACAGCTTTTGATTCTTCGTGGATGGAGTTCCGTCGTAAAGTGTGAAGGTACATATTTAACAAGGTAAAATTCACACAAGGTAATCACACACCCAAACATAGTCACACAAGTTAGAATTCATAGTACTTCTTTCAGGAACAGTTAAAGGTACACATTGGTCTTTATTTCTTGCACATTCAGGAGTCATTTCTTACACGCGTGTGCCTGTATGTTCTGCGAATCGGAAGCTAAATGAGTTATCCTGAATCTTATTTTCTGATGCACACATGATTGTTTTTCTTCCTTTATATTCGAACATACAAAATCTTAGAAAACAACACTGCTATCGAAAAATTCCGAGAACCTCAGTACTTACGGAGCCATACCATATGTAACTAAGGAATGTGTGTCTCAAAAAGAGAAACTCAAGAAAAAATGATCATAGATTAAGATTCCTGCTCTCAATCACAGGACCGCTCGTGCTTGTCAGTTGAAGCATTGCAGAAAACCCTCTGCAATAACCTGGAATTCAGCCCGACATACTCTTCCTGATATGCGACATCGATGTGCCCGGCCCCGTGTGAAGACGAAAGTCGCGGCAACCAAGCAAAACATGTGAGCAGCACGCCTCAGGTGAAAGTTTAAATCGCTTGAGCTCGTCTCCTGGAGAACGGCAATACCCTTCCGTGAATCTACCGCGCCTTGTATTACATTGTATAAGATAGCGGGAAATAGACAAGGCTGACGTGTCGTTCTTTGAAGTTAATTTATTGCCTGTCAAGCTCAACGTCTTCTTGACAGGCAGCAAGCGTTATAGGTGCGACAAATTCCTGGAAGGACTGACTTTTCTGCCTCACTGTATAAACACTGTCTTGAGTGCGATGAGCTTGGTTTCTCACTGGGTTCATCGTTTTGTTTGTGAGCACATTTTCTTTTCACTTTGGTACAAAATAAAGTAGATTCTTGAAGCAGGGCTTGGTTGGGCGAGGAACTTATATGACTTGCATGTTTTCTCTTCCTTCTGACATCGAAAGTTTTGGGGCATTTGGCGCGATACAAAAAAAAAAAAGAATTAGAGACACCTTCGATGGTTCGAAATCTGACAGAAAGGTCGGAGCCTCAGTTTGATGGTGCGCTTGTTGAATTATTGCATTCTTCGTCCTTGGTGACGCGCTGCGAGAATCGACGTAACTGGTTTGAACTCTTTTGGTATGTCTGTATAATCGGGATTTACTCTAAAGAATGTTTACAACTTTCACAAAAAGTAAATTTCATTCGCTTTTGTTGGTAGTTTCTTGTCGCTTATGTTCATATATAAAAGAAAAAGTACGTTTAACTTAGGTGTACTATAAAATAATAATTGAAACTAATGTTTAGGATGGTAACATGATGTTAATGTGCGTTCAGGCAATAAATGAAACATGGCCGATTTCGTCGTGCATGCCGCTGTCTGCTAAATGTGCGCGTAGGGGTATCGTTTTATTTTTTTATTCAGATGGGCATCAAAGCCACAGGAAACAGGTTTCGCCAGACATCGTAGAAGCAGCAGAGATTCATCGCAGTAAGCTCTGATTCTGTGCAGTTCTATCAGTCGCTCTACACGATTAAGAATTGAAAATTCGCTATCACGACTTGAGCTTATGAGAAATGCACTCACTCCAGAGGGGTGCAGACTGAAGGCTTCACTAAATACAAGAGGCAACGTAAACTTTCGCTTCTATTTGAGAGTGCTTGCATATGATGCTGAAGTTACCTAAGCAGAGAGCAAAATATATGCTTAATCATACCCGGCAATAAATCAAATAGGTATTCGACGCGTATTCAAGCATAAAGCTAAGCGTTCGACCACCTTCATTCAGACATTTACACTCAGACAAAACTGTTACAGCACGGTTGAAGTCGCTGTGAAGCTTGTTTCAATTTGGTAATCATGAATTTTCTTTGCGCTAAGCGAAATATTCGGTTCACAGTTCAGAACGGGAAGTTGCAATTTCGCGCATATCAAGTTTCATTCTGAGGTACCCTGAAAATTCTTTACCATGGTTTATTTCTAGGTTCACTTGGCGAACTGGTCTGCAGTTCGTATTCTGACCTTCTCACATATCACCATTCCCCTTTGTGAATACAACGAGAGCACATGTGCCACTAGCAGCTCCTGCTACGTCCAGCCTATCCGGCTCGTCACCTTTTACGCCAAGTCCGGCTTTCTGCACTAAAAATCCTTACCACCCAGTCCGGTTCATCATGGTGGTCACCCTCCTCGCCACGTCCGACCTCCCAGCGTACCTCTTTCACTCCCACCTTCTAACCGTCCTTCACGTCGCTCTTGAGGTGTCCACTGAGATGTTAGACGGCTACTGCGCAGTTCATTCCCCGAAAACCACTTTTTTATCCTCTCTTCCTCTCTCCTCATCATTTTCATTTCATTTCTCCATTCTGCCTGCTATGCTTTATTTCCGCTGCCCCAGCTCAGGTGCTTCAGTATCGATGGCAGATGCGGGGGCTAGCAATACTTTATCCTTACTTTTTATTATTACTTGAATAAACCACTACTACTTCCGAAGGTCAATTTTCGATATTTTGTCATATTGGACCCTCTAATGATTCATGTATTAAGAAATTCGGATAGGTACACTTAAGACTGCTTGCGTGTGGGAATGCGAAAGCTTTGCTGTCCCTGGGTGGATTGCTTACGCGTATTGTTTGTGTATGCATTAAAGTTGCTTTCTACGAGTGTTTGTTCGCGTATTGGTTGCACAACAGAACGCAAACGTTCGTACCCTCTCGCAGCACGACGATGAGGTTGGCCGAAGTTTCATGTCGTGGAAACAAGAGGAAAGCGTTTGTGTGTTTCGGACCCCCCCCCCCCCCACACACACACACACGCATATGACACCGCCCGGAAGGCTGTACGACAAACTGTTGCATCACAAATTTGATACGACACTCTGCAAAGGTAGACAATTAAAGGTGCATATGTCATCGGTTATATATATATATATATATATATATATATATATATATATATATATATATATATATATATATATATATATATATATATATATATTCTGTACTATCCGCAAGTACACGCACTCACACCAACGACATTTCTCCTAATAGGACTAGTAATGTTTTCGCATTAAACGCTGTCGGCATCCAGCCGTAGAAGAGCTGCAGTGTGGGTTCTTTTTATTTAGTTTACGTCAGGTGCCCTTTATCTCATAACATGATCGATAGAACACCTCAAATTATAAGCTTTCCTTCAGAACCCAGTATATGTCTTTAGTGCGTCCTAGTATTTTAGATGAAAAAAAAATACGGATATTGATTAGAAATTTACGTGCATCCTGCGCGTTCTCTCTGTTGATTTGGCGTTGTGCTGCTAAGGCCACCACCCCCAATCTGGCGCGACCGTGTCAAGATGACAGACCATGCCTTTCGAAGCCGGCAAAATGCAAAGGCGTCTGTGTGTTGTGGAAGGGCATTGAACGTTAAAAAATGGCCGGTGTTGTAAATTAATCTCAAGGAATTGATAACAATATCTCTGAAAACCCCTGTGATCCTTCGAAAGATAATTGTCACTTTGGTAACCAAATCGTGCTCTACCATACAATGCCATACTATAATACATCATACTGTACGATGCCATACCTTTCTGCACCATCCTCTTCGAAATCTTCGCAAACTTTTATTACTGAAAATATTTTTGCGTCCTATTACTGAAAATAGCTTTCCGTCAGTCGCATGGAGGAACTATTAGAAGGTGAAAAACTCTTGTGACGGTAGCTTTGAGTCGAGCGATAATTCCTGTCATATTTCTGTTCTTCCACATCTAATGAATATTGAAGGCCGGAAGAATCTTTACACTCGGGGTAGTTCTGCGACGACATTCACTAGAGGATAGAAGTGCATCATGCGCTGTTTATGGAGAAGCTTTCTCCGCTACACATAACATGAACAACCCCAGCAGCAAGTTTACACGCAGCCTATTTTCATTGCATCGAAATTCTTCAACAGTGAGAAAACGCACAGGTGATGACACAATATGGAGGTGAGTAGATGGGGTAATGACCTTTTTGAGGATGGAGGTGGGTTGGCAGTCGGATAGGGGGGTGGAGTTTGAGGATGACGGAGATGGGCTTGCTGGTGGAGGATAGTGGGTGGGCGATGAGTTTTTATTTTTGGGTGACCGGTGGTGCTTCCAGCCGAGAATGGTTTCTTGCAAAACAGCGCACACGCGTGGGTTGGAGTGGGTTTTTGTCTTTGTGCAATTTTTTTAAATGAATGCAACCTGAAACTGAAGGCAAAAACGAAAACACTAAACTGTCCTGCAGGTGCGGTAAACAACTTTCTAAACATTTTAAAAGAACAGGATTTGGGCTGTGGCGTCCTGGAAATATTTCAACGACGTGGGAAAGGTTCGACTTTTAACTCACGACGTCAGTATTGTGACTGCCTTTATATTTTAGATTTAAATTTTACGAACAGTGATTCACGTGTGTCTGGGCAAATGGCAAGGTTCTATTAGGATATGCTTCTTAATGATACGGCTCATTCCAGGACAACCAAGATTGGAACAGCGAAGCAGGCACTACAATGTGCCTTGCAAATATGATACTGTAAGAGGATAAGAGAGCTTTTACTACCAGTTCATAATGCGCCGCTAGGCAAGTTACTGTGATTGTGGTGGTGGCTGTGATTGGATCTCTTATACAGAGTCTGAAGAGACCACCCAGACAACTAATCAGTCACCCTGATGGAAAACTCGCGGTTTTGGCTTATGTTCAATAGGTAGCGTGTCACGTGAAGAGGGGGCCCACAACTGTGGAGTCCGAAGGGTTTTCAGCGCACCCTCCCCTTCACCCCCGCCTAGCTATTCTGTGTGTTGGACTGACGGGTGGAAGCAAGAAATCTAGTGGCTGCTCTGTAAATCATTCGAAGCCGTATTTTGGTTCTGAAAACCGAGCCGGTATGAAAAGTCGTTATTGCTATTTTCCAAGGTTAACATCGACATGACTGGCTATCGTGTGAATAGTCGATCAAGAGAACATTAGAAAGGCACGGAGGAAGACACAAGGGTACGCATACGGCATTGGGACGTCTCATGACGTGTGAAGAATAATGATCTACCGAATAGCACGCACCTTACTCTTTTGAGACAAACTAAGCACATCCTCGAAAAGCAAACACATTTACCCACCCATTACTGAGCTTGTAAATTTAAGGAAATGTGAACTACGATTCGCACGAAATTAAAAAAAAAAACTGAGCTGCAGCAAGCACAGTGGAGGACGGAAATCCCTGGAGCACTTTTTTATAACAACGACTCGGCTCCATTCGCATCACTGACACCTCCGTACTTATTCTAAGAGGCGAAAAGCATTTCCTTCGTGTGATTTGATACGGAGTGCTTCCAGTGCAAAAATTGGAGGCTGCCAATTTTTTTATGTTTGGCACAGGTGTTTTTTTCTATTGTCATAAAATTATTGCATGTGCACGTTGTTTCCTTTTTGGTTCGCTAACAAAACTGAGTTTTTCTAAGTAAAGCGCAGGAAAAAAAACAGCGCCTATTCAGTCTATTGTCTCTGTATATTCGTGTTCTTGTTCAACTTACTCTGTTGATTTTCCACCAAATCGTGAAGGAATTATTTTATCCAATCAGCAAAAAATTACGACATCTGGATAAATTTGTGATATCCGCAGGTGAATCGCTTTCAGCAAGTCCTGAGATGCTTTTATTCCTCCTACAGTGAATGATGCTTTTGCCATCAGTCGCATTTCGGGGGAAAAGTGAAATGCCGATGATATCGGGTTTCAGCTATTACTCTGTCTTCGGGGCACAATTTCATCGTTAATACTCCCTGATAGCAGTCAGGTTATCGCACATTGCTGGGGTCAAATGGGAAGAAAATGAAAACCTTTTACCTAAAATCAATGAGTTGGCTGCTTCCCTTGGCCTTCGTTCGCTTGCTGAAGGCGACATTGATGGCATTCACCGTCTTTCCACAAGAAAAGGTCGAAAGGCTCCCATTCTAGTGCGGTTCGTTTCTCGAAAAACAAAAGAGAACTGGAAGAGCAAGAATAAGCAACTGGTTGACAGTGAATCAGAAGTCCGCTTCTACGATAACCTTACCAGTCGAAACAAGCATCTTTTGTGGCTGGCACGCACAAGGGCACAGCAGATGGGTTACTGCTTCACGTGGCAAAAGAATGGAAAGGTGATGGTCCGCAAGGGCCCAGGTGAACCAATTCTGCGGATTTCGTGTGAGTCAGATCTGTGTAATATCAAGGAAACTAAGCAGGCTGAAAGTGATGATTCGGAGGCGTGAGCGTCCATCAACTTAGTTTTTTTTTCTTTATCTTTTCTAGCAGTATGGATTACGAAGCATCTTCACAAAACCGCAGTTACTACGCGATACATGAATTTAACGAGACAGTAATGGGATTACCTTCTCATTCAAATAAGCCTCTTTCTATGTTTTGTTTAAACTCACAAAGTCTTCGAAACAAAGGAGATGCCGTTGGCGCTTATCTGAACTTACTTCACCATAAATTTGATGTTCTAGCATTTACAGAAACCTGGTTCACTGATTCCTCTGACGTTGCTCAATTTGAAGACTATTCTCATGTGTCTTTGTTCAGAGACAACAAAAAAGGGGGCGGTGTCTCTCTGTATTTTCGCGATGGCGTATCACACGCCTCCCTAGAGTCGTTTTCTGTTGTTGATTGTGATTTTGAGGTACTTGTTGCCGAATCTTGTGGTGTTATTATAATTCTTGTTTATAGACCCCCGTCTGGTAAAGTTGAACGCTTTTTTTCCTACCTTGACAGTGTACTTCACTCGTTTACAGGACATAGCCAATCTGTTGTCGTGCTGGGTGATTTTAACATAGATATATTGACTGAGAATACAGTTTCTAAGAGTTTTATTGGTATGATGTCTTCCTACAGCTGTGCAAATGTTATAAACCTGCCAACAAGAATTACCACAAGTACCAGAACTGCTCTCGATTTATGTTTCACTGATTTCTTACCAAATGATGTACAGTCGGGTGTGATGGCCTGCGATGTTAGCGACCATCTTCCATTTTTTGTCTTTTTGCCCCATTCGAGGAAAACTTTTTCTAATAGCACAGCTAACACTTTCTATCGGAAAGTTAATGACGAAACTATATATTGCTTTCGACGCATGATTTCAGAGGTGGACTGGTCACTCGTTTTTAATGAAGAAGATCCTAGTCGCTGTTACGATGTCTTTGAAAAAAAATTTCAAGATGCCTATTATTAAGCCTTTCCTCTAGTCCGCCGCTCTAGGTACAAAAAGTCTAAGAAACCGTGGGTTACGAAAGAGCTGTACAAAAGAATAAGGCAAAAACACAATCTCTTTGCTGATTTTTTGAAGCACAAGGACATCAATATACTAAACTTGCATAAAGCTGTAAGGAATAAGCTCAACACTGATCTAAAAACCGCAAAACAGGAATATTACGCAAAAGCGTTCGCTAATAAACTTGCCCCTAATCAGATATGGAGGTCATACAACAATTTAGTATCAAAACGAACCGAGCCAACTCCAGTAGAGATTGTGGTAGATGGCGTTCCACTCAGAGGTCGTCCCTTATCAGACATGTTTAACGAACACTTCCTGACGGTTGGTGACAATCAGTCTGCGCAAACAACATGCACTGATTCAATGTCATATCTTAAAGGCATACCAAAGCCTTCGATATTTCTTTCCCCAACAACTACAGCCGAAATCTCTTCGTATATAATACGTCTAAAAAATAACTGCTCCGTTGGAGCTGATAACATCAAGGGTGAGGTAGTGAAAGCCGTATCTGATATTATCGCACCTTTGTTGTCCCATATATGCAACCAAATGCTCAAAGAAGGCAGGTTTCCAGATAAATAAAGATAGCAAGAGTTTGTGTGGTACATAAGACAGGAAGCTATAATGATCCTAACAATTATCGCCCAATATCCGTTTTACCGGTCTTCTCAAAAATTGCTGAACAAGTCATCAATACCCGCCTTACTTCGTACTTCATTAAGATCGGAGCTATTGCGAAAGAACAATATGGCTTTCAGAAAGGGAAATCTACGGAAAAAGCTTTACTTCACATAAAGGATAAAATAATTAACAATATAGAAAACAGAATTTTTACACTTGGACTATTCTTAGACTTTAGAAAAGCCTTCGACTCGGTCTGTCACAAAATATTACTGCGCAAATTACAATTCTATGGGATACGAGGTTCCGCACTTAATCTTATTCAGAGCTACTTATCATCCAGAGTACAATTCACAATGATTAACGACATACCTTCAAGCCACGGCCTTATACGCACTGGTGTGCCACAGGGCTCAATACTGGGTCCTATTCTATTCCTAGTTCACATAAATGACATTGTTAATAATCTTCCTTCCTCCGAAACAGTTTTATACGCTGGCGACACAAATATTTTCTTTCATGACGCGAGTTTACAAGCAATAGAATGTAGAGCTAATCTCTGGCTAGAAAACCTTACATTATGGTTGAGGGCCAACAGGTTAGAACTAAACATCACGAAGACGAAGTATGTAATATTCAGAGCTAAAATAAAGTCATAGATAATGAGCCAATCATATTATACAATTCGAATATTTTACAACGAGTACAGTCAATAAAATTCCTTGGAGTTATATTTAATGAACACCTGTTGTGGACTGACCATATTAATCAAGTAAGAAAAAAAATTTCGCGATCAGTGGGCCTTCTAAATAAATTTAGACTTCTATTGCCAGTATGGCTCAAAAAGCAACTTTATTTCAGTTTAATTCATTCACATCTTCACTATTGTTTACTGATATGGGGAGACTCAACACAGACTAATTTAAATGCTCTGTTTTTACTACAGAAAAAGGCCATACGAGCAATTGCTAATCTAGGCTACTTGGATAGCACTAACTCGTGGTGGAACAGCTTGGGGTTACTGACAATTTTTCAATTAAAAACTCTTCGGCTAGCACTGGAAACATATAACAGATTTCATCTTGAAACTAATTTTTGTGCAACACCAGAACTACCGCAAAACCCATATCCCCTTCGACACATGACAATAAGAGCACCAAAATCAAGAACAAATTACGGATTCCAAACGATTAGATATCAGATGACTACCTTTTTGAATGAAAACAGAAATTTTCATGCCCTCCTTCATCAATGCAGAACTCAAAAAATATACAAGAGAAAAGTGATTGCACTGTTGACTTCATGACTAACCGGTACATCCTGTCACATATTATAAATTGATAACAGTCAACATGATTGTATATATATATTTTTTCCTTTTTATAATTCCCTGTAACCCAACAGCACGCATCTTAACAACTTCGAAGATACCTTAACATTGTTGTACAGTTTTTCCTTTGTTTTTCTTTTAACATGCCAGCAAGTGTAATGGCGACCGCTACATTTATTGTATTTGTTTATTTTGTGTGTGTATGTGCCGAGTGCAGTTTGCTTACCCCCAGGGAGGAAGGCCCTCGTCAGGCACCACGCCTTTTGGCCTCCTTCCTGAAGTGTATGAAACACACTTCAAATAAATACTTTTCAAACTTCAAACTTCAAACATTAGGGTCGTCGTCCTTCGTTAAATCCGGATATCAGTTCTGCAGTGAAATTCGCTATCCCTCTACTTTCCCTCTTATTCCTAACTGGGTATGAGCTTCAGCCTCACTAATTTCTTCCATTCCCTCTTCAGGTATAGGCTAATTCCAGACCTTACTATCCTGTGGTTGCTACAACCCGCATTTTCGTGGATCCCCATGTCCTAGCTTCCCAAAAATTACAATTTACTTACATGCCAGCAGCACAGGCAGGTGCGAAGTGGCTTCCAAATACACCGGGGATGAGTAGTCGTGATGCTTTTGTACCGCGTGCGTGCTACTGCCGTCATCGCGTCATCCACCACGAGCACTATTTAGTTTCTTCCTCAGTTTCGCGACGTCAGCGTACGCGGCGCGCCTGCCTCGCTGGTCTTTGAGTTGCTCTATAGGTTCCTAAAGTTGCGCGTTTGTTTTTTTGTGCCCCTCGTATTTCTATTGGCTAAGCGTAATCAAATGGTTGAAAATAATCCATGCTATGCGGAGAAGCCACCTTCAAGGCATAGTTTAGCATTAGGCCGTTGATCCTCGGTCCGTGGCCACAGCAGTCGATTGCCCTCAAGGCATACAAGGCACTCTTTGCCTACTTGAGAGCGACTGGATTGAGTGACAAAATTGTGACAGCGTTGCGCGTGTGTGTGTTATGCCTTTTTCCCCTTCTCTCTTCCTCCTTTTGGTCCCCTAATCCCTCTTCCCCAGTGCAGGGTAGCCAACCGGAACCCCTTTCTGGTTAACATCCCTGTCTTTCCCTCCTCCTCTTAATCTATCTCTAGGCCGTTGATGGCAGACCATTCCTACACCAACTGTTTTGTGCTTTGCGGTATTCTAGTTTTGTCCGAGTGCGCAAGTTCAAAGAAAACGATGTTTTCTTGGCAGTAACACATAATTTTGTAACAAATATTCGCTGATTGTTAAGAAGAAAACGTTCGTGGTTTGAGATACCGCCACCCTGGCACATGACGAGTATTTTTTTCGCAACTCATTCAGCCGAAGCATAACTAGCAAGCTGCGTCATTCCATGAAACAGTAATCTGCCTAGAATAAAACAAGTTCAGCAGCCAGAATCAAGCGCATTGTGCTTGCCTTCGCTCTAACCACTGGATCAAGTACACCTGGAGAACAATACAGAGGACCTATGCGAAACTCTTACCTGTAGAGCAACTCTGGCTAGGGTAGAAGTTGGGAAAGTAGAGAGAGAAAATCTCTTTCCACTTTTGCAGAGAGAAGGGAAAGGCAAAGTGGAAGAGGGGCAGAGGGTGGGAGGAGACGAGGTGTGAAGGGGACACCGAGGTCACCAATTAGAGTTGAGAGACAGCGTGAGTGGAGAGCGAGTACGCTTTGTCACTGTCTGATTGGTGGATTGGATCGGTAGGGTGGGGCGTCGGTATGGCGTGTGCTCTAACATGCCGTACCAGCGCTTTCTCCAGCGACGACGGCTTGCTCGGAGAACTTGGCAGCGAGCCAGCACGATACAGCGCCGGCTGCTGTACTGTACACATATGTATATACATGTATGCATATATATATATATATATATATATATATATATATATATATATATATATATATATATATATATATATATATATATATATATATATATATATATGATAAGAAAACCGGCGACAGTGTCCGGAAGGGGCAATGTGGAAAAGCGGCGCGCAGTGCTGTAAAGCGCTGGAGCATTGCATGGGAGCCGACTAATTTAGGCCAGAATAACAAAGACATTATTTGTCCTCACACCGTAGCCAATGCTCAAGCACTGGCTGCGAAATTTGAAATTTACCTCCCATTTCGTGAAAACCATCACCTGCAAGTCTTTTATAAGCCCATGCTTGAATATGCATGCTCAGTTTGGTATCCTCACCAGACTAATTTTCCTAATAGCCTTGAATCTTGCCAAAACCGCACAGCCCATCTTATTTTTCTTGAATATTCTTCTTATACTAGTGCCACTGCGCTAAAATCTAAAGCGAACCTTCCCCAATTGGAAATAAGACGTAAAATAACCAGGCCCATTTTTTACAATAAGTTAAATCATGTTCCAATTGCTGACATAATTATATCACACGCTCACCGTCATTCATCCCGGACCAGTCATTCAAAGTCAGTAGGCCGCCCGTATGCGCGTACTTCATCGCATTTTTGCTTCTGTTTTCCACATACCGCAAAAGAGTAGAATGATCCACCTGAAGAAACAGTGCACAATTTTAATGCCACAAACTTCAGAACAGCAATCGAACGTCTACTGTTAAGTAGCCCACGCCCCTCATTTAAAACGCCTTATTCACTTATTTATTCCAAACACAGCAAAGCACAGACATTGGTCGCGCATGTTTGGGAGCTTGCTGTCCTTTGTGCTAATGGGAGAAGAAATAGTCTTAAAGAGAAAGAAAGACAGATCTCATGTTCTAGCACCGTTAAGACACCTCTGCTTGCACACCGGACAAAAATCTTCTAAATAACTGTTATTGGATACAAATTGCATAATTATGCTACAGTACATTTTAAACGCAGTTGACACTGTTTATTAGAAAACCAGAGTTAAAAAACTAACGCTGGAAAAACGAGAATCACAAACCGATGTAGAAAAAAAAGGTGTAACTTAACGAACCTTCACAGTCTGCAGAATTAGAGATATCCTGGCATATCCGGAATACTTTTATATGGCGAGAAATGGGGCTGGTGAATTTCCGCATTCATCCAAACGCAAGAGGCGCTCATGGTTTGTGTGATGTCAGCGAACATTAATCATTCCCAGGGAGTCGAAGCGACCCTGCATCGCCGATTGCGAATAGCCTGTGAGAGAGAAGCACCGCTATGCTGTTTGATGCAAGATAATCGCTCCCGAGGACATTAGAGCCGACAGTCCAGTTTAGATTGTTAACAATATGAAAAGGAACTCGTTAAAAAAACAACTGACTAGTTCTGTGCCATTAACCTCAAACGCTGATTCCTTCTAAAGTAAAGTTTACTTAGGCTAAAACGGCTAGACTTGGATCAGCGTTAGTTTGCCTCTCTCGTCTTTTTTTTTTCACCGCCTCGCTAAAGGTTTTGATCTTAGTTTTCAGGCATTAAAAGCCGACTTGAAGGCTCCCGCTTTCTTGTTGCCCTATATCGTGTCTCGCGGAAGCCGAAAGGCCATAAAAGAGCCTACAGTTTACTTTGTACAGGGACTTCGCAGGAAGTCATTAATCACGTGTGCTCGAGCCGAGAGCCTCAGGGTTAACAGGAGACTGCTGGCGACTTCTTAGAAGAAAAGCTCCTCATGTCAATGCACAGGTTGTCGATATCAGCTTCTAGAGAGCGGGCCGCTCGATTCAAGACAGTCTGGCGCCTTGCGGGGCCACTCATTGCACTACTACGGCTCCCAGACGGCGCCATAGGGACATTGAAGAGGCGCGTCAATACCGCGTCGGCGTCGGCGACGCACTTAGAACACCACCATATATGGCGCTGCGCTGAATATACGCACCGAATCTCTGAGCAAAACGTCAATATGGCCTGCGGAGCAGTGCAGGCGCAGTGAACTTGTTGATGCGATCGCATTTTTGTACTACATCACAAACTCTCTACTGAGCGCTTTCGATCAGCTCTGTGGTGGCGGGTTTTAGATGCGTGCGATAAAACACAGAACCATAGAAAAACAGAGCAGTGCAAATGTTTTACAATTTTTATCGCTTAAGCCTTGCTGGCGCATTTCAAATTTCTGTAAGATACGCGTACTCAACAGTTTTGATCTCCGGTTTGAAGTGGCACTGCTTCTTAAGTTTTTAATTTAACGAGATAGTGTTAAAGGCTCCGTTGTCCAGGAAATCCGGGGTTGGCGTTGTCGGCATTGGGAGAAATAAGAAAACTGATAGGATGGTTACGAATATGTAACGCGAGATTCAGCGACAGCTGGTGTAGTGGTCAAGTGATGTGCCCCTGCACTGGTAGGAGAATGTTCCAAACAGAGCCACCCATAGGCTTACGTGACACAGGTTGACCGTGATATAAGGTGAGTGCGTTAGTGACCGGTGGGTGCATTAATGACATACAGTCGGTGGGTGGCTGTATTAAGGCACCCACCGGTTACACCTACTGTGACGGCGACGAGAAACGCAGGGATGGGCGCCTAACAGCTATCGGTGTAAAATAGGGTTGAATAGGGTGGCTCAGGTGGCCACCCGCCGTAGAAGCAACCCAGTTGGATCACCTAAGTCACGTGACTTTGTGGCGTCACCACAACCTGCTCACCGCATTGTAAGCAAACTCACTACCGTGGAAGGTGGGTGTTAAATTTAATACTGTTTGCGACAGCTTGCACAGGAAGAACAACTTAGGTCGCACAAGGCCCACCGGTGGCAGCGCCTGCCATCTCAGGGCAATGGTGCATCTCTTAATCGCTGCACCGTTGCAGAAGGATTTGTGTGAGGACTCCCAGGGACATATAACTATAAAGTTGACAATAATCAGTTCCGCATGTATAGGTGTTGACTCACTTAAGATATCGCGTCGAATCCTTAAGGTGGAACGTAAGTGTTCTTGTAATTTTTCCTTCTCTTGCGTGTCTACTGAATTTTCGTCCTGAAGACGGTAAATGGGTGCCGTAGCAGGACGACGGCCTAGGGGCGATTGAACCTTGTCGCAGAATAACCGAATACAGACACGTCGAAAGGTCACAAAACCGCGTTGCTTGTTGGCGAGCAAAGTGGGACCTGAACATGCGTTGCTCCGACTGTATGCGAATGAGGAGGTGTGTCATTAAGAAGATAAAAACTGAAAATATACAAATAACTAAGTAAAACGAAACAAACAACTAAGTTTTTACAATTAAACCACGTAAGCAGTCCCAAGTGTGCTCTGTTGTCTTTTCTCATACGGATGTCATTTATTATTTTAAACTGTCATTCACGCAGCTTAGAGACTCACGACTTATTTGATAGAATATGCATGCGCAAAACACCATTAAATGCACAAAGGCAAAGTTTCTTCAATCTAAGCCGAAACAGTGTATGATGATACCAACTGCACCATTTCCTGAAAAACGAAATATTTATCCTTGGGGACACTACTGTACGGATATCTGATTGTACCTGTTCTATGCGGAACCAATGTTTGGTAGTTTGACGGTCTTATGATTGCGGCAACAATACCGGAGGTAGTCCTTCGGCCACATCGGTTCGTTCGTAACCAATTTATGAGAAAAACACGGGCTGGTTTGTGGCGTGGTGTTTATTATTGTCCTCTTTGTATTTTTATTTTCTCAGTGGGGCTGCTAGCTATGCCTAGTGCACAGTCATGGCTGCTACAAAATATGCTTGATGAGTCAACTCGCTACTGCTGGTGAATCTTACAGTTGCTTACTTCTTTACGAAGGACGCCTATAGGCATGTTTGTTGCGTTACTGCAGTGCAGACGCTGACCTAGATTGATAATAAAAGAAGTCATTTCGCTTTCCTGTCAAGCTGGCCGCAAAACAGTGGAAATGCAGGCAAAATGACTTGCCGAAAACTAAGCTCTAAAAGCAAGGAATAAAGATGAGCCGAATTAGTTGGCAGCAACCACATGGATGAGCTACAAAGCTTCAAGTTTTACAGTATTCATGAAAATATTAGCCCGCCAGTGCACACGAAATGAATTCATAAAAATAAACACAAATATAAGAGCACAAATGCAAAATAGAGGGCCACCCAGACAAAGCACTGCCAATGAATTTGGCAAAACCGCCTAAAAGAAGCTGTATTCAACATGATGTGGTGGTAGTGGTTTTATTAAAAATAATAGTAAAAAGGAAGGAAAACATTTTTGCTAGCCCCGGCATCTGCCATCGATACTGAAGCACCTGAGCTTGGGCAGAGGAAATAAAGGATAGCAGGCAGAATGGAGAAATGAAATGAGAGAGGTGAGGGGACAGGAAGAGAGGATAGGGGGATAAGTAATATGTACAAATTATTTACACAATAAAAAATCTGTCCAGGTTGTGCGCGTGATTAGTTCATTCTAGAGGAATTAAATCACACACGCGCACAACACTGTGTTGGTTACAACTGGAGTGGGGCGTCCAGTTATTAATCGTTCAAGGTAGAACTCGCGGAGCGTTCAACATGATGGAAATCGTGATTTTAGTATCAGGGAAATAAATATGTCACAAGCATTAAAAGGAAGGATATTTGCCCAACCTTGCATCCGCCATGTGGAGGCCAGGCAGGAGAAACCATAACTAAAGAAAGGTTAACTAGATACCATCCTTACCTGGACGACAACAAAGAACTAATGGAATTAGATTTTCCATCAATTTTCCCTAAACGAGTGAGGGCAGTGATAGACCGGGCAGAGGATAAACTGACGGGACGTTCTGATGAAAGCAAGTGTGAGAAAGGCGGAGCTGAGACCGGTGTGGAGGAGTAAGGGAATTCAATAGCTCACGGGGAATATAAGCAGACTGGGCCACATACTGGCAAGGTGCGCCATCATGTAAATCCACACATTTTACCGCAAAGAAACCCAGAACCTGTAAAATTTGTACCAATTAAAAAATTTGTGCAAGACGGCGACATTCGGCAACGAGCCCCACAACTTCTGCCCATACGAGACGAAAGCTGAAACCATTAGCACATGTTACCGTCAGTAGTAGATTACAGAGAAAGAGCTAGACGAACACTGCTGGACAAGAACGTACAAACATGTGCATTAACGAGATAAGAAATAAACAAAATAGAACCCACTGCATCTCTAGAAGAAAATGCTGTATATGGTGTTTAGAGGAAAGATATCAGAACCAAAGATACAGCTTGTCTCACTTGAAGAAAAGCTTAAGCTTAAAATCGGCGATGCCAAGCTACAGCCCTATGCGAGGCAGTCAGGGTGCAAGGAACATTTGACAACAGTACAAGTCACAAATTGCACCGCCCGTGGTTGTCTGGAAGAAATGCAGCCATATTATTGTTGCGAAAACTGAGCTAAGTTCGACATCCGAGGGATACACATCCAGTAAACACACTCTGATAAAGGCGGTGATAAAACACTTTAGGCAGCCTATCGCAAGCGCTTTTTGTTTCTTCGTGGGATAAAGAATCGTCCCAACGTTTACTTGAGATTGCAATTCGGGCAACTTGATTGCGCGAGAACTTTTTATTTGCTTGCATATTTATCTCAATATCTTTGCAAAATGTCCACGAAAGTTCTGATAAATACCGCACTGAATGCAATAGGGACATATTCGAAACGTTGCAGTCGCAGCAAGTGACCTGAGTGACAGAACCTGAAAAGCGTTATATCGATTACATATTTTCATCGTTCGTCAATTAGGAATAGCTGCCAATCATTATTCCTACAAGGAGAAGCGAAAGAGGAATACCCGCATAATACGTTCTTGACCTTAATAAGATCAATAACAGCAGAATTGGAAGCGCTCTGTTTTGGACACCCATATGTAAAGGTAACATTGACGCACACAGCATCTTGGAAACTGAATTTTCCCGGCAGCCTCATTTACATCCAGCTTACTTGTTTATACCCGTAAAATAAAGTGTCATAAAAGAAACAGCACTGCGTGTACATATTATAACATAGCCTAGCTGCACAGCTTCAGTGCTGCCGGGTGTCATTCGTTGTGGTGCTCTTTGAATGCTCCTTTTGTTCTGATTTCAGACTCCCACATTCAACCAATTGGCAGCACAGGTCACAGATATTATTGGCAGGAGAAAAAAAAGAACGCCCGCATTTTCGCTTTGTTTTCTTTCAGTTCCCGGCCGTATTATAAAGGCTTTAGCGACCAAAGCAAGCTACCTACACTTCTGTCTCTTGGGAAATTTGTCGAGACAATTTGGCCCTGGTCAAAAGGGAAAACTTCCTGCGTTGTTTCTGCGGTTAATATTTTTTCTTGCAGCTTTCGCTGGTGAAGAAGAACACTAGGAACTGTTTCAGAGCTGACGCACACTTCTTTGGTTCGCTGGCGCCAAGATTTAAAACTCGGCGTGAGAGCCGATCGTTAGCGTTCGTTTAACGCCGGCGGATAAGAGTTATGTTACGGTCGGTGCAGATCACGTTTTGCTGCATTGGCAGTTTGCAGTTACAGGGCGCCGTTAGTTAGACCTCGGAAGGAATAATTCAGCAAAGAAAGAGTTTAAATGAACAAATGAAATTCTCTCCCTAAGTTCGCAGGGTCTTTCGTGCATTTCCTCCTGTTTACTGCCCGGGTAAATTCTTGAGCATTGCTTCTTCTTATACGTCCAGCTCGTATCGTGTCTGTGGGACATTTTAAAGCATTGGGTTGCCTTTCGTCATTTTCCAGTCCTCTCTTATTATTTTGCTTTGCGAAGGTCAGTTTGCATTGACTCAATTTTTTTGCGCTTGCTAGATTTGAAGGTAGTCCCTCAAACATTTACACCGATATCACTGTTGAACGTCTCGAAAGCTTTCTGGTTTTACTTTCTCTGATGCTTGCAGTTTTTTCTCAGTCTCTTTGAACATTTATTACATGACTTGCAATACAAAGTATGAGGTTCTTCCGGACGAATCTTCAGTCATACCTTCGACCTCCGGCTGGCCGACTGGACCTTGATCTCATCAGAGCCAACTTGCACTCAGGATAGTTTGTGCCTTCAGGGGACAAAACCTGTGCTTGTCGAGGCAATTCACAGCGTCAACGATGAACACTCAGGTCTGGGCGTTAAGGATGAACTTTTTCGATACCGATCTATCATAGTGGGTGCAAGCGTTGGTTTCTTAGAAACAATCGCTATGCGAAAAAGAGCAGAAACTGCTACGATAAAGCGAGCGCAGAAATTTTCGCAAGAACAACTATAAACAAAGATATTTGGTCTGGCCCGCGAAATGCCTCGACAATCTCAATGCATGAATGCACACTGTCTGAGCCATATTTGGTTGCCATACGTGCACAACCAGCAATGTCAGGCAGCATGTCCTTGTGTGCTCGTTTCTTTGAGCTTGTTTTTCGTGCCGTTACATAGGATGACGACCAAGTAATGAACGTCGCCTTCAAGCAAAACCTCACCCGGCACAGTGCCCTAGTTTCTGTGACTTTCGGTTGCTGAGCCTCAGATCACGAGATCGAATATCGGCTTGGTGGCCGAATTTCGTTGGATAAAAAATGCAAAACCGCCCGTGTGCTGTGCGAGGTGCGTGCACATTATATAACTTCGGGCACTCAAAATTAATCTGGAGAGCTCCATTACGAAGGGTCCCCAAGTACTCCCTGTGGAGATTTTGGACGTAAAAATCTCGCTTAACATAACATCAAATACAACCCCACCCATTGTTAAAGCTTCCTCTGGGGCTGAGCATTAAAAAGCATCGTGAATTCTTGGAAGGACTTGTGGCTGAATGTCGACGGTTAATAATATGTTCGTCGCTTTTTGGCTGTCACCTGTTAACTGCAAAAGGAATGCTGCTGTTACTTCGCCTATGCAGATGCTCTGGCCTTTTGTTGCATTTTCCTGACCTGCGTGGCGACGGACCAAAATTTTCCACAGACCTCTTTCTATCTCTTCTGGCACCTTCTGCTTTCATCGTCACGAACATCTTTATATTTGACTTCATGTAGTGTTCATTGTGTTTTGGTCTGTTGATTCTGTTTCTCGCTTCTTACTTTTCTCTCATATATCCGTCGCTTCTTAGCGCTCAACGCATACCACTTGCATGTGGAAGTGCTTCTTAGAAACGTGCAACAGTGCGCAGAGGGAATAGCCGAGCTTTTGAAACTACCACGCATTCACCCATTCGCGCTCCTCCGGAGCATAGTTACAACACCCATTTGGACGTTTAACTCTCTCGGCTGCGGTTTATTTTAGGGTGATTTTAGTGGTGCAGACGAACAGGTAAATATCCACGGAAAAAGTGAGTTTAACATGTAGACAACAAATGCATTCATAAGTTGACAGAGCAGATTCAATACTTAAGGGTGTTGTGCCTCATTTCGGACGAAATGAAAAGCAGGCATGCTAGAAGCATGAGGCAGCAGGGTAGGACCCTGCTTATGTACAGGCTTTACATAACATCTTTAATATGTCTATCCAGTGAAATTTCTAAACTAGACCTGTGTTCGGCGAGTGGGCGGGGACTTATAATCTAGCAGTATGCGCATAGACAAGAGTCTGAAGTCGGGCACACAAGTGACCGTCTTTTGCTTAGTTTTCATGGCCTCATAGCGTTAATGCTCAACCACTACTAATACGGTACTTTCCATCATTCGACTGCACATGTGTTGAGTATATGTTTACAGTAAGCGACCGACAGTAGCCGTAATGATGGCAGAAGCGTTATACTAATACGGTTTTAGAATATAAGCAAAACTGCATTTTACATGAACAAAAAGTTGCTATTTCATGTGTAGATTTGCTTCCGCAAGGCACACGTGTAACCTGCACTGCTTTTCTTTACTGGTAATGGCGGTGAATGCCGAGGGCATGGCACTTACGCTGGTACATCTTCACAAGTCGTAAGATGACGCGAAAATAAAATTTGGCGAAAAAAATAAAAGTGCCCTTAAAGGTATTGCGAATAAAACATAGTTGGCAGCACGCGGAGACGAAGACTTCTGTTCATTAAATAAAAATTAGAACTTTACAATATTTTCAGAGAAAGTACAGAGAAAGTACAGTAGAGAAAACAGCACCCATTACAGGAAATAGGACACAAATGAGGATGTTGGTACTAGCGGAACTCCGGAAACAGCTTCTAGATGAGCAGCGCATACCTGCCCAACCCAGAAAAAGACTGGATATTTTGTTTAAGTCGCACTTCGTGGTGAATACCTCAACCGCGCCGTAAGGGAATCGATAAAGGAGGGTATGAGAGAAGAAAAAAAGAAAGAGGTGCCGTATTTTAGGGCTCTGGAATAATTTTGACCACCTGGGGTCCTTTAACACTCACTGACGTCGCAAAGCCCACGGTGAAAACCGAAGACAACGGTACACTGAGGAGCCACTGAGAGAGGGAGGGTGAGAGAGATCAAAGCTGCTTTCATGCACAGAAAAGATTGGACAGGACATGCGACTTCGTTGTGCCTAATCAAGAGTGTGTTCACCCAAGCCTAGAGATAGCAACTTTTTATATTCTTTCTTTCATCATATTATTTTTCGTGGTTTTATCCTCCAATACTACATGCAGCTCCCCAGAGTATTTTCTTGTGTACGGCGGGCTTCTCTTGTTACTCATTCTACAAACAATGTGATTTCTGATGTTTTAGCGGCTTTTTCGAGAACGGAACAGGCCGAAACTACGAAAGTCTCACCCAATTCCTTTGGAAGCTGTTTATTGAAATTTTTCGGAAACTACACCATGATAATTTTGTGTCCATTTACTGAAAACGACTCATTGCGTTTTTGTGTTCCCCATAGACTGAATAAGTTATCTTCTGGAATTAGAGTGGTTGGAATGGCTCCTGTTAGGGTTTGCCACAACGGTGCGAGAGGTCACAGTGAAAAAAAAAGCGTACAAAATATAATGAGCTGTTAAATTCTCGGTAACTGTGTGTTGCGCACCAGGAAAAATATCTAAACTAATATTTGCAGTTGGGCATTTCTAATTGTGTGCGTATTAGTTGTGCTAATGGAAGGTCTACAGGAATATATAATGGAATCATTGATGACCGCTTTACAACTATCTCGTGGTTATAACTGTTACCAACCAAAATATCTTGTTCTCAGGAGAACACGCAAACATAACTGTTCATTTGCCACAACAGGGAATAATATGACCGGGCAGCACAATTCGATCACTGATATCCATGGCAAAATGGGTGCTTATAAGCTTGGCAATGTAGTAGCAATAAAGTGAGATAAACCCTCATCTTGATTCTTAGAAAGTAGGTGTGACGTGTCAACAAAAAAGGAGAAATAAGTAAATAAAAGCAGTTTTTTCGCGTGTGGCGGGACTAATCTATCAGAACATAACTACAGCTAGGATTCATGGAAGGCTTCTGTGAAACATTTAGAGCTAAAATGTGTCTGTAGGCTGGACTGCGTTTATCGAAGCGTAAGCAACATAAAAATGCTTTAGGAATCCGCGAACTTCCGAAATAGTCCTTTATTCGTCAAACACATTCAATTGTTCGAACAACAGGGAACAATGGCTGCACAGGATGTGCACGCGTCACTTTATCGAGGCACGAATGCGGGCTATACCCGTGACGTCTTCGCGGCGCACCCACTCGACGCCAACGCTATTTCGCTCACTTAAGCCGCGAGAGCAGCTTTAAAGGGCGACCATTCAATTGATGCGCGCCTTTAGGAAACTCGGGCTCGGCGATATTGGACGGTAATGCCATCGTTCCTCTTTGTTCCGAAAGACTTAGCGCCCTACATTTCTTGAAATCTTGCGAACAAGTTCAATTGACGGACGCTATTCGAGGAAAAGGCGTGCGAATAAAACCGGGCGCTTGACGGCAAATGAAAAGGCTTGGAAAGGCTTCTGTGCATTAAAACAAAACCGAAACATTCGTATGTTTAATAAAAATTACCTTCGATGGAACCCGGTTCAAAGTAGTAAGACGAGCGAAGCCCTGCTAAGCATGGTTAGCCAATCTGACGCCTTTTCATATAGTAAAGGTCAGCAGTTTCCGCTTCATGGCGACGATACATTGCTGAAGTACTAGTCTGGGCGCATTGCTCATCCATGGCTTTGTGTGAAGTTAAGAACACGCCTCACGCTTTCATATAGCGAACGGCACGTCACTTGATTTTTCGGCATTTGCAAGATCTCCTTCGGCTCCGCATACGCAGCTGTGGCGAGGAGCAGCAAGTCACGTGATTCAGTAGTTACGAAGCGAGCAGGCACCGTGGGCTCAACGCGCGTAACTGTGGCGAGGCGTGGCGCGTCACGTGACATGACATCAGAGCCACGCTCCACTCATACTGGTTTGAAGGTCAGCTTTCATAGAAACATGACCTTTAGCTTTGTGCTGAAAAAGTAGAGATTTGGTTCTAATTATGTGCCTTGCCATGAGGAGACGACGGCAGTGGTAATCACAGTAAAGATTCTGTCGGCTAAGTTCCTCGAATGTTGATCATATAAAATGTTGGCATTTGTAAACCGCGAAAGTTGCGGGTTGCCTCTTCATTTTCGCGCTAGTAACTTTCATAACGACTGAAGAATTGAATTCATGGCGGCATCGGTACTGCGGTGTGTGCGTACCAGTACTAGCTGTCCAAAGCGGCGCGCTGGCTGTTAGAGACACCGTAGGGAATAACTCTGTAGTCACGTGGAGTTACGTCGCACAATACGCAATTTATTTACATTTTTTCATGTTTTTTTTCTTTCTCCTGTTAGACCAATGCGGTAGGATTAGATTCCACGGCTTTTGACCCAACAGATTAACGCCAAAGCCACTGAACTACGACGCGAGGATCAGCATAATTAGCGCCGCGTGAAAAGCTGTGCGTACCAGGAACCCGCCGCCGGCGGAGCAAGTCCGCTTCGTATGTAGTGTCGAAGACGCGGAATAGTGAGTTGGCCTTGATCAGATAAGAGGACATTTGCGGGAACAAGCCGTGCAAGCGCAGCACTAGCGACGCTGAAATTTGCGAACGCGTCCAAACAACAGGGCCAAACAACCACTGCCTCTTTCGCTCAATTCGTAAATCAGTGACGCGCGCGCAGCAAATAATGGCGGTGGTTTAGCTTTAGTCAAACCTGGAGTGACGCTATAGCTACAGCTGGCCGAGTGGAGCTTGGTCACGTGACCTACCACGTGACTAACCACGTGATCAGCCACGGCGCCGCGCCGCCAGCAGCTGCTCCGCACCATGTGACCAACCACGCGACAGCGTGGCGGCGCCGCCACGCTAAAGGCTCGAATGCTACCGTAATGTAGCTATCGTTACAAAATACCGTCAGCATGCCATGTCTTCTATAGAATTTAAATCTCGACCAGCACGTTCCAGTCGAGAATGAACAGATGCCGGCTCTGAAACTTCACACGTGACATGCGCCAACGACATGCCTCTACTGAACGCCAGTGACATCGGTGCAAACATCATAGGCAGCGAGCAACGAGGTGGATTCCAATTTCCGGCAGATCCTGATCCTCTCCTGCGCGTGCCTGGTGCGCCTCACCACCTGGAAGAACTCAGAGACCCTGCTGCGCACTCAGGACCTATTTCGGTAGAAGATCGCCCTGGACCGGGCTACGGACGTCATGTATCGCAGGAACATAGACGTTTGAGTATAGTGGGGCTGTGTGGTGGCCCATGGGCCTGGGTGCCCTAAACTCCTCCGTTTGAACAAAAACCTTTTACCACTACTTCCAGTGCATAATAATAATGATAATTGGTTTTGGGGAAAAAGGAAATGGCGCAGTATCTGTCTCATATATCGTTGGACACCTGAACCGCGCTGTAAGGGAAGGGATAAAGGAGGGAGTGAAAGAGAAAGGAAGAAGAGGTGCCGTAGTGGAGGGCTCCGGAATAATTTCGACCACCTGGGGATCTTTAACGTGCACTGACATCGCACAGCACACGGGCGCCTTAGCGTTCCACTGCATAGCCATTACAGAACTCGGTTTGTCTTTTGTGTTTGGCTTTCGTCGGCCCACTTATTGTGACTGAGTGTGTCTGGGCAGGAAAGTGTTTTCCAAAAATGTAAATAACTTCTCGAAATTTTAAATTCTGCCGAATGCAAGTAAACCCTCGGTGGAGCGATTGCAGTAGATGGTCATTTTTTTCACTTCAACCTAAAAAAAAACTAAAGCATCATAGAGTTCTGCATACCCCGGAGTCGAAACCAAGAGACACGACAGATTAGAATCATCAGAGTGCAATACGAAGAAGGCCCGTTTACACATTTAGCGCACAGATTACGTTGGGATGAATAGTGAGAATTCCTGCTACGGATCGCATAAACACTCTATCAGAGAGGTCGAAAGGTTTAACGCACAACAAGCTAGATTGGTAGAAAAACACTGCGAGCATCTATTTTCTACCGCGCCTCAACAGCTGAACGCATTAGATCATCGTGGAACTGACCACACAGCACGTTTCAAAAACTACGTGCTCAGAACAATTAGGAGAGGATTCTTGATAGAGATAGAAGCGTCTGAGCAATGGTGAGGGAGAGTCACAAACCAATAACCTCGACGTAGTTAGTTGACTACGCTCGCATTGCGGGAATCTTAAGCAAAATCGAAGGCCTTTTTATTCTTTGAGTGGTGCGGCCACAATCACCCAGGCCAGTAGTGTAATCATATTTCTTTAGCGACGTGTTCCGCGTCTCCGCCGCCACACTCATGAGGGACTGAGCACTTCATCCTTTCCATGCCGCTACCGTGCGCTTTAACCTCTTAGGCCGTGTACATAAACGGGTAGTGATCCTCGCTTTCGGCACCAAAAGGGATGAGCGGAGGGGGCTCGTTCACAGAACTGCAGTCTTGCGCGGGGGAATCCTTCGTTAACGTTTATTCTTCACAGTGCTGATGATTTATGCGGGTGGAGATGACGTAGAAGACAACCCTTCGATTGTTTAATGCGGGTTACAATATCTCAGCGCAACCCTGATTTTATTTACACAGAAATTAGGATTGCAACAGATATTACGTTGTTCTGCGCTGCAGTGTTGAAGCAGCACATTTAGGGGCGCTGTGTCAACCGACGTCTTAAAACTTTTCCTACGCTAGATGTGTAATATAAAAATAGTAAATCACATGCTTCGCTATTTGTCCTTTTTGAGAACATATTTAGTTTTTGATTTTCCTGCGTAAGTATTTGCCTCATTCATTATTGGTTCCACAATTTGGTAGTATGTTCTGCCGTCTTAAACGCAGTGCAATGACGTACATGGCAATGTTTTTTTTATTTTGCTTTTATTTGCACTAAAGAACCCCCTCAAAGAAACCTAGCGTGCATACATAAAGGGAAGTTTATTGACACACCAAAACCAAATCTACACAATCAAAACTTATCTGTACATGACCACAACGAGTGTAACAAGCTAGTCACCTAACGTCGGGTGATCACAAAAAATACACAGTACATATTTAACATTAATAAGTTCTGTTAAAATGGCGCGGCACTGTACAAAAGAATCAACCTTCCCCGCGGGGGGGGGGGGGGGGGTGAAGGGGGTGTGACACTCCCTGGGCCACCCCTCAGGGCAGCTAAAACAAACCAACAAACAAACCACAATCTAACTGCACAACAAATACTGCGACTGGTGCCACTTGGAATAGTGCGACGCTCACGCTTTCTATAGTATAGTAGTATAGTAATTTCTATTGTAATGACACAGCTTACTAATGATGCTTGTGGTAAGGCCCATGAAGGAAGTTCGTTAATCTTGCCTTAGAGACAAAAAAACGCGCATGATCACTAGCTACATTAAGTTGATTAACATCTGCGATTGGTCAAAGCATCGACAGGTGACCTGTTTTTTCCCTCCGTCCGATTCCCGTGATTCGCTGGACAATATACGTAGTCGAAAAAATGGGTGCAGCAAAGCAAACAGTTTGTGAAAAGTGGCTACGTATTCGCCATAAAGAAACAAAGGAAAACAGTGAAGACATCGCCAACCGCGCACCGTTTGACGCCAATGCGCACGCGTTTATAGATGCTGACGTGGCAGGTGTGCGCTCAGCTGGCCGGCACTTTGCAGCCCACCGGGCGATTTGCCCGTGTGCATTGGAGGCGCAAATCGATAGCGCTAGCGGCGCGCTATCTAATGCTAATAGTTTCTAATGCTTATTACATGACCTTACGGAAGGTCATGTAATTTCTGGGAATGAGTTCCGCGCTGTTTACAGCCGAGGTTCTGGCTCTTTGCGATGTCCATACCGTGGGTGTCATCACCGGCGGGACAATCGTAGCGAACCTGGTGTGAGTCAGAGGCGTAGTTGAGGCAAAGGCTAATGAAATATTATGTACTCAATCACAGTAGACATTAAAAACGTGTTTTCAGAATAAATGTCAACTATAAGCGACCAACACAACGCCACCAGCTTTACAGATGTTTTGTGCACGTGACACATCTCTTCTTCCTCTTTCGGAAAGTGAGATTTGTGGAAAGGACAAAATGTATTCACAATTACAAGGTGTCCTAGGCCTTTCTGTTAGACTTCTTGTTCTTTCAGCTCGTTACACCTGCCGCTCAATACTAAGAAACCGGTAGAAAGAGTGAGTGAAGTGGCTTGGCCCCCAGGACCATTACTGGAGGCACGAAACGAAATTCTCAGTCAGGCAGTCATAATGCGACAAAACCAGGATGCGTTTCGAAGAGAATGGCTGAAGCCCTCATCGTCGATAAGCGACGCGTGTGCTCGTGTAATGACATTGTGTAAGAGTGTGCCCATTATAAATTAAGCAAATTTAAGGAACACGACGAATTCTTCCCCGCGTTCAGTAGCTCACAGAAAGACGACTCTATTCTTGATGATCATTGTGCTGGTAAGAATAATAGTAAACGAGCAGAGAAGGTCCGAGCTAACCGTACACCTTGTCAGCGCGTGAATACTAAAGTATCACGAAGGGCTCGTATGCGTTTTCGCTTTAGCGGCTACTCAGTGTCGAAACTGACTGTAAATTTTGTGTACTTAGAAAGATGTCGTTGACAGCGTTTTATAGAACACGGTTCAACCTGCTGAAATGCCAGAAGCAACAATTTCCGTTGCAAAAACTCTAGCCAGCCGTTTCGCAGTCACAGAACATTTCACAGGGCTTGCTGCATTCCAATGTCGAGCTGCAGTCCCAAATGCAGCTATGTTGAGTCTGTATCTAAATAAGTGTATTTCTTTTTACCATGGTGCCAAAGGCTTGTTTACTACTTTTCTTCATTTACTGATTTTGCCGAAACGGCATCGTCTAGCTACTTAGCATCTAAAGGTCACCTAATAGCGGTGTGCCAGAAGTTTGCGCCTAATAAATATGCGCTCTCCTGTGAGAAGCTTGAAAAAAGGTTGGTTGTAATGCTAATGTGTTCTCGGGGCGGGTTCTCGGACAGGAAATATTAAACAGAGCTTCCAGAGCTACCATTGTTGTTCGAAGTTGCTAGAGAAATTTTCGGGAAATGCGTTCCGTAAGCAACGCCGGGCACGCATATGCAGATGCGACGAGAAGTCTTCAAGCTCGTAAGCAGGAAGCTGAGGTGAGTGCAAGGGGCGCGAACTGAACAATGAGTTCAAGTGGCGACGCTTGAAGAGCCGGGAGAGGTGCATACAAAGAAGCTTCCTTGTAGGCCAGAGTGTTTTGAAGAATTGCGGGAAAACAACGCAAATGCTCAGCGCTTGCAGAAGTAGATTATGCTTGCAGCACATTTTTATATAAGCACTTCAGAGATGTCTTTGTCCGTGTTAGAAAGCTAAATGCTCTTAGATTGAGCTTGCTACGACAGAAAACTTGTGCGCAATATTTTGCTTACTTTTTTTTTTTTATTCGAGAAGTGTGCCATGAGGCATAAGTTGAAAAAGGAAAGGGGGGAAGGAATGCACGGGATTGAAAGTTAAAAGAAGGAGTGAAGAACCGTTGCGCTGAGGTATTCGCAGAGGTATTCGCAAAGTGACAAACGTTGGGCATTCAATTGAATTGTCAAACGAGAATTCAGGGCTTTGACGTCCTGGAGCAACACATGGATAATAAGGAACACCGTAGTGAAGGTTCCAGGGTTTATTTATACCAGCTGGAGTTACTTTACGTGCGTGGCGGTGCACATCACATAGGCGTTTTCTCATTTCACCTCATTTGAAATGAGATCAATAAGCCGACCGGTAAATCCACTGAGCCACCACGGCTGATTCCATTAATTTTAAGAGGCTCAACAGAACACATAGGTCGCCACATTGTCGCGCTGTTTTCAAACGTGCTTAAGAGGAGAGATTAACAACTTTCACTGGTTTCTAAACAGAAGAAAGGTTTTCCCAAGAAATTCCTGAAAACAACGAGGATTAAACGACAATGAAAACAGTCAACTAAAAACGGGTAATCAGGAACGTGAGAGATATCGTTGTTTTGTGAGATGTAAGAAATACGTGTCTGCTGTTGCGTTTTTAGTGGACGTTATGAGCCTCATTTATTATAATTTCTCAGCGTTGTGTCTCTGAATTTTATTGTTTACCAGAGCTCCGGCCATTCACAGATCACTCCTGCGTTACGTCAATTCGCCGGATGCCGGGTTGTTGTTGCTCATTTTCGATACTTATCTCATGTGACAGTACAACCGGACTGTTCCGCACTGAACAGCTGTTGAAGCGAACTAGTGTTAAAAAGGCACAACTATATTATTGCCGAACGAAAATGATGTCGCTCGATAAGAAAATACAAGCAAAGCACCTTGATACTATATAGCTGAGCTGAAAAGAACTGTAAAGCGTAACAAAATGAGGGGAGTTTTTGGATAATAGAACCCGATGAAACGAAGTGAGGCATAACGTACGAAGGGGCGTATAAAATACGCACGAACAAACAACCAAAGCCTCATCCAAAGAGGCTGTGGCGTCAGTCCTCACAACTACAAAGACGAATTCAGTGAATTGGGGCTCACATGAACGTTAAGCTTACGAATAATGACAACATAAGAGGTACGGACTGTAAAAAAAGAGGGGCAAGAAGAAAATGAGAGCGTCGTGGAAACAACGCCTAAAAACAACGGCATGGAAATTCTATACGCGAGTACTAATTCTTCTATTTGTGCTGTATGATTTCTCCTTATTATGCCAGATGCCGTCTTAGGAGCTCTCGGTACAATGCACATATGACGCAAGCCGGCGTTCGGTGACAGCAGAGAAGCAGTGACGCGAAAGAGAAGTAACGGAAGCGACGTATGTGCGGAGGCGTACGCTTCGGAGGACGATGTAGCTTGGCTGACAAAACACTCGCACGGCGATCCAAGAGCAACGTAGTACAACCAGCTCGTAACGTAGCGTTAGAGATAAGGCTGAAGCCCGGTAAACAGGAAGGACATGGCGGTTATCGTGCGCGTGGCTGCGAGAACTGAGATCAAAGGCAAAATAGGTGATACCGGAAGCTCTACTAGTGAATCACACAATGCGAGACACGAGTCAACGAGCCGAACGGAGCATCCATGCGTCAAGTGTGTTTCCTCTTGAGATGCACGCGCACAGGCATTGAGGTGCACCGGGGCACACTAGGCTGCAGAATTGTTTGTTGGCTATTTTTGTTTGTGATTAATTCCATTTAATGTATGCGTTCCTATGCCCGAAACAGCTGCCAGCGGTCCAGATGCGTGTCCTTCCCTATATAGCGGCTGAGGAAGCATCGCGTGTGCCTGAACGAGTATGCCAGCCGCCAGAATAGTGACAAGGAGCCCCTTATGGCTGGCGGCGCAGCAAAATGCTTTCGGCACATTGAGGGATCATACGATAGAACGATGTGTTCTGCATTTAGAGAAGAATAAGTTGTCGCAGTGTCCTCCCTACTTCCTGGAAAATTGGTATTTGCTTGTAAAGAAATATTAAGTAGAACTAGGATATAAAGTGTTTGTATACAATGCGAACAAACAAGTCGTGCAAATTAGGAAGTTGAAGATCTACTGAAAAGAAGAAGAAAGTTCAGTGGCACAGCGATTATGGAAGACGGAATTCCGAAATTATTGGGCGCGAATTAAAAAAAATGAAATTGTTCTTAGAAAAAAATAAGCACTAGTCCTACTTACTAACACGGCAGGTATTAACTCGGATTAGCACGGAGGCATTAACACGGAGTATGCAGAATACACCTTCAACTTTCAATTGTACCCGTGCGAAAAACAAAACGTATGAGCTATTTGATAGAAACTAAATGACTGAGATTTTGCAAAATGCTCTTGTAAATTAAGCTGATGGTACTTTTCTTTCTTTCTTTCTTTCTTTCTTTCTTTCTTTCTTTCTTTCTTTCTTTCTTTCTTTCTTTCTTTCTTTCTTTCTTTCTTTCTTTCTTTCTTTCTTTCTTTCTTTCTTTCTTTCCTTTCTTTCTTTCTTTCTTTTTTTCTTTCTTTTTTTCTTTCTTTCTTTCTTTCTTTCTTTCTTTTCTTCTTTCTTTTCTTCTTTCTTTTCTTCTTTCTTTTATTCTTTCTTGCCTTCTTTCTTTCTTTCTTTCTTTCCTTCTCTCTTTCTTTCTTTCTTTCTTTCTTTCTTTCTTTCTTTCTTTCTTTCTTTCTTTCTTTCTTTCTTTCTTTCTTTCTTTCTTTCTTTCTTTCTTTCTTTATTGAAGACATTCCGTTACAGAAATGCCTTGGGGGACGCGACAAAAGGCAATAGAACATGCCTGACGGGGCCGCGCCCCCCTTGGCTGCGGCGGAAACAACATAACATAAGCACAATATTTACAAAGCAAAAGAAACATCAATACTACATGATATGAAAGGGCATGAAAAACACAAAAATACAGGTACATAAGAAACAATAAGTTGGATCAGTAGCGTGGTGTTATGAAAAACAGTCATCACAGTGAAGGTAAAGATCCGGAGTGAAGGCGAACGAAATTATCAGCACAGCATGGTATTTAGTTTTCATTTAAGAAAATGTCTCTAAGTGTTCTTCTCAGTCGTTGCACCTTGGTGGCAGTAAACAGTATCTCAGCTAATTCAGGATGCGCATTGAGGAAATCCGGAATCAAAACTCTTAGTTTTTGATCACCGTATGTTGTACGCGAACGGGGCCTTGGTATTAAGTTATGTCGTAGATAATAAGGACCAGGTTGGGCATGATATTTAGTTTGAAATGTTATATCTGTTTGGTGAAGACGCGAAATTTCCAGGGCCAGTTTGTGTTTATGGAGTTTGTGAATGGGCATTATTTTATTACTTTTAAAATTAGGTGCAGTGTCCTCCGAAAGATCTAAATTGCCTATTGCTCTCACTGCTAGCTTTTGCAAAGAGAAAAGACAATCCAAATTTGTCTTAGTCGTTGTAGCCCATACTAGGAAACAGTAACAGAAGCGTGAATGTAAAAGCGCATAGTAGATTTGCTTTTTTACAGCAGACGGAACATGGTATCTTATCTTGTTTAAAATTCCCACGGCTCGCCCAAGGTCCCTACGCAGTACGTCAACGTGAGGCGTCCATGAAAGGTTCTCCTGGAATATTACCCCCAAAAATCTGACTGTAGTCGATTGTTCGATAGTAACGTTATGAAATTTTAAGTGCAAGTTCGTGGGTGGATGGGTTCCCCTCGGTCTAAACAGTATATATTTAGTTTTACTTGTGTTTAATTGGAGTCTGTTCGAAAGAAGCCATAAGTTCAGTCCAGTTAACCATTCGTTGGCCTGATGAAACACGTCCACAACGTCAGCGCCCGAGAAAAACACATTCGTGTCATCTGCATATAAAATTAACTTAGTGTTATTTATTATGTTTACAATGTCGTTTATATATAGTAAAAATAGTGTCAGACCAAGTAATGACCCTTGAGGTACGCCCTGTATTACAAGTCTGCTGTCGGATTTTGCGCCATTTATACATGTGAACTGGGCTCTAGATGTTAGGTAGCTTTTTATTAAAGACCATGCGTTGCCGCGAAATCCATACAATGGCAACTTCCTTAAAAGCACGTCGTGTTGGACACAGTCGAAGGCCTTTCTAAAATCCAGAAATATTCCGAGGGTAAATATTTTCCTTTCAATGTTTTCGAGTATATGTTCTTTCACTTCAAGAAGGGCCATTTCGGAGGACTTATTTTTTCTAAAGCCGAATTGTTCACTTGCTATTATGTTATTTACACTCAGAAAGCTTACTAGTCTTTTATGTATAATATTTTCCGCTACCTTCGCAAAGACAGGGAGCACCGAGATTGGTCTGTAATTGTTCATATCGTTAGTGGAACCGCCCTTGTGTATAACAGCCACACGAGCTAACTTCATTGCGTCTGGGAACACTGCGGTGGAAAGAATAAGGTTCAGAATATGAGTGAGTGGACTATTAACTATTTCTGCCACGGCTTCTAGTGGACCGGGTTTAATATCGTCAGCTCCAGAGGCGCAATGGTTCTTTAAACCCAAAATGACGTCCAGTATTTCATATTCATCAGTTGGGGACAAAAATACAGTATTTTCACAATGTGCTTTGACGAATTCCTCGCATGGTATCGCAGCGCAGTCATTTGCGGAAGCACCCACGTTAATAAAATGTTCGTTGAACAGGTTTGCAACCTCTTCTTCACTCATAGATTCGCTGTGATAAGAAACCCGCTTTGGGGAGTTCGATTTACACGTGATGTCTCTGACCGCTTGCCATACCAGACGAGGATTTCCTGCAATATTGGAAAACTTGTTCACATAGTATGATCTCTTTGCTTTCTTAATATCAGCATTCAATTTATTTCTCGCTTTCTTAAATGCGCGGAGATCGCCTTCACTTCGTGTGTCTAAAAACTTTTGAAAAAGGATGTTGCGGTTTTTTATTCTGTTATACAGGTCGTGCGAGATCCAGGGCTTTCTTGCTCTCTTGTGTCTCTTAAGAGTTTTAAAACCGAAGGATTCATTGTACGCAGAAATAAAAAACATCAAGAATGCCTTATAAGCGTTATTAGAATCCTTTTCCTTTGTAACGCTATCCCAGTCCTGTTGCATAATGAGTTCTTTAAACTTTGACATGTTTCTTTCCGAGTAATCTCTAATCAATATTTCTTTCTCCAGAAAAGAGCGTTTTTGCTTCGAAGGTATCAGACAGTAAATGGGTAAATGATCAGTAAGATCGCATATAATTGTACCTGATTTAACTTCATCGGGGCAGAAGCTTGTAATGCACAGGTCAAGTATTGTTTCAGAATTTGACGTGACGCGAGTAGGATCATTAATCACATTTGAAAAACCATACGACTCAAAGAGCTCTTGGAAATGCAAAAAAGAATATTATTTGGAGAAGCATTTATATTGAAATCCCCAACAAGGACACATTCGAGGTTGAGCTCGAGGCTACGTTCAAATATTTCTTCTGCAAACTGCATGAATTGCTTTAAACACCCAGATGGCGGTCGGTACACAAGAGCAAGTAGTATATTATAACAGTGAATAATGACGCACTCAAAATTTTCATTCACAATGTTATAGTTTGCTAGAATTTGATACGGTAGTTGGCAACGCACATACAGAGCAACACCTCCTCCGCGCTTTGATGAACGGCACGCTGACACACAATCAAATCCCGGCAAGAGAAAACAGTCGTCAGATGTGAACCACGTCTCACTAAAGCAAATAAAGTCAAACTCGTGGTTTAAATCTGATAAAAGCAAAGTAACCTCATCAAATTTATTTCGCAAACTTTGGGCGTTTAAATGAAATAAAGAAAACTTCTGCTTATCCTTGAGTTGCTCACTATGGTGAGCAAAATTGGACATGAATGGCATCGCGTTTGCTTGAAAATACAATTGCCTGCGCTATCACCTCAGATTGGCGAGGTCATCCTTATCGCGGATGACAACTGCTCGTGCACCGGCTTGTTTCCGTACAAGCACCTTTCCATTCACGTGCCAAACGAACGCGTAGCCGGATTCCTTAGCCCATTCTTTGGCAACTGTCAGAAGAGTGCGAGTGTACCGAGTCATATTTTCACACATGTACTTTCCGGTGTTGTCATCACGTAGCGCCTGCCTTTTTGCTAGCCAGGCATCACGAACCTCCTGCTTTGCGAAGCGAACAATTACGCCCCGTGTTTTGCCCGGCTTCGCGGGAAGCCTGTGCAGGGCTGTTATGTCACTCGAGCACACCTCATCAAGTTCCAGTTTTGTGCCTATTTCATTCACTTTCTTTAGTAAGTCCTCGTTTTCCGTCTCTGGTAGACCATGGATTTCGATGTTCAGTCGACGACTGCGCCATTCTAGACTGTCAACGTCCTTATTGAGCTGTGCAATTTCACAGGCCCATTCAGCTTTCTCAAGCCGCTCTACACGCTTCGTGACATCCTTTGTCGACTTTTCTTGGGCTAGAAGACGTGTTTGAAACTCATCAAATTTATCTGAGAGCAGGCTGACGGATGACTCAAGCGACTCAAGCTTGCTGGACATGGCCAGAAGGGAGTCAATTTTACTTTCCATTGAAAACAGCCTAGTGATTAGTTCTCTATCGGACTGCTGCCCGTGCAGTGTATCCTCAGCTTTACGGCTGCCCTTACATGTTTCGCACCTCCAGGCCTTCCAAGCCTTTGCTCGTTTCGAAATGAACGTTTCTTCCGAAACGCCTGAACATGATCCGACATGGTACGTAAATTCACACTCTGAGCAGCACAGTGATTGACAGCTGTCATCAACAGGTTGTCGACATGCGCAACAGCGTAACATGATAATTGCGTGACACTCAACGGTAGCCTTGGCAGCAGCGGCAGGAACAAGAACTATCGAAAAAACGACCAACCTGCAAATACGTGGAGCAGTAATTCAGGAGACGTGTGCGCTGGTTGCTGCCGCTGCTGCCAATGCCAAGGAAACGCCCCTTGCTGAAAATTCGCCGGACGGTGTCGGTGATACCGCTGACGATTGTTCGTGCTTTTCACCGTGAGGCTCGGCGTTATGCAGGATTCTCGAACGCTGTCCGAGATCGATGTTATTCGTCGTGCACCTCTGGCTCGGCAGCTTGCCCCGTACAGATGTCGGGCACCGTGCTCAGTGGACGGGCTCGGCACCTTGTCGCGTACAGATGACAGGCGTCGGGTAGCCTGCAAATACGTGGAGCAGTAATTCAGGAGACGTGTGCGCTGGTTGCTGCCGCTGCTGCCAATGCCAAGGAAACGCCCCTTGCTGAAAATTCGCCGGACGGTGTCGGTGATACCGCTGACGATTGTTCGTGCTTTTCACCGTGAGGCTCGGCGTTATGCAGGATTCTCGAACGCTGTCCGAGATCGATGTTATTCGTCGTGCACCTCTGGCTCGGCAGCTTGCCCCGTACAGATGTCGGGCACCGTGCTCAGTGGACGGGCTCGGCACCTTGTCGCGTACAGATGACAGGCGTCGGGTAGCCTGCAAATACGTGGAGCAGTAATTCAGGAGACGTGTGCGCTGGTTGCTGCCGCTGCTGCCAATACAACCGTCCCGGTAGCTGCCTGGCACATATGTTGTCATGTTCTTAGTGCCACGGATTTACGTGGAGAGTTGCATTCGATATACCTGGAAAACTAAACTACGACAAGAGACGATCAGATATCTCCCTCGACAATCTTGACAAAGCACTTGAATTTATCCTCGGTGATTACTCTGATGCTTTTACTCTAAGCCGAAGATTCACATAAGCGACAGCAGTCTGGAGGGAAAAGATGTGCGGAAGTGAGTGTGTGGTGGTAGTGGCATTTGCAAGGTGCAAGTGGGATATGGCGGTGAGTCGAAGGCAGCTGTGGGTGCGTAAGTGGGCAGTCCTTAAGCTAGGTGGGTGGAATGGCGCTCCAAGAAGGCAGGTGCTCTTCCAACTATGTCACTGAAGTCGATTTAGCCGTCGTTTTTCTCTCTTCTGCTTCTCGGGCTTCAAAAGAGAGGAGGCCTTTCGTACGGCTAATGTATTTGGGTTGATGTTAGTTGGCTCTTCTGGAGGGTAGAGTTGAGATGAATGGGTGGTGGATGGCGCTACTTGGAAGTGAAAAAGGGCGGAGGTGGGCTGGGGAGGCGGATCGACAGTGGCGCTCAGCCGAAAATTTTTTTTTATTCTTTTCCCTCGTGTAGCGATAAAATTCCAGGTTACGTCTATATTAAGTCGGACATTAATATATTTACCTCATTATCTGGAAGATTTCTTCACCAATTTTGCGTGTATGTGTTGGATTTACTATACCAGGTTTATGTGTTGTTTTGTATAATTCAAGAACATCATTAAGTGCATTTTTGTTTCTAAATTCCTTTATATTATCTATGATAACGACAAAATGAACTTTGTTTTTTTCGCGTAAAGAGCCTTGTGAGATAAGGATTCCTAATATTTTAAGGAGGAAGCCTTTAATGGCTCATACCCGTATGTCCGGAGTGACGCTGTCTTCCACGAATAACGTGGCAACTATTCAGGACAGCACAAAACAAATAATAGCATCAGATAGACGGGACAAAATTTAACGTGCACGCTAAGTTTGACGACTTTAAAGTGAGGAGTTATTTGATTCTAGCCAATTATAGCGAAAGAAATAACGAAAACAGTCAAATGCTTCGATATAGCGCGGACGTCGATATAGCGGCGGAAGAGGGTGACGTCAAAACCGAGCGCCACCATCGGAGAAGCCAGAAGCTAGAGAAGAGAAGAAGAAGGCCAGAGAAGGCAGACCACAAACGCATTGCGGGCGGCATCAACAATCGCACAAATTTCATGCGTTGCCGGTTGTACATGCAGTTCCTCAATTTGTTGTTTACATATTTGGTTTTGTAGGTTGTCAGTCTGTGTGAAGAAGAAGCTTTGCAGAACGAAATCCAAGTGTATTCGGGCGCTGCGTTGCAGTGGACGTGGCTGTCCCTGTTCCCACAGGCGGGCGTGGTCTCACTGGGCGGTGACTGTTCGTATCACTAGCTTCTGATTGCTTGATTGTCTTTCGCTTTTGCAGGGCGCTTGCAGGTCGCTAGGGGCGCATGTCGACGTCCTCTCATGGCCAGGGGAACTCCCCCTTGTCGGCCAGCCTCCCCCCTAACCAACTCCTCCTGGACGCCTTCTTTCGGGGTGGCGTCGGCACTATTCCCGTGGCCTTGGTTCCATCGGATGGTGGCGCCATGCGACTCAATAACCCGGATGCGGTTCAGACTGCGCTACAGGCGATTACGCCTCACTTCTTAAAAATCTGTGATGTCCGGCAGTGCGGCAGAGGAGGCGTGGTGTGCAGGTCGGCCGACCAGGCCTGCATCATGGATTTGTTAACGTCCACAGCTTTTGGAAGCCAGTCGGTAAGCGCATTTATACCGCCGCACTTGGCGTGCTCTAAAGGGCTGGTGCGAGGGGTTGACCCACGCCTTAGCCCTAAGGAAACGCTAGAGAAACTCTCCTCCGCAGGGGTGATTTCTGTACATCGGTGCACTCGGGTCGTCGAGGAAACAAAACTTCCAACTGAAACGGTAATTGCCACCTTTGCGGGTCTCTCCTGTCCATCTGAGTTGAAGGTGTGGCCCCTGGTTTTCAGGGTCGATCCGTATTCTTCAAGGCCACTTCAATGCCGCAACTGCTGGAGGTTTGGCCACAGCGCGAACGCCTGCAAGTCGAGCTCAAGGTGCAGTGTGTGTGGTGGTAATCATGACCGTGTAGGAAGGTGTTCAAAAGATGAGATGTGTTGCTTGTGCAGCGGTAGTCACTCCGCCACATATTCTAATTGTCCTGCAAGGGCTGAGGAGGTTAAGGTGCTGGAAGTGTTAGAAAAGCGCCGGTGCTCAAGGCGCGAGGCTATGGCTACTGTTAAGGAAAGGACGTACGGGTACTCAAGTGTGGCAGCACGGCAGACGACTGCGGTCGTGGATTCAAGTCTGTCAGATGCGATTGCTACAGCGGTTGAAAAGGCAATGGCTAAGGTCATGGATCGGCTAGTGAATTCAGTAACAGAGTGCATATCGCAAGTCATGGTGGCGCAAATGACCTCTTCAATAATGACCTCCAATGTTGCGTTCAAGTCATCCGTGGATCCTGCAGTACCTACTGAACTCAGTGCGGAGACGCCTTCCCTTGTTTCAATGCAGCCGCAAAAAGAGCGCACGCCTCCAACTCATGTACCTGAAGTCACGACCGGAGCAATTGATGGGTGTGTTGAGCTGATGGAGCTCGATGCTCGAGCTCAGAAACGTAGCCGGTCTCCTTTGGCCGTTGCTGGTCCGTCTAGCTCCCCTCAATCCAAAACAAAAAAGAGTAATTCAGGAAAAACTGGTCACCACAGCATTTTGGAAAAGGCAGTTGCTGCTGCAGATCTCTCGCCAGAATAGGGTCTCTGAGAGTGCTGCAGTGGAACTGCCGTTCCATTCAATCAGCTTTCACTGATTTAGTAACTCTTTCAAATCGATTTTCTCCTCATGTCATTGCGCTTCAAGAAACCTGGTTGTCGAAAGAGTTTTCATTTCAAATGGAACATTATCGAATTTTTAGAATGGACCGCCCATCAAGGGGGGCGGTTTGCTTCTGCTGGTTTCATCCAGATTCTGTCACAAGGCACGATTGGTGTTTCAGCGGGTGGACGCTCATTGCGAAATTCAGGCAGTGGATCTTTCAGTTCCTGGTTTCCATCCCATTACTGTCGCAAATGTATATTTTTCATCTGGGGTTCATGACTCACGGCCATTAGATTCCTTACTCTCTGTCAGCAGATCACATGTGTTGCTTGTTGGGGATTTCAATTCGCATCACTTGACTTGGGGTTATCGAACAGACCAGTGCGGTTTGCGTTTATGGGATTGGGCTTGTGTGAATAACCTAAACTGTCATAACTCCGGTTTTCCGACCTTTCTCCGTGGGCACTCCCGATCAGCATTGGATTTAACGTTTTCAACCCCAGGGGTAGCAGTTTCCTCCTGGACTCCGGTTGACTGTGCCACAAACAGTGACCATTTCCCAGTCACTTTTGACATTGTGTGTCCGATGACTTCTATCGGCGGATTCAGTTGCACCCTAGTCGATTACAACAAGTTCAAAAGTTCACTCAGTTCAGAACTACACTCTTTGCCGAATTTGTCTCAGGAGAGCAGGGTGTTAGGCTTATGCTCTATTTTAGATCGGGTACGGAGGCAATCAGAGTTTACAGTGTGCGATAGCATAAGGCACTTCTCAGAGCCCTTGGTGGAATGCAGAATGTTCAAAGGATTATAGGCGGCGCAAGGCAGCCTGGAAGAAACTTATTCATAATCAATGTCCCCGGAATTGGATCGATTATAAGTTTCTTGCAGCTACCTTCAAGCGCACAGTCGCTAGGGCAAAAGAAAAATATGATGAAGAGAATTATGCCCATTTATCAAAATCTAATAACAGACAAGCCTTGTTTCGCTTTCTGAGGTCAAGGAACAGGCTGCCACCGCCTAACAACATTCCCTCTAATGTGCTGACTCCAGTAGAGCTTGCCAGGTCATTAGAAGAAATTGGCAAAGGCTTGGAACACCGTTTTTTGGCTGCGCTCTCTCGCCCACAACTGCTTGGGAATCACTATGATGATTTCCTTAATGTCTCGGTTTCTGAGCTCTCCCAGGTGATAAATCGGTTACCTTCTGCAGCTCCTGGTCCTGACCGTGTCACCTCTGCGATGATTAAAATACTGTTCGACGAATCCCCCAATGCTATATTGGAGCTGGTAAATTACTCTATTAGAACCCCATGGATCCCGGATGTATGGCGTGTTTCCAAAATTATCCCGGTGCTTAAAAAGCCAGGCGAAGGGTTGGTCTTAGACAACATTCGACCAATTTCATTGACATCGAATCTGGTGAAATTGGTTGAACGCGTGCTGTATGGACGAATCATGCCCATTATTACTGAAAAGGGACTACATAACCCCTGTCAGATTGGTTTCAAGCCTGGGTACTCTATATGGTGTGCGCATACTGACCTCGAAAGCCTTGTCCGACTAGCGCGCCGGCGTCGACGGTATGCTGCGCTGGTAACTCTTGACATCTCGAAAGCATATGACAGTGTCGAACATGGGCCTCTGATGTACAGACTACGTGCTCTGGGCTTGCCAAGTTATTTTGTGGAATGGGTGTCAGCTTTCCTGGCTGACAGAGAATTTTATTGTTGTCAACGCGGAGTTTCTACAAGGAAATTTCATCAATCTAGAGGTGTGCCTGAAGGTGCAGTTCTCTCCCCTGTTCTATTCAACCTCTTACTCAGCTCGATTCCGACTTCCCCTGACGTGACTACGTACGTGTATGCAGACGATATAGCTTTCTTTGCTGCTGCGAGTGATTTACATTCTGTGTGTATGGTTTTACAGTCATATTTAAATTCTCCTTGACCGATGGTTATCTGAATTACACTTAAGTCTTAATGTAAACAAGTGCGCTTTGTTACCTTTTCCGGTTCCGTACCGTACCGTACGTTCATCGCCTTTCACACGGGATTAAGAAAGTTGCCAGCAGGTATGGAATCCCTGTCATGTTTTCGGCTCCCAAAAAACTTTCAACGTTATGCCCTGCGATTGCAGCTAGGATGGAGCAGAGTGCAAAGAAAAGAAAAGGAGGATGTGCTGTCAAACATTTATCACCATACGTCGCTTGCAAAGTGGGCACTGTGTACAAATTCCCTTTGTCGTGCGGAAAGGTGTATATAGGCCAGAGTGGTCGATGTTTGAATGTGCGGCTGATGGAGCATGCTGGAGCTTTAAAAAGAGGTGACACTTCAAATAGTATGGTTATGCATTGTCGTGACTGCAGCAAGCGCAAGAAGAAATGTTCTCCCATTTTTTCCAAAACGTGTGTTCTTTTTCGTCACCGAGATCGTGTAACGCGGGAGATTGTTGAAGCCTATCATATCGCTGAAACGGGGCATACATGTGTCAGTGACCCTTCAGTTGGATCGTCTGAAGGAGAGATAAGTTATTTGAAAGAGCGATTGAAATCCGTGTGTTAATCTCTTCCTGTACATCGGTCGGCAAGTGGCGTGCGATTACTTTGGGTTGTTTTGGTTTTTGTTGTATATATAGAAGCCTCTGAATAAAATTTCTTGTAGTTGCGAGTAGCGCTGTGTCCCCTCTGTGTCGTCGTTTGATAGCGCCAGGTTTTTTCATAATAAAGGTACACATTTCATTGTCTTATCGTCATCATGCCATTCCTCAGGTATGTTCCCTAAAGTATCTCGGGGTGACTTATGACTCCTCTCTCTCTCTTGGCGGTCACATATAGATCAGGTTGCTGCGAAAGGGATTCGGGCGGTAGGCCTTCTGCGAAGGATGAGTAGCCCTCGCTGCGGTACGCGCAGACATGCTCTTCTGCTGATTTAATAATAATTGGTTTTTGGGGAAAGGAAATGGCGCAGTATCTGTCTCATACATCGTTGGACACCTGAACGGCGCAGTAAGGGAAGGGATAAAGGAGGGAGTGAAAGAAGAAAGGAAGAAGAGGTGCCGTAGTGGAGGGCTCCGGAATAATTTCGACCACCTGGGGATCTTTAACGCGCACTGACATCGCACAGCACACGGGCGCCTTAGCGTTTTTCCTCCATAAAAACGCAGCCGCCGCGGTCGGGTGCGAACCCGGGAACTAAATGTATATCCGGCCAATCTTGGAATTCGGTTGCGTTTTGTTTTCTGGAGCAGCTGCATACAAACTGCGCCCACTTCTGCTCTTAGAGCGAGAAGCTCCGCGCCTGTGTTTGGGTCTCCCTAAATACGTGGCAAACAATGTTTTGTGTCTGGAAGCGCGGGTGCCGTCTCTTACTGCAAGGTTTCGCCTTTTGACAGTACAAACGTCTTTAAAGTTTTGCGACTCGGACCAGCATGCATCCGAGTTGATCTTCCTAGGGCAGCGAGCGGAGTTCTTGGGTGTCGGATGGTCTCGCCTTCAAACTCCCCAAATCTGTTTCGTTGAATCTTTGCTGGTGCCCACTCAACGTGCGAATACCTGAAATTGTTCCGGTGCGGTCCATCCCTGCAAATGTGTCTATCATCTACGATGACATTTATCCACGTAATGCAAAATTACTGCCTTTCTCATGGGTAAATGGTATGTTGCAGGATTATTTGTCGACCTTCAGCTCACATGTTGCAATTGCGACTGATGGCTCGGTGTGTGCAGAAAAGGCAGGTGTAGGCATTTACTCCCAGTCCCTTGACTGGTCTTTTTCTCTCCGTCTCCAAGATTTCACTCCTATCTATCTGGCTGAGTTTCTAGCAGTGGTTCTCGCTCTGCGCAAGGTACCAATTTCTTTATCAGCAGTAATAATAATTACGGACTCGTTATCTTTATGCACTTCCCTCTCGGCGTCCACTGAATCGCAGCTCTTTCGGATTCTAAAATTCCTGATCCCTCCACACATCACATCAATTCGACTTCTTTGGGTTCCTGGGCACAGGGGTCTTCTATTAAATGACATCAGCTGATGCTTTAGCGAAGGCAGCCCTGAGTGGAGCGGATTGTTGACCCGCTTCCAACAACTGCTTACATCACGGCGGCACGCTTTCGACGGTACACTGTAATGGACGAACTGGGCGCATCAGCGCTTACTTCCTTGGACGACTTCCAGCACCTACTGTTCCCATGGAGAAGCTCAGTCTGGCGATCGCGCAATCTTGAAGTTTCCTTCACGAGGCTTCGTTGCCGGGTGCCGCAACTGAATTTTTACCTATACAGGCCTGGTCTGGCGATCTCCCCATTGTGTCCGTATCGTGCGGAGCCGGAAACAATAGAGCACTTTCTTCTTTTTTGCCGTCGCTACTCATCGATTAGGAGGCGACTATTAGAAGCTCCAATACAGAATCTCAGTTTGCGCCTGTCTTCTGCGGTTGTTCTGCCTCTTGGCGCTTCTATGCTTGGCCATACCAATGGGAATGTTTGCTCGGCCGTTCAAAATTATCTCCTAGAATCAAAACGTCTACCTTCATGAGCTTTCGTCCTGCCCATCCCATTATCAGCTTCTGTATTTCGGTTTTTACAGCCACTTATAGTAATCCCTACCCCTTCTTTGCCTAAATTTTAGTTTGTATGACCCCCCTAACCTCCTGCAACCTCCTCGGCTACGGAAACTGTGCGATCCAAGTTTTGGTAGGTCATCCCATGCTTGCCACATGCAACTGGTCATTTAAATAGTCACCGCCTGGTTATGGCCAATCCCCCTTGTGGGTATGTGCCATTGTGTGAGGTCAACAACAACAACAACAACACAAGCGCCAACAGCGTCGTCTAGATCGAAAGTGTGGCAAGGTAGAAGCCTTTGGGAGTGCCACTGGTATGGGAACCTGCGAAGCTAGAATCGCAGTCGGCAAAGCCTAAAGCTCTCGCCTTGCCGCACTCTAGATTGGCAAAGTGCTCCCAGAATTTTTTAAAACTGTATTTCAATCACGCATGCCTGATTATTGCTTGAGAGGCATGGTGATTACTAGCAAAACCTTGGAATAGTACACATGCTTTTTATTCATAATAAACGGGTCAGGCTGGCACGAAGACTATGTGGTTATAGTGCTCGGCTGATGACCCGAAAGATGCGGGTTCTCTCCCTGCCACGGCGGTCGCCTTGCCATGAATGCGAGATGCTAGATGCCCATGTACAGTGCTGTGTAAGTGCATGCTAAAGAACCCCATATTTTCTAAATTATCCGGAGCCCTCCAACGATATATGAGACCGATACTGCGCCATTTCCTTTCCTCAAAAAACCAAGTATTGTTATTATCCGGAGCCCCCCACTAAGGCGCTCCTCATAGCCTGAGTCAGTATGGGACATTAAAGCCTATAAAACCAAATTCTACGGTTCAGCTTCTTGCTGTTCCCCAGAGTATTCTATTTATTTTTCGAATTTTAAAACAATTTTCATTTATTGTGCATTGGCTCTTGTCTTATTTGCCAAGTTTCCTGTCAACCCATTATTTGACAATTGTTTGATGAGCTCCGAGGTGTGCTAAAAAAATCTTGAATTAGGTTTAGAAATCAGAAATAAATCATCTTATTTTCTGTAATATTAGGATTAGTTCTAAGCTGGATAAACTGTCAAGTAAAAGTTTGGCAGGATTTGTCGATATTCTGCTCCTTGACATATTTCACCGACTCGGCTACTGCAGTAGAGTAAAGTTCGATCTTATTACTGTAACTTGGAAAGTTAATTGAGCAACGTGAGCCACATGTCCTCTTCTAGCGAACACTATGAATGCTGGTGCAACAAAGTTTTTAGATTCAGATCTGTCGGCGGAAAATTTAATAATCCGAAGCCGTTTTCTTCTAAATAATTCCTTTTGTACTTGCCGGATGAACATTATATTCGGCCACTCTTGGAAATATACCAGTTACCGGAAAAAGTTTGCGCTCCCTTTGAATCTACTAATATTCAGTAATGTGTCAAAAAGTTTCTTTTCTTAATACTTTGTTGCACCGGATAAACACTTCAATGATTAGCAAGAGCCTTAGTTGTGTGGTTCAGTACGCCGTTGCTTCTTTGTTTAGTATATTCTGGGAAGTAATATTATACATGCATCTTAAGAAAACTAAACTGGTTGACTATTGGCAGGCATTCTTTCAAAACCTGTCATGCAAATCTGACTCAACTAGGCGGAGGCGATTCCCTCATTATTAGCTTTAAAATTTCATAGCTGTAATCTGTTTCTAATATTATCTTAGGTAGATTTTAAAGCCAATGAAAAAGCTAACGGTTATTAAAATTACCCCATATACTGCAATTGCCTGCTTTTAGGATTTTACATTATTTTTACTGTGGGAGGGCATTTCTGATAAATTTTACTATTACTGTCTTATGGAAGTTATCATCACTTATTTTCGGATTGTGGCTTTTAGAGCGTTCTTGTGCTCGATTAAGGGCTAAATCACAATATATCTATAATCTTGTCTTAAAGAACCATTTGTTCTAATTATAATACCAACTACAAACACATGAATTTCGAAGTGCGACAGTGTTCTGGGCTTTAATTTCGACATTCTTAGATTCCAAAGTGGGCAGCAACCCTTACAGCGACCCTTCCTAAGAAATTTCTGCTAAAATTGTTTGGTCTTTATTATTTCCTGTTCCTTCATTGGTTTATTTTTAGGTTGAGCATATTTTGAGGAACTTTAGCCCTGTGTAGCAAATCTAGCTACTATATTTCGTGATTGATAGAATTCTTGGTATCTAATAATACTACTAGAAAATGATCATGAATTCAAGGTTTGTTTTATATATTTTTTAAATTATATATTGGCATAGTCAGTGAGGTTTTGTGTTTGAGTCGAAATTTTTTTATTTGGGGAGGAGGCATAAACTCGACTAAATAAAATTATATTCCATTACTGGATAGTTCCCCATGGATGTTACTGAAGACTGAATTTGTTCCGGTTAGCCTCAGGTTGCCACCGGAACTCCTCTCTGAGCTTTCCGTTCTTGAATTAATATCACTTGATATACCTGCCAGTAATGTGGCAATAACCTAGTCGCAGAGAAGTGTCGATGAGAAAATGGTAATTAAGAATTTTTTATGTCTATAGATATTGGTTGAATAAATGTTGCCCTTATTCCACCTCTGTGCACTCCGATAAACTAATTTAAACAAGCCGCAACAGTACCTACTTCCTGGTATGTGAATTACAAGTCTAGATCTGAAATGTCTCAGTACTAATAATGGCCATCACTTTGTTCGGTATCTCCTGTTACTTTTATACAAGAATGGATTTAAAAATCATAACTGTTTCTCTCAATAAATTGAGGCGACTCCTCTTCGAGCTGCCTATTAGATTTGTAGTCGGCTTTCGCATTATGAAAACTATTATTTTCTTAATTTTGTTTACCGCTATATTGTACAGTGAAGCACAGAGTCATTGCGTTCATTTAAGCTGCTCAAAGGTTTCGTGTATACTTGTTCATAGGCGCAGATGCTCCAGGTTAGAGCTATTTGTCCGATTTAGTCGAAGCCTCTTCCACAGTACTCTGTTGCAAGAAATGCGCCACCACCTACGCTGTGATGAAGAAAGTCTTGCTTGACTCCCGCATGATTCTTTATTTAGTAAAATTTATTCTTTCGGCTCCGCCCATCCATTAATAAGTGTCCTTAATTCCTTCTATATTCGTGCCGTTTCAACTATGCGCCGGGTGGAGGCCGGCCACGGCACTGCTGTCGGCTGAAGCCCGCCACTTCCCCAAACTGGGGAGGCGGGAGCATGTAATTTTTGGTAGTGGGGTTCGGCGTACGCGCCAGATCCTAAAAAAAAACATCCTAAATTGACTCAGCCTGCGAGGGATGCCTTAGTGCAGGGCTCCAAAAACCTTTGGCCACTTGAGGTTCTTTAACGTACACTGTCACCGTCCAGTACAGGGACCTTTAGAATTTCGCCTCCATCGAAATGCGACCCCCAGGGCTGGGACCTTTCGGTTCGGCAGCCGAGCACCATAACCACATAGCTACCGCGATGGCTATGAGAGGTTTATATACAATACAAGATAAAATACATTTATAACTCCCTG